>JAQMYF010000017.1:2977285-2998458 GCA_030014195.1 Neosilurus mollespiculum
CACACACACACACACACACACACACACACACACACACACACACACACACACACACACACACGCACACATACACACACACGCACGTCTTAAGTTGATTCATTTCTATTAACAGCACATCCTGTCTTTTATTTATTTCACACCTCAGTTCTACTCTATACATGATTTTATATATTTATATTTTATCCAATTATTTATTTTATAAATGTATTTATATATTTTTTATATTTTTATATCATATTTTTATTTTTATATACTGTTGTCGAATGTCCAAAAAAAAAACAGTTCGTTACAGCACAGACTCAACATGTAAAAGTTTCTCTCTCTCTCTCTCTCTCTCTCTCTCTCTCTCTCTCTCTCTCACTCCCTCCCTCCCTCCCTCTCCATCACACACTCCCCCTCTCACTGTTTACTCTCACTCTGGCTCTCTTTGTCTCTCTCACACACAGAGTCACTATTTCTCTCTCTCTCTCTCTCTCTCTCTCTCTCACACACGCACACACACCCTCTTTCTTTCTCTTGCACAAACACTTCTCTCCCTCCCTCCCTCCCTCCCTCCCTCCCGTGACATTAAGAACGATGGGTCCAGATGTTGAAACTGCTCCTTTGCCTCTTGTACCGTGTTACAGAACTCGAGGTAAACATCTTACATAAAAACCTCATCCACACTAACACAACCTATCATTAGGTTTATTTTATCAAATATAAAACGTAAGACGTGTTGTGTTTCGTGCCGCCGGAGAGGACATCACTCTCGGGGATGTGCTGTTATTGTACGATCTGGGCCACATCACACCTCCTCTAACTTAAATACTGGCGGCGTGTCTTATAAACAGTATAAGCAGAAGAAGAGATTACCGTCTCGTAAAATTTCGCCTGCTCCTCCAGGTACAGCTGCATCACCCGGTTGTAGTCGTAGATGCGGTTACTATGGAAATGGTTCATCTCCGCTGTAGGACCGAATCACCCAGATACAGTCAGGTTCCGGATCACGATATAAATATTATACCAGCAACATGACTGGATCCAATCATTTATCAGGTTCTAACTCAAGACTATAACGTGATGATATTATTACGAACCGTCCCTTTAACGTGTTACCCGTGTGTACCTTGCAGTGCGTACGACATGCTGCTGGCTCGTTTGCTCATGGTAGTCTTGTCTCCGGGGGTGATTTTACTGGTGGCCACCAGCTTGTCCGCTTCTTTAACTTTCTCGATGGCGGCCTGCACGGATCCAAACACAACAGCGTGTAAACAACGTCCTTAAATCGAAGACACGACGTCATCTGACCGGCAGGTTTAAACCAATCCTGTGCTTTTCTAATTCATGTACCTTGTGAACGCCGATGGTGTCGGGAAAGCATCCCAGAAGCCCTTTGTACTCGTTATTGGTCTCCATGAGGAAGTGAAGATCCTTTTTGGGCTGAAATTGGAGCACACACACACACACACACACACACACACACACACCCCTGAGTTTTTTTTATACATTACACACAAGCCACACACTTCCACAGTCGCACAGAACGCACACCACCCACAAAATACTGGAGAAAAACAATTGAGCGCCAGAAAGACTCTAAAGAGATAAATGACGTCTGTTAGAAATGCGCCACTCATCCATAATATGAAAGATAGGCTTTAAGCTCCGCCCCTCCACCATCAAGTCTAATGGGTTTCCTGGGAACATGTGACTTTCATGAAAATACACATGTATGTATATATATATATATATATATATATATATATATGTGTGTGTGTGTGTGTGTGTGTGTGTGTGTGTGTGTGTAAGACACACTCCAGCATAATATGGACCAGCCATCAGAGTGTACATCCAGCCTGAGGAACCCCGGCTCCATATCCAGAATCCCATACCAACATTCCATACATCACTTCCTGCACGCAAATCATCTCCTTTATACAGGAACACAAACACAGGAAGTACAAAACCCTGAACCCTTAAAAACAGAATTATTCCAGCACAACATCAGAGGGTGTGGAGGACACAAACCAGGCAGGAAAAAAATTCTGCGCTGGAATATACCAAGGGGAAAAAGTCCTGAACGCTAAACTGGACGTGTTGCGGCGGTGGGCGGAGTCAGTGACGATACGGACAGCTTGCGTCTGAAACCCAAGTGTCTCATTTACCATCCGTTCATTCTCTAAGCTGCTTCATCCCAATCAGGGTCGCGGGGAGGTAGGAGCCTATCACGGCCGACTCTGGGCGAGGGCGGGGTACACCCTGATCAGCTTGCCAGACCATCGCAGGGCCAACACACACACACACACACACACACACACACACAACCATCCACATTCCCATTCTCACCTAGGGGCGATTTGGAACGGAGAATTAAGTCTACCGTGCATGTTTTCGGACTGTGGAAGAAAACCGGGGTACCAGGAGGAAACCCAGGCAAACACGATTAAAACACGAGAGTTGATCCATTTGCAAAAGAACCAGAAACCTTCGTGCCTGCACTGACAACCCCGAGGTTCATATGCAGCACGGGGGTTGGGTTTTAGTCCCCGCGCCGTGATTAGCAGCGTACCTGCTCGGCCACCAACTGAGCGATCTCCTCGTAGGTCTTCCCCGCTGCCGTGAGAGCATCGGTGAGCGTAGCTTCTCCTACGGGAAACACAGCGCGCACACACACACACACACACACGTAACTCCACCGTACCCCTTCATTATGGTTCAAACCCAACCCACATGGACCAAAGCACAACGTCCAGAGAAAAGAGCGCAGAGCCCCGACGGACCTTCATAACCACTGCTGGTGAAGACGGACGAAAGGTTCTGGAAGGCCTTCCCGATCCGCTGGTACTCCTTCGGCAGAGCTGTGGGAGGAAATGAAGACATTCAGAGGCGAAGAGTGTAAAACACCCCTGTAGGAGATGTGGGAGCTTCTCACTCACGGCCTGTACAGCGCTTCCAGTGCTCGTGTCCGACGGTCAGCAGGTCCTTCACGCCGTCGTCCATCGCCTTGGTGAAGCGACTGAACTGCTCACACTTCTGCTCCCTGAAAACATTTTAACCTCGTTAAACCTCCGCTGAGCGTATTATTACAGAGGTGTAGACGAGTTCCACCCGAGCATCACTGCTAGCAGGGTTACGCGACAAGCTCTGTGCGAGTTTGCATGAGTTTTGTACAAGGAGGACGCCGCTAGATTTTTGGGTAAAATTCTGGATCTGGGAATTTTTGTAAGGATTGTTTAAGACTGTGAGATGGGATGAGTCTTGACATTTTGGCTCATATGGGGAATCACTGGGCTTGGTGAGGGTTTCCGCTCTCCGAGTGCTCTTGTTGTTAATAATAATAATAATAATAATAATAATAATAATGATGATCGTCATTCTGAGATCACTGGTTTGAATCCAGGTTGTTGACGCAGCCATCCGTGACCGGGAGTCCATGGCAGCTAATTGGCCGAGTTCTCACGGGAGGGAGGGATGGCATACGCTCACTTCCCTGTCACTCACAACGATCACCAGCCAACCCATGGGCGTCTGCGAGCTCATTCGTACAAAGGGGGCGGACAGCGATTTCCCTCCGAATGCGTTAGGCCGCCTCTAAATGTGCATGAGCAGCAGTTCATAAAGAGGCGGGTGGCTGCATCGCATGTCACTGAGGGCTGGTGGTGGTCATGTGATAGGGAGGGAACACTTGACGGATGGGAATTGGGTACGAGTAAAATTAGGGAACAAAAATTCCGAGATCCTGCCACAAAACCGTCAACCCAGATCACGGCGTAGTTATTAAATATACAACAAAGCACTTCCTGTTTAAAGGAAACCTGACGTGAGATGCTCAGCCAGTGTGATGTCTGTGCTCTTACACGTCATGGAGCTCCATGTCCGCCAGTCCTTCAGGCTCTATCGTGGAGAAGATCATCACCCCGACCGTCTCGTCCTTCTCTGCTTTTCTCTTCCCTGTTTTCCAGTCCTGAGCGACAAACAAATCTGTTCACGCGCCTTTAAAAAAAACAACACACGCTTAATCCCCGGTACATCCTTCACACTCATTTGCATACCTTCTCGTCCTTGTAGGTGAGGAACAGCTGGAAGACCTCGCTGTTGGAGACGACGGGATGTCGGCACATCCTGGACATCCAGGCCTGAAGTCTCTCCATACGCATCTTAATAAACTCCTCCTCGAAACGTCCTGCGAGATAAACAGCCGACACAAAAACAAATCCTTACGGTTCGGTTCTCGATTCTGACCCTAATGTACTGTTCTAAAGATCCTTCACTATCGTTTCTATAGCAACAGCATGCACGGAGACGTGTATGGCGAACGCTGGGTATAAACAGATGACGTAACGCACGTGATTATTTAACGATAACGGAAGGAGTCTCCAGTGTCCGCACTTTGTTACAGATAATAACTTGATAAACCGGGGAGGCTTGGAGCCCATCTCAGCCGAATCTGGATGAAGGCGGGGTACACCCTGAACAGCTCACCAGACCATCGTAGGGCAACACACACAACCACTCACACTCACAGCTAGGGACAATTTGGCTCAGTTAATCAGCCTAATGTGCATGTCTTTGTACTGTGGGAAGAAACCGCAGTACCTCGAGGAAACCCACACAAACACGGGGAGAACAGGCAAACTCCACACAGGAACACCCCGAGCCCGGGAATCGAACCCAGCACCTTCTAGCTGTGAGGTGAACGGGAATCGAACCCAGGACCTCCTCAATGTAAGGCCAAAGTGCTCGTTCATTTTTTTAAGTCGCTTAATAGCGGATTGCGGGGAGGCTGGCGCCCATCTCAGCCGATTCTGGGCGAAGGCAAGGCACACCCTGATCAGCTCACCAGGCCATCACAGGGCCAACACGCATACAACCGTTCACACTCACATATAGGGGCAAACTTGCAACAGTTAATTATCCTAATGTGCATGTTTTTGGACTGTGGGAGGAAACCGGAGTACCTGGAGGAAACCCATGCAAGCACGAGGAGAACACGCAAACTCCACACAGAAACACCCCGAGCTTGGGAATCGAACCCAGCACCTTCTAGCTGTGAGGTGAGCGTGCTAACCACTGCGACACCGATGAGGTCGAGTTAATGTTATCAGCTCACACACACACACACTCACACACACACACACATCTTTTTTCAGATTACCTGTGACTTGCTTGTCAGGTAGGGACGGGATGGGGATGGCTGACCCGAACTTGTCCAGAAGTCTCTCATACAGCCAATCAAAGTGCTTGTATCGATGATTGACAGGTTTGTTGGTGGTCTAAGGAGAATTTTATTATTATTATTATTATTTTATGGTGTTGATTCTTACAGAGTGTTTGAATTTGGACGTGTTATGTTGCGGGACTCACGTTCGGGGTGACCTGGTACTCGATGTAGCTCTTAAGGCCGTACATTTTGGAGCCTTTTTTGGGGTCCGCTACAACGCAGTCCAGCTGAGTCTCGGGGTACTCCCACACCGGACCGACTTCACCAGGCTGTAACACACACACACACACACGGCATCACACACCCGACTGACACCTCCTAAGCGGGACTCATCATTTCCTTCTCAACCATCTCAGAACTTTTAACATTCCGTGTCGTTGTTTTGGATTTTGGAGAAATCTGTTAAACGCTAAAGAGCAGGCCGACTGGGTCATACAGGAAATAAAGAGATCTAATGCTGGAGGAACTTCCTGTTTGTCTGTAGTTACTGAGTAACTGATCGTAGTTAATGAACAACTGAATAAGTTCAAGTCCATGAAGTGCATCATAAAGACGGTAAAACATTAAAACCTTTAAATGGTGAAATGCATTATGGGAGTTAGTGTACAAAATAAAAGTTTATTAATAATAACTTTTACACTCTCCAGTCCAAAAAAAAAACAACAACAAACAAACAAACAAACAAAAAAAAAAAAAGAAAAAAAAAGAAAGAAAGCCTTTATCCTTACTTACAGCTCGCAATCATCACTCCATTGTTTCAACAAACTTAATCAACAGAACATTTATTTCCCTCCAGTGTCGGGTTCATTTCTCACCGATAAACTGAACCACTCCATAAAGTCTTCTCCAGAACATCCCAAAAACTTTCAATAGGGTTAAGGTCAGGACTCTGGGGCGCCGATACACATGTGAAAATGATTTACCTGTTACACAGTACTGACACTGGAGACTCCTTCCATCTCCTCACAGGAAACGTCCCCATATTAAACATTACACAGAGTTTAATCAGGTTATTAATTCTGAAGCGCAACCAAACTGAGACGAGCCAGAAATAAACAAAAACAGAAGGGGGGGGGGGGTACTACTCTGGGTTCCTGTCTGAAGGCCGGGGGTTCAAGCCCCTGTACCATTAAGGTGCCACTGTTGGGCCCTTATCCCTTTTGCTCAGTAGTATAAATGAGATAAAAATGTAAGTCGCCCGGGATAAGGGCTTCTGCCAAATGCCGTAAATGTAATTTTAAATGCAAGAGTAAAAAAAAAAATCTGTTGAACTGAAATAAAAATGCAGGTTAAACCTGTAATACTGTATTATTTTTACTGTACGATTGTCCAAAAACAAAATATTCAACGAAAATACATAAAAGGTCATAATGACCTTGGCCTTTGACCTTTTGACCCTTATTTTAAACAGCGTTCTGTACTATGACCTGGAAAACAACTGTGTTGAATTTCATTCAAATCTGAGCGGGTTCTTGTCCAGAAACCTTGAGTGTTCTTCCCTAATACCACGTCAGTGAAAATGAAGATGTATCTTACGTAGATATTGACCCTGGGTCCTTTGGAGCCCTGTTTGGACAGAAGGTACAGCTCAGGGCCTGATTTGGAAAATCCCGGGAATCTGCACATGGTAACGCAGGAATGTTACAGAGAGAATATAATAATAATAATAATAATAATAATAATTATAACAGATGATATTTGTTTACATCCCACTATAGTGACTCGGGGGGTAAATATGAGACGTCTTACTTGTTGAGGGTGATTTTCATGGTGGATCCATAAACTCCTCCTCTGCTGATGGCGCCGCCTTCGCTTGTCTCACCTTCACCATATCCACCTGAGGACTTCCTGTCATCCCAATCATCATCCCACTCGTCGTCCTCGGCACCTTTAAACACATTGCTTGATTACACATCTTTGAAAAATGTAGATATTATCAATAATACACAATAATAATAATAATAATAATAATAATAATAATAATAATAATATCACCACACGCAGTCATTCAGAAAAAACACTCTACAGATGATTGTTATTATGAAAGAAGGTCGACTGATGATCAGGAGATACAATCATTACCAAAATAGTTTCATTTAATTCAAATCCAATCAGAGCCATGTAAAAAAAAAATAAATTAAAAAACCCCCCAAACATCTGTATTAAAGTTCTGTGACCCCGCCCACTGTTACCTGATTGGATAAAATGTCACCCAGGTATCACAGAAATCCCGTTTAAACTCCCGTCTCTGGGGTCGTGAAATATTCCCCCTTATTGTTATCAATTTGAAGTTAATTTTGAATCTCTCTTTTAATCAAACTTTACACTGTATAAAGATATTGGAAGTGAACAGCCAACCCCCCCTACAGTATTCGTTCAGAAGCTCCACCCCCAGAATGGACAGACATGCACTGCCAAGGCAACAGCACCAATAACACTAAACGATGACACCCCCCCGATCTCCCCTCCAGCCAATCAGCAACAGGGTGTCGGTTTATTTTTTTGCTTCCGGATTTATTTTACTAAACTGTATGTTTTTTTCATCAACTGAAATATCCCTTATTAAAAAATATTTATACCTTCATTTCATTTTCCTACCGTTTACCTTCCTAACCAACAGCAATTATTTCTAAAAATTGGAGAAAAATATAATAATGTATTCACTTAATTATTCCACTTAGTAAAGATGTTTAAAGTTAATAACAAACAGGACTTTGTTTTTTAAACAGCTGTGAGTGTTAGTGAAGGCTGCAGTTAGGTATAAATATAAAACAACTACCTCCACTTTCTTCTCTCTCCTTTTTCAGCAGTCTGGAAACAGATATCTTCAGTGTCTATAGAGTCATTCACACAACTCTTTTAGATTTTAATTTTTTATAATTTTTTTTTTTTGGGGAGGGGGAGAGGGGATTGGGTGTTATTACTTCCATCTATGTTGCATGTACCGCTCTACCCCATGTTGTACTATGCTGTCTAAACAATAATATTGCAGTTCATGAAAACTAAGGGATTCATTGCAGTTAAATTTTTATTTCCCTCTTTTTTAATTCTAATAAATTTGTACCGTGACTCTTCGATGCACAATATATCATCACATACCTAGAAATACTTCCTGCAGAAAATGTAACCACATTTACTTAACACGTGTTTTTAAATCCATTTATTATATTTGTTAGATACAGGTCCATGCTGAACAGGTTACTATAGCAACAGTAACATATGAGAACAAGCGCATCACCGTAAACCCGTTATTTTGTTGTGTGATATCAGTCGACCCCTCATGCATGCGATATATATTTGTAGTAACACAATTCTAAAGTATTCTGAAACAATTCACTGGGTTTACATGCTTAAAGCCCTGACGCCCTAAAAGGTATAAAGTAAAAAAACACATTATTATAAATTTTTATTATTATTATTGTATCTAGAGATGAATTTAAGATAAATAAAATGAGCCATGATCCAAACGCATGTCCCGTGCTTGTGAGTCTGGAGCTCATGTCATCCCATGCAGCTTGTTAGCATCGTTACAAACACCTCACAAGGAACGCACGGTGTACCTGTGTAATCGATCAGGTAGGGATACGGATAAATATCTTCAGAAACAGAAAAAAGAAATCAGAAATAGAATTAAAAAGTGGGTATGAATTTTACAGTGTACACCAAAACCACCCAGAGACCTGAAACACATCTAAAAGATAACAATCACAATGACCACACCATGACTACAGTCATGTGACACACGAATAGCAGAGTCATGACCACATCTGACACACAACCGCACAAATCTCAACCTCTGCCCTGCTTACATCATCACATCAGCAGCGTCCGACTGCTGGGATTTCAAAACAGGAGTGAGTCGTTAGGACACTTCCGTCACAGATTTTTCACGTGTGATGATGAGGATGTGGTCACACTCACACACACACACACACACACACACACACACATCTGTCCACATGCTGACGAGTAACTGACCCCAGGTGGGACTTTTTTTTTTCTTCTTAAATCCCTGATTACTTAAATAAACAAAAACACCACACAGGTGATGATCACATGACCGAGTGTATAGAGAAAGGCAAGCTTTTATGGTACAGGGTGCCAATATTTCTGGCATTAATTCAGCTTAACATGCCGTTATTTGGAGATGATATCCAGTCTGTAGCTGCTCAGGTTTGAGTTCCTGAAAGAACTGAATAGATTTGTTGCACGTGTTCAATCAGGCGGCGTTTCCACTTCTCCTCACGTATCTTGGAATCACTGGATTTGCGGAACACGCCCACTGAACCACTGGCATTTTCTGACGACGCTCAACAGCGACAAGCTAGCATGGAATCTTTCTGGAGTCATGACTGACTAGCTGTTTACTTGAAATAGGCTGCCGCCACCTGGTGGAAGGATGATGAATTAGGGTTCGCGGTAATGGGTCGGTAAAAAAAGGTACGATAATCATATTCTTTGACAGCTCTTGCGGGCCATGTGAAATGAGTTGGCGGGCTGGATTTGGCCCGCGGGCCTTGGGTTTGAAGTAATAAGAATAATTATTTTAGTATAGTCTAAATGGGAACATAAAAAAAGTCAAACGAAATCAAGATTATGTTTTTTTTTTTCCATTTTAAAGTGTGACTGTGGACACGGACGCCCCTTTTTGAATTATCTTTTGAAACCCGTTGAACGTTTGAATTTTACCTTGAAAAACCTCAAGGTCGTATGACGTATTTAATAATAAGTGACTGCCGCGAAACGAGAGTTCTTTCCGCTGAAGGTGGATAACGTCCATTAGTATAAACTACAAGGGAACAGGGCAATCTGACTGGTTGTTTACCTTGGAGTTAATAGAAATTATTCTGAGTGGATAATGCTCAAATTAAAAGGGACACTCACGGTTTGTCACAGTCACTGGAAGCAAGCGGAGTTACGCTTTTTAACAGTAAAATAAACTATGTTTTTACACTTATGCTTTGCTGTTGGAGCTGCCCTGCCTCGGTCATGGCTAAAATATATAAATATATATATATAAACCTTAAAAATCTTGAATTAGTTTGCTTTCTATGTTCCAGTATTCCATGTAGTATATACTAAAACAATTATTCGCCGCAGGCTGGGTGGATGTCACTGAATTAAACCCTTCTGGCGAGTGAGTGTAAGTTTTCCCGAGGCGTTGTAATTTAACGAATCCCGCTTTGACAGTACGTTGTATAATGTGAATTGTGAATCAGTCTGACTGCCATGTTTATGTAAAAGTTAGTACTGGTTTTGCTCGAGCGGTTACCTGGGCCTGGGTAGGCGTGAGGATGGCCTTGTCCACTTGATCCCCATGCGTTGCTGCTGGTCTGCCCCGTCTCTGTGCCCTCAGGCTGCGCCGCCCAGTCATTGGAGAAACCCCCAGAGGTGTTAGTCTCAAATACGGCCCACGTATCATTGCCGTTACTCGTCTGTCAGAGAGAGAGCACATGCTGAAGGTGTGGAGGTTATAAACAGAAAACAAACACACACACACACACACACACACACACACACACACGGTTCCGGCGATGTTAGAAACTGTTAAACTGTGCAGATGATTTCAATGCGGTAGTGTAGAAATTCACAGTACAAACTGAAGATAATCGCTATTTATTAATTAGCTAATTAATAAAATCATTATCATTTAATCAAAACTGATCAGCACAAAAGTTTCTTCTTTGCTTTGTACATGTTAAAAGCTCTTAATCCTTACAAGGGATCCGTACAACAGCTTAAAATAAACAACCAACCAGACACATGACCGAAGACAGACCACAGACCGCGTACAGCACGGACACAACGCTGTCACTGACTCCTCTTCTATAGAAATGAAGCCATTCCTTTATGCAGTACGCAGAGTAGTTATTGTCTCCGGATCAAACACGTGCGGCACATAGCCTAAAGGTCGTTGCGGTTTTGCCAACCACGCCCCCCTTTTCAGTGTCAAAATCATCAGACTCGCAGCTTCTTTCATTACACCGAGACAGGAACTCTGTATATACACTCCTCTGTATAAACATCGATCACTATTTATAGATCACTTGATAAACAGACAGAAATATAGACTGCAGACAGACACGGCGGACGGAGAGATAGACAGATCCCGTCACTGTGGAGTAAAACCAAAAACAAACAGATAGATAAAAATAAATAAAGTAAAAAACAAAAAGACGACACCATTCGTCACATTTATGTTTTGACGGAATCCTCTGAGCTGAATTGCACTGTGTGTGTGTGTGTGTGTGTGTGTGTGTGTGTGTGTGAGAGTTTCAGGTATACCATATGCACTAAAACAATCTTACCAATAAACTCAGTATCTAATCTGGGAGTAGACTTCATTTAAAACAACAAAAAAAGAAGAGAACACTAATAATAGAGCTAAAGAGGGCAGAAAGGCTGACAGCTTCCTCTACTAGAAGTTCTCACACACACACACACACACACACACCAGGAAGAGAAAAGACCGCTTTTAACAGAAAGATAAAAATGGAAAAGATGAGAACAGCTCTCTCTCTCTCTCTCTCGTCATCAACACACACAGCCATGCCATGCAGCGGGATGGGGACTTCACCATGCTGAGGATGTGTGTGTATAACCTCCTAATCGTTCTGTAAGAAAATCGTTAACGTCCCAAACGCAGCCAGGTTCCTGACCTCGCGCCCGCCCTGCCGTACTACAGCAGAAAACTTTAACAGGTTCACCACAAATCATGGAGGGATCCTTCCACAATCCCAAATTTAACCCCCCTCCTTTCGTCATTTCATGTCCAAAACGACATGAAATGATCACGGAGTTCTCTGAAACGTTACTCCAGCATTTAGGAGTCAAAATAACCCTCCCAGCGTCCATCATCTGAAGTGCGAGATGTGAGCCGTGAGGGATCCCGTTCAGCTGGAGCTCCCTAACTCACCTCAGGACATCAGTGGGACACACAAGAGCTTTGAAACATCGCAAGTAAGACTGGAGATCCTAATTTATCAGATAAAACACATTGAGATTGGTGTGAACAGTGCTGATCATACGCTCTACACAGTGCTGATCGGGTAGCTTGAAGGCGTGGCGTGCCGTGTGTGCGTGTAGGCGTGCGATGCATTATTTAGGGGCGGGAGGAGTTCGGGTTGCAGTAATGACACTAAGAAGAACCTCCATGCATGGCACCATGCTGCACGGCACTCCGGTTACCTCGTCAGGGGAGGACGGGGCCGGGAACACGGGGGTGGTGGGGGTGAGTGGGGTTTCCGGCTGAGCTACATCCACCTTGAGGAAGAAAGCTGACATCATCATCATCATCATCATCATCATCATCAACATCCTGCAAGGAAAGGGTTAACCTTCAAATACATACGTGACCCTCTCCAACATAATACGGATTAAGTTGTGAGGTCGTGTTTTGAGTAAGAGCCACCGTAAGTTAGAAATGGCAAAACCGGACGAAAATGCGATACATCCTTCAAAACACACGACCAAGTTCAAATATCCATAAACACAATCTCTCCATGATAAAATACGTGTGTAAGAAAGGGTTCCGTGTCCACGTTGTTGTAAAACAATAGAAATATCTTCTTATTTTACTGGTTTTCATTCGGTTTTTGTGGTTGCTCAGGGTATTTCCTTATGATCCAAATTCACTACCGGAATCTCCCTACTTACAGAATCCCAGGATTCCCCCAATCATATAACACTAAACCAACAAGAAGCCTCCAAACACACACGACTCGGTGTGAATAGAACTCATCTGTAGCTAGCAAGACGCTCGTACGATGGCGCCGATTGGTGGGGAGCCGGATTCGTTTAGTGTACGGATGTTGGGGAGTTTCAGATGCGGACTTTCAGAACTTGGTTCTGTAACTGTAATTACTATTTTCTCTAAAGTAGCGTTTCCTGATTAGCCACAGAGTGACGTAACTCGGTCCATTTTCATGCTGTAATCATGTTTTATGTCTCATTCTGAAGCAGATTCACTTCTCTTTACAAATACGTCAGAAATTCAGTATCTCGAATTTCATACCTCATCCGTCTCATGCTGGAGCGGATCACATATACAGCCGGGTCTCTTTTATATTGCAAATGTTAATGTAGAATTTTTACACTGGGGCACGATGTCTGCAATCGCCATAATTTGAGAGAATCATGATGAGTTCGGGGGTTGGGGGGTGGGGGAGGGGGTTGGGTGGTGTCTTGGGATGGAATCATGATAATTTTAGGGAACTTGGTAGATTCATGATGATCTTGGCAAAATTTGGCTATGATATCTTATGATTTGACACCAATCGCGGTGGAACGTGGGAATCGCAGTAGAACTTGCCAGACCTTAACAGTCCTCGATGAACTTGGAAACACGATTCCTTCAAGCTTCATCTCTTGGATGCACCCTTCCTCCTTTTTATTCCCCAATCGTTCTCCAAGCGTGCTCATCAATCGAGGAGCACCACGCCTTTCTGAATTGTGGAGACCACCGACATCGTGCCCCAGGGTAAACCCAGGGTCCCACGTACACTCAGACCCCGGCGATGGAACAAAACCGGCGTGCGCCGTCGATACAGTTCAGCAATAAGCTGCGACTACAAAATTGTTGGATAGAATGTAAAATTTATTTATTTTTTTACATTTAAAGTTAATTAAAGTTTGGAGAGCACGAACACACCCCATATATGCCCCCTCCATGACTCCCTGGATCACGGCACGTGCCTCAAGTGGCAATGAAACATGTTTGGGTTTATCATCAACAGCATGTGACGCTACACCCGAAACACTAATCAGACTGGAGAGCCAGAAAACAGGTATGAAACAGATATACTGGAGATGGGTGGGGCAGAGAATCGGCATTACCTCCCATCACGCGGTGATTTCAGATCGTCTGTTCCACTCACACAAAAGTAAAATTGTCTCATACTGCTCAGTGCTCCCGCGTGTCATTAATCAGTGATACGCACGGAGTCTTTTCATTTTATTTCACTTACGATTTCAATAAAGAGGGAAAAGGAACAACTACCAGCTACACACAGGTGACCTTTAATAATAATAACAACCAGTTTAATCGACTTGGGGAACAAACGTGCCATTACAAAGAGGAATGTACTGCCTGTATGGTAATGTGCTCCGTGTTGTCATGGTAACATCAAGAATAACACACATAGTAACATGCAGAGCACGCCAAACACTCCAAATATCAGTTGGGCAGCAAAAGGGCAGCATGGCGGCCGAGTAGTTAGCACAACGTTCTTGGGTTCGAGTCCCAGCTCAGGTGTTGGTGTGTGGAGTTTGCATGTTCTCCCTGTGCTTGCGCGGGTTTCCTCCCGGTTATGCTGGTTTCCTCCCACCATCAAACAGCACAGCAGGCTAACTGGCTATTCCAAATCACCCCTAGGTGAGGATGTGAGTGTGAATGGTTGTGTGTGTGTTTCCCTACGATGGTCTGACGATCTGTTCAGGGTGTACCCCTCCTTCACCCAGAGTTGGCTGAGATAGGCTCCAGCCCCACTGCGCCCCTAGTAGGATTTATCGGTTCAGAAAATGAGTGAGAGTTTTCTTGAATAATGCTAATCGGTATCACTGTCAGTCTGGAAAAAACACAATTCGACCCCCTGCGATTAGGACGCACTGCCGCGGCCCGGTGAGCATTTTTTGGATTCTCATCAGCAATAAAAACGTTTAACTCGTAGAAAAAATACCCATCAATCAAGTTTCATTAATTTTCTACAAAACAATGTATGTATATATGCATATCAGTACAGGTAAACAAACAAACAAAAAGGTAACAGTTACGCAATCTAGAAGCTACTTTTTTAAACTGAAAACTATTTATGGCAGACTAAAGGTTCAGGCTGCGTACTCTCGCGCACTCTCGCACACTCTCGCTCACCCTCCCAGCGTTAACTTCTGCTTATAAATCTGCAGCGTTCATGTAAATGTACTGAGAAATGCCCACAATGCAGCTGTTTTCACTTCTGTACCAGATGGAGAACTTCAGAGAAGATAAAACCAACAACTTCTGCTAAATACCAAGAACTTATTCTGAACTTATACTGAATACTGAACTGACGCTTCACTTTCACCACCAGCGTCACCTATTTATATCCTTTTGTGAATCCATGAACAGGAGATAAATGTTTTTTTCCTCCTCTGATGGGCTTCAGGACTCCGAAACAATGTGAAGTTGCATTGCTAATTATCCCACGTGTTAATATTGACATGACGGGAAGATTTATAATCAGGAGGAAAACACCGCCTGTACTGCAACACGTTTCGCTTCGTCCAGAATTATGAATTTATACCAGGATTCAATCTTTATCCCACGTTCTCTGATCCTTCCTAAAGATAAAGATCACATGACATGCATGCGAAGTGCTTCTCTTTCCTTGTTATGAGGATCATTATGATTTTTATGGCTTGAACTTTGAAACTATTCTCTTACAGCAGTTACACAGTGACTGAATGCTTCTGCTGCCGAACCACGATGCTCAACTTCAAATGGAACCAAGTACTGTAGATTCTCAGATCTTTAAAATAAATTTCCTAAAAGGTAGTTCTAGTGCGGTTAGTCCCTTTAGTATTAAAATATAATCGTGCTAATGTCCAGGATGCTAATGTCCGTAATTTTAACCTGAATGAGGTAAATGTCATACCAGAGCAAAACAAGGTAATTTTTAAGCATCGTTACAAAAATATTTGCATTTCTGATGTGTAATCTGGGTGATATGACTAGATATGACTTCTAATTTTAGAGCGTCCTCCTACTGTGATACTTTCATTTTAAACTGTAACAAAAAAAATAGTGCTTCTGACAAAAGCAAATAATAATAACAATATTAATAATAATAATAACACCAACAGTAACAGCAACAACAATAATAATAGTGGGAGCATTGGGGCAATAACAACCAGGATTGAGAAGTTTGTTGAAGACACTGGCCTTCGAGTGGAACATGTTCAGAAATCAGCATTACTAGGGACAGCAGGAATTTTGAGATTGGTACTTGGATGCCATCCATGAGTAAGTAGGACCCTGTGAAACCTTTCACAACTGTTTATAGTCCGGTTTAACAGTTTTAACCAGAGTAACCAACAACCAAACTCTGAGGAGTAAAATATCAAACATCATCATCATCATAATATTAATAATAATAATAATAATAAACAATAATAATAATAATAAACAATAACAATAATAATAACGGTAATAATAATAATAATAATAACTAACAATAATAAAGAATAATAACTATAAAAATAATAATTATAATAATAACTAACAGTAATAAATAATAATAGTAATAATAATAATAATAACTAACAATAATAGACTTTAAAAATAACTATAACAACAATAATAATGGCAATAATAATTATAATAATAACTAACAATAATAGACTATAATAATAACAATAACTATAAGAATAATAATAATAACAATAATAATAGTAACAATAACTATAATAATAATAACAACAATAATAATAACAATAACAATAATAACTATAATAATAATAATAACAACAATTCACTATTCCATTCCAATTATATTTGTGACAAAATATAATGAAATGCCTCAATGCCAGCATTAATCCGAACTAAAGGCTGGTCGTCCCCTAAATAAAGTTGGGAGGCTAGTAAAGCGTCTTGTATTGGAGCAGATCAGAAATCTAAAGGAAAATCTTCTGAATCGTGAGGAAGACGGATGTGACGTTTACGCTGGTAACAGCTGAGCTTCTATTAGAGGAAGGAATTACGCCTTGAGGAAACTGCTGAAGAAATGACTGGGGAAGTTACAGAAACTCTGTCTAAAAATAGTTTAGTGACTAAAACTGGTGATTTTTTTTAAATCAGCTACATATGAACAATAAACAATTACTTAAACTGATGTGTTCTTTTAGAGGACGGAACGTGTGATGACGGACAAAGCAAGTGATCCCTAGGTGTAGCTCCAGCTTTGCTGGGAGGCGACACAAGAACAGACGGTCATTTATTTATTTATTTTTATCTAAAAAGGTCTCTGATGAGCGGACGAACTGCAACAGAGAACGAGTTTTCTGTTTAAAAGACGGTGACGTACCATCCGTTGCTCTCGTCCTACAGGAAAGACAACTCCCAGCTTCCTGCAAGTCAGCACTTCACGTTCACTGAATAACGGGCGCTCTGTAAGAATTCTGGGAAAAACAGCCAAACGTACAGCGACGAGACTCCTGCTGGTGTGCCGGCAAGTTTACTGACGATATTCGCAAAACATTATTGAGTAAATAGGAATAATACTCTGAATATGGGTGAGGCTCATGAAAACTACTCCAGGTATTAATGTGTGTCCAGTGGTTGTAAATCCGTTAAAAATGGGAATATATTAATTATTATAGCCTCTGTAGAAATAGCATGAATAAAGCTACACAGGCACGTACACTTGTACAGGTCCGTCACCAATATTTCTTCACCTAACAGCCGGGCGTTTTTTTACGATGGCAGGGCTGAAAAAATCTCCATGATATTGTGTCATTTACACTATCGACATACCATACTTAAAAGTTGGCTTAACGCAATGCTCTTAGAACCAATCTAAATTGAAAACAGTGTCATGTTAAAGAAAGCAATCCTAAATAAGGGTCTGGGAACATGGTTGATGCTGGTAAGCAATCCTCTCACAAGGTTAGCAGCGAACGCTTTAAGCAGGTCATTTACTAAAATTAGGTTCATTCAGCCTGTATTGACACCAGTTTAACATTAGGAAGGTTATCATATCATATAACCTATAATATATGATACAACTAATCATTTATATCTAATTGAGCCGCTTTAAACAAGGTTAAGTCAGTCGATAACGTAAATGACAGTCAAAAATCACTTCTGACATGCCTTCACTCAAGGACCCACCGCAGAAAAAGGTGTCACTGGATGATTTTCAGACATGGATCCTCAACACTCCTGCCCTCTACATAAAAAGGATTCAATTCCAGTTAGCAAAACATTTTTTTAGCAACCGCCACATAGTGGGCAGTGCTACTGGAATTCTACATCCGGTCACAGCACTTGCGGGACCAGTTTCGCCGTGCTGTATCACCGCAAACGGAGGCCATACCCGATACTGACTCTTCTGGCGGGTGCCATTTTTGTTTTGTTGTTTTTGATGTGCATAATTTATTCTTGACACTTTTGTTTGTTGTTGTTTGAAGCCAACATGCTAAACAAATTATCCATAATTACAAAAATCCGGTTTCGGGTACCAGAATAAAAATGTTGCTGAAAATTATGGTCTATATGGTTATAGTGTATTTTAGCAAATAATTAATATTTATAACTTTTAAAAGCTGCTGTGTGGCAATAATTACCAGTAAAAATGTTACACAAATAAAGCTAAACAGAAAATGTGTGTCGATTTTTGGGCATTTAAAATAAGGATGTTTATTAAAACCTTTTTAGGAGCGTCCGTAACAGTCGCCTGCCGCGTCTCCGTGTCAGTTGTACACTTACAAAGCTACAGACGGCTAGCCGTTGCTAATTCAGGTTCTCGTGTGAATGTGGCGTACATGTGAGGGCTACTGTAATTATTATATTTATAGATTTTCAAGAATCATTCGTTCACATCATGAAAACAGTGAGGACAAAATTCATAGTAACAGTTTTCAAACAGTCACTGCACTGCATATTTTCCTAAGAGTCCACACACACACACACACACACAAAAAAACCTCCACCAAGCCCAGCAATCTCTCACAAAGTCAAGAATCGATCTCTTTCACAATGTTAAAAAATCGTTAAGACATTCCCGAATCATCTCCCAATTCTAATGAAGTCTTCCTTGTAGAAAACCCCGCCCCCTGGTAGACGCGTCATAAAAATCCACACATAATGCGATGCATAATCCTGCCAACCATCAAGCACCCAACCCGTGGCTAAAACATGACTTCCTTGGCGGAGGTAGAAAGACTCGCAGGTTGTGCTGCAGGACCAGTTCAAAAACAACAACTGCACACCACTGGTTCGATACCGTGGGTGTGGCTGACAGATCTGTCGTTTAAAGGTATTAACCAATCAGAGCAAAGCTATTTACATATTTAATATCAAAAGGCACAGCTACAAAATCCGCCAGTATGATCCTATAGGGTTTTAAACGATGCTAAAACACTATTAGGATTTTTTTTTACTTAAAAAATTGAAATGAAACATATGTGGGCGTGGCCCATCTTTAATTCAGACTGGTGACTTCACACAAAGTTAAGCTGCCGCGATATCACGGTTATATCACAGTGCGGTTCTCTAAGCTTCTTTTACATCAATACGGGACACCGTGACACAATTACAGGCAGGTCAACCCATAACAAACCTATAGAGGGGTCACGGTGTTGGTACAAGGGTTAGTCTGGACAGCGAGCAAACTTTTCTGTCCTGAGCATAAACACAATCTAATCATCATTGTTATAAACAAGATAGCTTTGTGTAGAATAAAAAAAAAACCACATTAAACACACACACACACACACACACACACACACACACACACGTAGAATGAAAGCATGTGGTTTAAAGGGTGGTCTGTGAGTTGGTCTAGACTCCGGCAGGACTGACGGAGATGAAGAGATCCCGTTTCAGATCATCTTTCCAACACTTTCACTGGAGCTGCTTTTAATGAGAAGAGGAAAAAGGGAAGGAAGTGGGGTGTGTGTGTGTGTGTGTGTGTGTGTGTGTGTGTGTAGCTCACCTGGCCTTGTGTGGTACTTGCTGTGGTGTGACTGTCAAAGAAGGACAGGTCTATCTGGGGAACGTTTCCTCCTGTCGCAAAAGCCTGAGGCTTACTGACCTGTGGATGCACAAACACCAGCACTTACATTCACTCGGAATACATGCAGTGTGTGTGTGTGTGTGTGTGTGTATATATATATATATATATATATATATATATATATAGTGTGCATATATATGTGTGTGTGTGTGTGTGCTTTGAATGGGTAAAAATACAGAGCCTTATTTTCCTCCTGGTAAAAATAAATATAATGAATACTGTACATAATCCCTTAGTTATTTATTTTATGGGCGGCATGGTGGCGCAGCGTTTAGCACATCTTCCTCACAGCAAGAAGCGTGGGGTTCCTCCGTGTACTCCGGTTTCCTCCCAAGGTCTAAAAATATGCACACTAGGCTACCTGGCTGTTCCGAATTGCCCATAGGTGTGAGTGTTGTCCCTGTGATAGTCCGGGGAGCTGTCCGGGGCATACCCCGCCCCCTCGCAATGAGTCGGCTGGGATGGGTGCCGGTTTATTTTATTTCCCATCATTACAACCCCATGTCATGACAACGACCATGGCGGAGGTACAAGAAGGATTAGTACATACGCTGTGCGAGAATCGCGCAATCTGATTGGTCCGCTATCTCGGGATTAAAATTATTATTCCGAGTGAATAACGCCTGAACTCAGGTGGCATCATCATTAAAACGGAAAAAAGAAACCATAAAAATCGAGTTTTCGTTAGTTTTTCTTGACAAAACGTCTTTACAGAGAGTGTAAAACACAGTACACTGGGTACTCCGGTTTCCTCCCACAGTCCAAACACATACGCATTAGGTTAACTGGCTGTTCCAAATTGCCCCTAGTTGTGAGTGTGAATGGTTGATGGACTGGCGAGCTCTACCCGGCCTTCGCCGAATGAGTGAGTGACAGTGAAAAAGAAAGCAAATGGAAGGCTACGAAAGAAAACAACCACAGAAGGATGTTTTCATCCAAGTTCTTCATCGGCACGTGTGTGTGTGTGTGTGTGTGTGTGTGTGTGTGTGTGTGTGTGTGTGTGTGTGTGTGTGTCTTGAGGGACTGAGAGCAGGAGCTGAACTTCCGTAAATAACGTCGAGCCCAAACAGCCTCGTTGCAGTTCAGAGTTTACACTTAGACTGAACTGTTTATCAAACCTACATCTGCTCCACCTCCACACACACACACACACACACACACAAAATGTAAAAAGAGAGAGAGAGAGAGAGAGAGAGAGA
>JAQMYF010000017.1:3021155-3042320 GCA_030014195.1 Neosilurus mollespiculum
CGTCTGGGAGTCACTGCTTAGGCTGCTGCCCCCGCGACCCGACCCCGGAACAAGCGGAAGAAGATGAATGAATGAATATTATTAATACCAATACATAAACATTATTACTAACTAACTAAGTAAAACACTTTACATGCACTGACTAATTATCGAATTAACCAACTAGCCCTGTATATATCACTCTATTACTCTAACACACTATATTATTAATAAATAATTATTATTAATACTAATACTTAAACATTATTACTAACTAACTAACTAACACACTTTACATGCACTAACTATTTATCAAATTAACCAACTAATCATGTATATATCACTCTAACTCTAACACACTATATTATTAAAATTGTTTATTTATTTAATTACTAACTAACTAACTAACTAACAAACACACCCGTTACATACACTAACTAACTATCTAATTAACCAACTAACACTCTGTCCCTACAAATACACTCCATTAATAATAATAATAATAATTAAAAAAACGTGATAAAATGTTCATTCATGTTTTAAGCCGCTTAATCCAAATTAGGTCGCAGGACCAGCACTCACTCTCACACCTAGGGATAATTTGGAACGGCCAGTTGGCTAAACGTGCATGTTTTTAGACTGTGGGAGGAAACTGAAATACCCGGAGGAAACCCACTCAAGCACAGGGAGAACATGCAAACCACACAGAAACACCCCGAGCCCGGGAATCGAACACAGGACCTTCTTGCTGTGAGGCGAACGTGCTAACCACTACACCACCATGCCGCCGCATATATAGTCTCACTCACTCATTACACAGACCGCTTAATCCCATCACGGTTAGCCAACGCTGCACGAAGCCGGGGTACACCTTGAACAGCTTGCTGGACCATCGCAAGGCCAAAACACACACACAACCTTCCACACAAACAACCAGGGGCAATCTGGAACAGCCAGTTACCCTAATGTGCATGTCTTTGGACTGTAGAAGACACATTTCTGGGACTCAAACCCAGGACCTTCTTGCTGTGCGGGTTCTTTTTAGTGTCAGTGCTGGAAGGGTTAGTGGAAAGTCAATGCCTGTTTGGGACGTTCTTCTGTCTCATGTGGAACTTCATGGCGCCCTCTGCTGCTTATCTGGTGTTCTGGCACTTTTCTGATTAAAACTTGTGAAGAACTTCAGCAGCAGGTTCTGATTAAAACCAATCTTTAAAGGCCATAAATCATTTACTCAGAAATGCACTGGGCCCTCACACACACACACACACACACACACACACACACACACACACACACACACACAAACACACACACACACCACTTGCCTAACCTTACCCATTACCCTAACCTTACCCTAAAGGTTACCCTTAGAACCTGGACTCAAGTTTCCATATCCATATTAAGGATTATTAATGTTAATAATATGACCGGTACATGAATATAAACATAATACTGTTTTTAATTAAAACACATAATATATATTTGTTGGAAAGATCGAGTATACAATGGAAAGGTACCCAGGCCAGAATTTTGGTCACATGGCAATGTAGCTTACCGGCAACATTACATCACACCAAAAAACTTACCGGCGGAATAGTATTCCGTTTCCTTTAGAGGGGGTGTTTTGGCAGGTTGCATATTTACTGGGCGTCCAGAATAAACTGGAAGAGCTGAACTGGGATAACTTCAAAGACAAATGAGGTAGCAGTGACCTCTGCTAGGGGAAGGGTAGGTACTAAGGTCAGACCATTCTACAATATTACATTTATTCTTCTTTAATCATTCTTTGGTGGAATGACTTGTGTTTTTAGGGTCGTTGTCTTGCTCCCTGTTATAACTCACAGACACCTTCCTTTAAAATTCACTAATATAATTCAAAATCAATTGTTCCATTAATAATGACAAACTATCCTGGCCCAGAAGCAGCAAAACAAGCCCAAACCATGATAGTACCACCACCCTGTTTCACAGATAGAAAGAGGTTCTTATGCTGTGTTTTTCTTCTCCAAACATAATGGCTCTCATTTAAAGCAAAAAACAAACAAAACAAAAAAAAAAACATTTTGGTCTCAGCCATCCACAGACATTTTACAATCGCCTTACACCTTGCTTAAAGGGGAATTATGTAAAAATGTTGTTTGTTGACTACAGTTCAGTGTTTAACACCATAATTCCCTCCATACTCAACACTAAACCAGGTCAGGAAGCTCGATACAGATGGTACGCTCTGCTGATCGCACTACATATTGTACTGTGTATGATTTTGTATGTGACAAATAAATTAGAATTTGAAATTTAAAGTTTTTTGGACTGATCTTTGTTGGCTGATCACTCCTGGAGAAAGTAACTATGGTATTGGGTTTCCTTTGTCTGTCTGGCGATGGATGATGAAAACCAAACTCTTTAGACATGGTTTTACTTTTTGTTCCAGCCTGATAAGCATCAAGAATTCTTTTTCTGAGGTCCTCACAAATATCCTTTGTTTGTGCCATGATTTACTTCCACAGACATGGTGTGAAGGTCAGACTTCGGCACATCCCTGTTCTTCAAATAAAACAAGGTGCTCGCCCACACTTGATTGTTATCCAGTTGCTTGAAAGCATCCATCCACTTGCCGAACCACTTAAACCTATCAGGGTGGCAGCAAGGTTAGAGCCCATCTCAGCCAACTCTGGGTGAAGGCAGGGTACACCCTGAACAGCTCACCAGTCCACCGTGGGGCCAATACACACACAATCATTCACACTCACACCCAGGGGCAATTTGGAATACCCGATTGATGTGCATGTCATGTCTGATGTGCATGTCTTTGGACTGTGGGAGGAAAACAGAGTACCTGGAGGAAACCCACGTAAGCATGGCGAGAGTATGCAGACTCCACACAGAAACGCCCTTCCCGAACCCAGGACCTTCTTGCTGCGAGGCAGATGTGCTAACCACTGCACCACTACACCACCCCGATTGAAAACACCCGACTCTTCAAATCTAAATGCTGATCCTGGAAGTTCACACACTTTTGCCACTCACGGATACGTAATACTGGATTATTTTCCTCAATGCATAAATAACTAAGTATATACATATATATATTTTTAATTGTTTGTTTAACTGAGTTCTTTTTTATTTACTTTCAGGACTTCGGTAGAAATCTGATGATGTTTTAGGTCATATTTGTGGAAAATGAATAAAAATGACAAACTTTTAAGCACTGCTGTACATTTCCAGTATTTTACACTAACAGGGATTATAACTGGGTCGTTTCTTCCCTATGATTCTATATCTATGGTATCTAGATAGATGCGAGTACCTCATGTTAGAGAAGTTATTCATTTCAAATGTCATGTTGGCTCTCAGCTGCCCTTGAGCGAGCCGTTAACAGTACCTCCTTTGCAGAAAGTAGCAAACGGCTGACGGCTAACTGAGTCTTACTGCAAGCATAATTACAGGTGTTGTGTGTATTTAGCAAACAAGCGTCTCTTTCATCCACAAAACATTCTTCTCATTGCTCGCATTATATTTAGCGATTCCCAGCATTTCTCTAAAGACCTGGTGAAGTGGAAACCTGATGAAGTGTTACACAATGAAGGGGGGGAGAGAGAGAGAGAGAGAGAGAGAAAGGGAGGACGGAGAGGAAGGAGAGGGAGGAGAGGTGACTGAGGCTTGGGTGTTGCAAGGGGGATTATAAAAGTACATTTAAGAGTTTCAGAGCACAGAACTGTATTCCAGTAATAGAGATAAAGGGGTCATTAATAACTTTTGGCTGCCATGACGGCTGTGTCCATTCTCCTCATGGCTCTGGTCTTGTTCTTGGACCGAACATCAACAGCCGATGTTAATCCAACCCTGCCTTTCTCTGAGTATCTGGACCCAAAAGCTAACGTCCTGCTCAGATGGGGTTTTGACGTGGTAGAGGACACCATCACGTTCGAGGTGACGGTGAAAACCACAGGATGGGTCGGATTTGGGTTCAGCCCCAATGGAGGAATGGCTGGATCGGATATCGTTATCGGAGGAGTCGGCTCTGGTGGGATATATTTTACGGTAACTCTTAATCTTTTTTTTTTTTTTTTTTGCGACAAAGAACATCGTTTTAAATATTTAACTCTAGTTTACTTGTTCGTGCGTAGAATCAGCTTAAGGATGTTTCTAGGAAAATATAAGCTGTAAATCACCTCCAGATCACCTGACATCATTACAGAAATTTATTATAACCATCATCTATTTCAGACACAAGAAGGTCTTGGGTTCGAGTCCTGGCTAGGTGTTACTGTGTGAAGTTTGCACGTTCTCTGTGTGCTTGTGCTTGAATGGGTTTCCTCTAGGTACTTCAGTTTCCTCCCACAGCCCAAAGACAATCACATTAGACTAGCTGGCTGTTCCAGATTGCCCCTAGATGTAAATGAAAGTCTGAATCATTGTCTCTGTGTAAGCCATGCGATGGTCTTGGTGTATCCTGCTTTCGCCCCGTGTCGGCTAAGATAGGCTCCATCCCCCTGCCACCCTAATAGGATTAAGTGGTGTGACGAATGAGTGAGTGAGATTATCTATTTCATCACTTTGATATATATAATATGATAATCACGTACAGGGAAGCAGGTAGACGAGGATGCATGTGCGGCATGAAAGCTTAGAGCTTTAATAAAGGAGCCTGGGTCCGAGTCCCAGGCTCGGTGAGGGCATTTCTGTGTGGAGTTTGCATGTTCTCCCCATGCTAGTGTGCGTCTCCTCTGGGTACTCCAGTTTCCTCCAACAGTCCAAAGACATGCACAGTAGGCTAATTAGCTGTTCCAAATTGCTCCTAGGTGTGAGTGTGAGTGTGAATGGTTGTGTGTGTGTTGTCCCTGCAATGGACTGGCGAGCTTTTCAGGGTGAACCTTGCCATCGCCCGGAGTCGGCTGAGATAGGCTCCAGCCTCTTTGCGACCCTTGTAGCATTAGGCGGTTCGGGATATGGATGGATGGATAGATGGAAGTTCAGGTGATCAGTCAGCAGATTTGACTTGGGCAGATTCAGGATCCAGAACCAGAATAATCATCTCAGTGATGGGGGGTGGGGGGGTGTATCCAGGTCTCTCAGTCAGATGTAACATAATCCATCCATCCATCTATCCATCCATTACCACCTGTCAGGGTCACACCGAAATCTGAAGCCATTTTCAACTGACTTCAGGTGAGAACAGGTTGCTAGTTGTGTTTAGGGTCAACCAGTGTTCATGTCCTTGGAATGTGGGAGAAAACCAAAGCACCCAGAGGAAACCGACGCAAGCACTGGGAGATCATGCAAACTCCACACAGAAAGGCGCTTGGCCAGTATTCAAACCCAGTAGCCTGTTTTTTTATGGTCTGTCCCAACAGTGGATAGACGTTCTTCTCTTTAAAGCCAGTGTCTCCATGCTTCCAAGGTGAGTTCCACTGTGAGCCATTCTCTGTCCAAGACATCATAATTGTGCTCTCCCAGGGTTAAACTGCTAAAAAAATAGGTGCAAAGATGGAGTTTTTGCACTGGATGCGGACTGCCTAAAACCCCCATGTCAGAGGTGTCCACTTTCATGACCAACTTTCGAGCAGGTCAGGCCGAACCTGGATGGGAGCGCAGATGGAACGTTTCTTGAGTTCAGCAGGGAGGGTGGTCAAAGCAGAAGTGAACTTAGCGAGTGGTGCCGCTACCTGGCTAGAGTCTGTTGAATCAACTCTCAAAGCCCAAGAATCCCTGGAGGTGAAGTGAAAGAAGGAAAGTTTAAGGAAGTCCTGAGGGAATATGATCTGGTGATGGGTGGATGATAAACCAGGGTTGATTACAGTTGTGGCTCCAGGGGCATTCAAGAAGCGTTAGAGGAGTGCCACACCCACAACCTCTAAACACACCAACCTACAGACACACACATATAGAAACACACAGAACCAGACGGAGGAACACATGATACACAAGGGAAGGAAAATGGAAAGATCAGGGCATAAAAGCGCAGCACCCCTGAGGCCGTGGTAGTTATTGTAGTCATAGGGAACTTTTCTCTAAAGAGATGTTCACTGAGAATTTTTCTCAGTAGTCTTTAGTGTCAGCATCATGTACTTTTATGACGTGAAATTGTCCAATCACGGTTTAATACAGTATATATACATATAGTATAATACGAGCAGGAGGTGAATATTTTTATGCAGAACAGTATCACTTTCATGTACTTCTGTAATAGTCACTTGCTTTGGATTTATAATCACAGAGCAAACTCATCACCCACTCAGTCATTTTCCGAACTGCTTAATACTATGTGGGTCGCAAGAAGGCTAGAGCCTATCTCAGCCAACTCTCGGCGAAGGCGGGGTACTCCCTGGACAGTTAACCAGTCCATCTCCGGGCCAACACACACGACCATTCACCCTCACACTCACACCTAGGGGTCGATTGGGAACAGCAAAATTAGCCTAATGTACGTCTTAGGACTGTGGGAGGAAACCGGAGTACGCTGAGAAAACCCACGCAAGCACGTGAAGAACATGCAAACTCCATAAAGAAATGCTCGAACCCCGTACTCAAACGCAGGAGGTTCTTTCTGTGATGCAGACGTGCTAACCACTACGCCACCATGTCGCCCACAGAGTAAACTCACTGCCTCACTCACTCGCCGGACCGCTTAATCCCAGTAGGGCTGGTAGCTATCTGAGCCAACACTGGGAGAAGGCAGGGTACACCCTGAACGGCTAGCCACACTATCACAGGAGAACACACACAACCATTCACATTCACACCTAGGGGTGATTTGGAACTGCCAATTAGCCTAACGCGCATGTCTTTGGACTGTAGGAAGAAACCGGCGTACCCTGAGGAAAACTACGCAAGCACAGGGAGAACATGCAAACTCCTCACTGAAACTCCCTTGCTGAGCCCGGGACTCAAACCCAGAACCTTCTAGCTGTGATGTGGACTTAGTAACGATTACGCCACCCTGCCGCCCACAGAGTAAACTGTATTTCCCAATGTGAAAATAAAAGCTGTATTTATTAGAGTATTCATGTAAGTGTTTGCCCAATTATATTTCATTAAGGACAGGACTGCGGATGGGAACGTCATGCCAGTTGTGGACCAGAAACAAGACTATAAAGTCGTCTCTCTGACTGAGGCGGACGGGCAGACCGTGATGAAGTTCCAGCGATCCATCATGGCTTGTAATGAACATGACTTTTCCATCCCTGTAAGTAACTGACAAGAAAGTTAGATACATACATCACTTTAGCACTAATCAATTTCATCTTCTCCTCAGGAGACGCCAGTAAAGCTGATTTACGCCTATGGTACAACCGATGACATCGGGTATCACAAAAGCCTGCGAGGGACGAAGGAAGTAAACCTTCTGAACTACATGCCCCGAACCACCGTCCCTGACAGCAAATACTTTGACCTGACCATGACCAACGTACGGCTATATTATTCTTATATATTCATTCATTCATCCATTCATTCGTTTTCTAAGCCATTTGATCCTGATTAGGGTCATGGGGAGGCTGGAGCCCATCTCAGCTGACGCTGGGCGAGGGCGGGGTACACCCTGAACAGCTCACCAGGCCATCGCAGGGACAACATTCACACTCACACTCGCTGACAGTCCAAAGACATCCACAGTAAGCTAATTAGCTGTTCCAAATTGCCCCTAGGTGTGAGTGTGAATGGTTGTGTGTGTGTTGGCCCTGTGATGGATTGTCGAGCAGTTCAGGGTGTACCCCACCTTCGCCCTAAGACGACTGTGACTCTAGTAGGATGAAACATTTGGGCAAATTATTGAAGGAATATAAAAGTTTGCAAAATAAAAGGTAAGGGGTAGGTGTAAGATGATGAAATGTTGTATTGGGTTGGCACACCAAGACAGAATTCAACATTTTAAAAATATATGGTACCAATACAGTCAAGTGTGATAAGTTTGAATGCGTGGGTCATGATAGACCTTGGCTGCAGGCCAAACGAAATACTTTAATGAACCATATCATTGTTTTCAGCAGCCACAAACTATTCATGAGTAACGGGTAGCTCGACCTCATTCCCTGTAATGTTTCATCAACGGAGCCAAGTGTTGCAACTCCATCAGACCGCCACGATTACACATAGTTTCAGGAAGGGTTTAAATCAAGGGCACAAGGCAAAAACAGGAAGTGCAACAAGAAATACAAATCAAAACAGAATAAGAAAAAAAAAGTCTCAGAAATGCATATTAACGTTCCCCCAGCTTCCACAAAAAGACCAGAACACAACAAAACAGAAAAATAATACACCACTCATTCACTACTATGATGGCTGGGAGACTGGAGCCTATCTCAGCCGACTCTGGGTGAAGGAAGAGAACACCCTGAACACCTCAACAGTCAATCACAAGGTCAAAATACATACAACCATTCGCTTTAACACCAATTTGGAACAGACAGTTAGTGTAAGGGTGAGAAGCTCGGACATCAGGGAGGAGCTCGGAGTAGACCCACTGCTGCTCCGTGTTGAGAGGAGCCAGTTGAGGTGGTTCGGGCGTCTGGACACCTTGGTGTCCACCCCGGAAGAGCTGGAGGAGGTGGCTGGGGAGAGGGACGTCTGGACCTCACTGCTTAGGCTGCTTCCCTCCGCGACTCGACCCCGGATCAAGCGGAAGATGCTGACAAGAACAGGGAGTACTTGCAAACTCCATGCCAACTCAACCCAAGACCTTCTTGCTGTGTGATGGACATGCTAACCACTAGGCCACCACGCCACCCCATTATTGAATATCAAATTATTTTCCATTCAAAATAATTGTAATTTATTCAACTTGTCCAATAAATCTAGGTGTGAATGTGAGTGTGGATGGCTGTGTGGGTGTGTGCGGTGTGTGTGTGTGTGTGGTGTGTGTGTTGGCCTGGCGATGGTCTGGTGAGCTGTTCAGGGTGTACCCTGCTTTTGCTCAGTGTTGGCTGAGATAGGCTCCAACCTCCCCGTGACCCTAGAAGGATTAAGAGGTTCAGCAAATGAGGCAGTGAGTGAAGAACTTATCCTATGTCAGTGATGTAGAAGTCAGCTGGTAGAAGAATATCAAGAATTATTTGATGGCTTTCCACCAATCAGAAACGAGGAAATATTTTAACTGAGTAATTAACCAATAAAACAGTGATGTAGTGATTAGTACTATCGTCTCACACCAAAACAAAACAAAATAAAAAAAAAGGTTCTGGATACGAACTTCACGGCTGACTGCGGCATTTCTGTGCAGGGTTTGCATGTTCTCCCTCTGCGTATGTGGTTTCCTCCTACAGTCCAAAGACCTGTACACGAGGTCAACTGGCTACCCTAAATTGTCTGTCAGTGTGAATGGCTACCTGTCCCGCTGTTTGAGCCCTATAGTGGAATGCTGACCTGTTCAGGTTGCATCCCCTCCTCTTGCCCAATGCTGACTGGAAATAGCTTGAGGCTCACCTGCAACCCACAATAGATAAGCACCATAGAAACTATATGAACAAATAAATTGGTTTAGTAAACAGATCTTTCTTTTACTAATTAATTAATAAATTTATTTATTTATTTATTTATTTATTTATTTATTTATTTATTTTATTTGCAGCTTATAGTACCTGCCCAAAACACATACTACCACTGTAAAGTTATGGGGCTTCCAGAATTTGACAGGAAGTACCACGTCTACCGTGTAAGTAACAGTGTTTACAGTATCCATATTCCATAGCGTCATGTTATTTACACGAAGAAGCTGCGTATGGAGTTTTATACTGCTTCATGCTAAAGAGATTCTCGCTATGTTATAATCTTTTCTCTCCAGGTAGAACCAGTGATCCAGAACCAGGACGTCGTGCATCATTTGTTGTTGTACCATTGTCCACCATCAGTGACCCAGCCCATTGAGGAGGAGTGTTACACTGGACACAAGGAAACCGAGTGCTATCAGGCCGTTGCTGTTTGGGGAGTTGGCGGAGGAGTGAGTGATGCCTGCTTAACATGCTCATTGTCATCATTTATCGAGTTTCATCGCTACCAGAAACCTTGTGCTTCTCACATTTCATGTAGGAATCAAGTGTTTTAATCCCCATTGTCGCCAACTGAAATACCTTGACACATTTTGCATCGAATGTCAAAATAATCGTGGATGCAGGTGCAGGTGGAGTGCAGCTTAAATGAAGCTTGCAAACAATTCCACACCGACAAGCTCATTGGAAACAGGCAGAGGTCAGGCGATGAGCAAGAAATAGGCAACCATAAACAATAGGTAAAAGCAGATTCGTAACGGCTGGCACGGTGGCGTAGGGGTTAGCACAATCACCTCACATCTGGAAGGGTTGGGTTCGAGTCCCGGCCTCGGCAAGCCCATTTCTGTGTGATGTTTGCATGTACTCCCTGCGCTTGCGTGCGTTTCCTCTGTGTACGCCGTTTTCTCTCCACAGTCCAAAGACATGCACTTTAAGCTAACTGGCTGTTTCAAATTGTCCCAGGATGTAAGTGTGAATGCTTGTGTGTGTGTTGGCCCTGCAATGGTCTGTATACCCCGCCTCTGATCATTGTCAGATGAAATAGGCACCACCTTAGTAAGATTAAGTGGTTCAGAGAAAGTGACGAAATTAATAATGTGGCAATAGATCAGGGTTTGGTAAAAAATGGTAAGATTACACCGAGCATGTAGCTCACAAGGATTTCAAGTTTGAGATTTCTTTTATGCACTAATTATGTTTAAGGAAGTGCAATCAAACGCCGATTCCATATTATCAGGCACTTGTTCAATGATATTATGACATTTACTTACAGGTAATTCCAAGTGTGTTAAGCCGCCTCTGAATACGCATGCACAGCCGTTTGTAAAGAAGCGGGTGGCAGCATTGCGTGTTACGTATAGGGCGTGTACATGCTTACGTTCCTCCATGGTTTGTGGTGTTTGTACGATAGGGAAGGCAATATTTGATGGGTGAAATTGGATACGATGGGTTAAAGGGCAACCACATCACAGAATTATTTAATCTGACCCTGTTTCTAATTCTCTGAGACGGGTGCAGATCCTCTGCTTGGCCCTAGAGACCAGTGGATATTTTTATTTATTATAAGTAGTCGTAGTATTTATTTATTAATTTGTTTATTTACTTATTTACATACTTACTTACTTAATAATTGCATCTCCAGGCTTTTGAATTTCCTGAAGTGGCAGGACTTCCTGTGGGTGGAGATGGAAATGGAACCTTCTACAGGCTTGAAGTGCACTACAACAACCTGTACAAGACTGAAGGTACAAATATACACAGATAGCAGATATTTATTTCTTTTTTTTTTCTGTACTTATTCTGTAAGGGAACTTTTGACTTTTGCATTTAACCCATCCAAAGTGAGCACACACACCCGGAGCAGTGAGCTGCCACGCATTGCAGTGTCCGGAGAGCAGTTGGGGGTTAGATGCCTTGCTCAAGGGCATGTGGAGGAAGGGAAGGTGCAGCTCAGTCCCCTTGATGCCACACATTTATTTCCTGCTGGTTTGGGAAATGAACCAGCGACCTTTTGGTCCCAAAGCTGACCAGAACCAGCGACTCTTTTGGTCCCAAAGGATTTTGCCCATTTTGATTAATGGTTCAGTACAGTATCAATTAAAAACACAGTTACTCAATGGGAAACTATAAAAGGTGGGAAAATGCCACTTTAAAGCCTTAACCCACCTCTCTTTATAGCCACGCCCCTGAGTTCAGCTTCGGGCTGTGATTGGACGGTGGTTGCTTTTCAGTGTAGTATGACTGCTGGTCCTTTGTCGAACCACTTAATCCCACCAGGGTCGCTGAGAGGGTGGAGCTTATCTCAGCTGAATCTGGGCGAAGGCTGGGTACACCCTGAACAACTGGCCAGTCAACTGCAGGGCCAACACACAAAAAACCATTCACACTCACAGCCACACCTAGGGGCAATTTGGAACAGCCAGTTAACCTAATATGCATGTTTTTGGACTGTGGGAGGAAACTGGAGTGCCTGGAGGAAACCCACGCAAGCACGGGAAGAACATGCAAACTCCACACAGAAACGCCCTCGCCAAGCCCAGCACTCGAACCCTGGACCTTCTTGCAGTGAGGTGGACGTGCTAACTACTACTACGCCAACCTGCCACCCTTAGTATCAGTATCAGGCCACCAAAACATGACGGAACATGGCTTTTGCCCTTATATGTACTCAGATCTTTTCAGACTTCCTCTGTGTTTTGTGTGTGTGTGTGTGTGTGTGTGTGTGTAGGTATTGTTGATAACTCAGGCTTGCGTTTTTACTATACGGCTCAGCTGCGGCAGTTCGATGCCGCCGTACTGCAGACGGGACTCCTGCCGCTAGTCAGGAAGGTGTACGCAATCCCGCCTAACGCTACAACCTTCCTCTCGTACGGCCTGTGTGATACCAGCTACTTTCCCCAGGTACAAAAACTAATTTATCTTTTTATTTAACATTACTGTCAGGCTCTGACTTACTCACATCCTAAATAACAATAACAATCAACCAAGTTGCATGTTATGCAAGTGGGCAAGTTACATAATTATGCGTAGCTGGGAAAATTGTTTGAATGACATCCTGCAAAGCAGGAAGAACTCGGAAGAGCAATATTTTAGTTTGTGTGTTTTTGGGGTAAGTATGAAGGGAATAACAGACTTCAGGTGCACCGTTTTGTCTTTGATTAATTAAAAAAAGGGGGAAGAAGTGGTTCTTGAACATTCTGTAGTGGAATTAGGAATTACTGATGCTTAGCATGAGGAGAAGAATTTATACCAAATAGGTTCGCTCGTGAAAAAAGGAAGCATTTAAAGGAACGCAGTGGGAGTGACTGCGGAGTGGAGATTTAAAGAGAGGAACACAGAGCTTGCTGCTTGTTGCTCTTGATAAATCAGTGAAGCAGGATATTTATCAGGTGGAACGGTGGCGTAGTGGTTAGCAAGTCTGCTTCACAGCAAGAAGGTCTTTAGTTTGAGTCCCTGGCTCGGGCGTTTCTGTGTGGGGTGTGCATTTTCTCCTCATGCTGGCATATGTTTCCCCCGGGTACTCCGGGTTCCTCCCACAGTCCAAATATGTGCACATCAGGCTAATTGGCTGTTTTAAATTGCCCCTAGGTGTGAGTGTGAGTGTGAATAGTTGCGTTTTGCCCTGAGACAGGCTTCAGCCTCCACGTGACCCTGATAGTGGGTTAAGGAGGTGATCACAATAGAGGTGCAAGAGAGAATCGACTGACGCAAACTGATTTTTTTTTTTGCAAATTTTGAAATTCGCGTCCCGATGTTTTGCGACTCCACATGCAAGCAAATATTTTGTTTAAATACGTATATCGCGCGAAGGTCGCAAGAAGGTTTCGTGACAATTTCTGACTGATTTCCAAGTAATTTGTGGTTGGTTTGTGATTGTTTTGTGGATGTTTGGCAAATGTTTTGTAAATTAGTGACGTTTTGTTCGCTTTTTGTTCTCAAACCATTCGCGTTTTATTTGAACAAAATGCGAATAAAATACGAATGATCACAAAATATACGGAATATGGCAGATGACAGCAAGTCTCAAACCTTTCGTGTGGAAGTCTCCAGCTTGTCATTTTTCCTTGCAAAATAAAAAAAGAATAATTTGCAAGCAAAACGACAACTTTGCGACCTTCTCACGACATGTGTGGAGTGTTTGAGAAAAGTCCGAGACTACTCCGCATCGGAGTCGGTTTTTAAAATTTTTTTTTATTTTGGACATTCCAGGAAATTTCAAGTATGTTCACGAACGAGGCGACCAAAATGTGATGCAGCGAATGTCGCGAGACAAACTGAGAACAAATGAAAGCGACAGCCGTGAATTGCCATTCGTGTCAGTTGCTTTTCTATCGCACCTCTAATGAGATCACCCCATAAGTGGTTCGGCAGATGAACGAGTGAGTCAGTACTTAATGAGAATGAGATTAGAGTCGTGATATTTGGACCCAGTGATGTCAGCGGTGTCTGTGTTTCCTAGAAGTATATAACCCTCAGGCAATAAATTTGAGTGTAATCGTGGACAGCTGGATAATCAGATAAACTCAGTGGTTGAATCCTGTATTTTTCTTTTATTAAAAGCCAAAATGTGTTTTTCTTGTCTTGGTTCTGCTATTGTAATGCCCTATATGACAAATTAAACACTACACTACTGTACACAAATCTCATACCTTAGAATAAAAAAACAAGTCAAAGAATGGAACTTCGAGGCTGCTAATGATGCTGAATCCTGTTTCTCAGGTGCTCTCTCAGTCGCCAGCGGACCTAAAGGTTTTCGCAGTTATCCTGCACACACACCTGGCAGGAAGGAAGGTGCGAGTCGGCCACATCAGGTAAAGTGATCAGAAGTCATAAGTATGTTTTACATTTAATTAGAATCAGAGAAATATATTTTCAGGACGCGACACTGTTTTATTCCTTGATAAACCTGAATAAATGTGAAAATCACCTCCAGATGGACGCGGTAAGGTGGAAGAGATGCTTGAATGATTTGAACACATTTTTAAAAAATAACAAATGATGCAGAAACATGAGAACGATTGCATGCGGAGTTTCCTGAAACCCGGTTACCACGATCGTTTTAAGTAGAGAAAGAACAGGTGAGGACACAGAGAGTAAACACAGCCGGTGATTACGGTGTTCATGTTCTTTTTAGGGATGGAAAGCAGATTGATTTCTTGGCGCTGAATGAACACTACAATTTTGAATTCCAGCAAGTGACGAACCTGGGAAAAACCAAAACAGTAAATATAGTAGGTGTCTCATTATCGAAATCTAATTATTAAACGAAATTCAATATAACTGAATAACCAGAACTCTAAAGACGTATTTCATGTATTCTCTCACAGGGGGACAAACTCGTGGTGGAGTGCACATATGAGACGAAAAACCGAACAGGACTCACCTGGGTTGGTCGTTTCTCGTTTCATAACAATAAACATCACAGTTTAAACCATTCAACACAACTGATGTTGAATAATACATGATGTACATGAGGTATAAAAGACCGGGAGGAGTTCAGTTGTAGCAGGAGTGTCCAATCTTATTCGCAAAGGGCCGGTGTGGGTGCAGGTTTTCATTTCAACCAAGCAGTAGGCACACCTTCCACCTGTTTCGATCACTGATCTCATAAAAAAAAGGACCTAAATTACACATTAGTGTTTTAATTTTGAAGCCAGGTGGCAGCCATCTTGGTGAGACCACCTGACTTTAAAATCTCAAAATAGAGCCGTTGAAAGCCAACACAGCTCAAAAACCCTTAACATTTTACTGCTGGTGGTCAGAATACTTTAAATTCATCATTTCACTGATATTTGTAATTAACTGGGAAAAAAAAAAAAAAACCACAAACAATAAAATAAACAAAGCTCTGCATAGCTGAAATTTGGCCAAAAAAAAAAAAGAAAAGAAACGTACATCTTCAATGTAATTATTCCCCATCTTACCAACAGTATGGCGGTCAGGGCAGCGGTGGCCAGGTGGTAGGGTGCTGGATTACTGATCCCAAGGTCGGTGGTTCAAGCCCCACTATTAACGGGTTGTCACTGCTGTACCCCCCGGTGCGGCTAACTGGGTTATTAAAGGCCGGCCATGTCTCTCACTGTCTGCGGTGAGAGGCATGTAAAAGAACCATTTCTGATTTCGACGTCAACGTGTTTCTGCCATGTGATGGCCTGGCGAGCGGTCCAGGGTGTACTCTGCCCTCGCCCAGAGTCAGCTGAGATGGGCGCCAGCCTCCCCGCGACCCTAATTAGGATTAAACGGTTCAAAAAATGCATGAATGGTGGTCTCACCACGATGGCTGCCACCTGGCTTCAAAATTGAAACACTAATCAGAATCAGATTTATTTGCCAAGTTTCTGAACACAAACAAGGAATTCGCTCACTGTACAGAGAAGTGTTCATGTAGGTTTTTACAAAGACTTGGGCAAATACAGATAAATATGTATTATAAATAAGTGCAAAAGAGCAAATGCAAAGTGACATTATAGTATAAAAAGAGATGAACAGTATAGTGCAGAATTTTTCATCCACACTGAGTACAAACCAGTATCATGTGTTCATGAGGTAGAGTAGTGGACAGAAACATATGTGTACCGTGGGTTGTTTAGTGGTTTAGTGACACTCTGTCACTTTTTACAGTTCAACAGAGCAACAGACTGGGGAAAGAAACTGTCTCTGTGCCGGGTGGTCTTGGCGTACAGTGCTCTGTAACGCTTCCCACAGGGGAGAAGTTCGAATAGGTTATGAGCAGGATGTGAGAGGTCTGCAGACATGCTACCCGCCCTTTTTCGGACCCTGGACCTGTACAGGTCCTGGATGGAGGGCAGCTCTGATTGACCTGATTGTCCATTGCAGGTAGATCCTGTCCAGTTTAGTAGCTGATCCAAACCAGACAGTGTTGAATGTGCAGAGGACAGACTGTATGATGGCGGTGTACCATAGAAAGTGATCAGCAGCTCCTGTGGCAGGTTAAATTTCCTGCGCTGTTGCAGGAAATACAACCTCTGCTGGGCCTTCTTCTGTACAGTGTTTATGTGGGACGAACACTTTAGGTTCTGTGAGATTGTCGTTCTTAGAAACCTGAAGGTGTCCACGGTAGACATTGTGTTATTGAGGATGGAGAGGGGTTCTGACTGCAACAGAGGGCCAGTTGTTCCACATCCCGTCTGTAGGCAGACTCGTCACCTGATCAGACCAATGGCAGTGGTGTCGTCTGCAGACTTCAGGAGTTTCACTGAGGGGTCCCTTGAGGTACAGTTGTTAGTGTAGAGGGAGAACAGCAGCAGGGAGAGGACACACCCCTGGAGGGCTCCAGTGCTGATGGACCGGGTGCTGGATGTGATGCTCCCCAACTTAACCTGGAGGCTTCCAGTGGAGGATTTCAGGTATGATGGTGTTGAATGCTGAGCTGAAGTCCACAAACAGGATTCTTGCCTATGTCCCTGGGGAGTCAATGTGATGCCGGATGTAGTGCAGACCCATGTTGACTGTATCATCCATTGACCTGTTACTCCGGTAAGCAAACTGCACAGGGTCCAGCAGGGGGCCTGTGATGTCCTTCAGGTGGCTCAACACCAGTCTTTCGAAGGATTCCATGACCACAGGCGTCAGTGCAATCAGAATCAGAATCAGAATACTTTACTGATCCCCGAGGAAATTGTGTGAAATGGGCCTGTAGTCATTCAGACCTGCGATGTTGAGCTTCTTGGAGACCGGGATGATGGTGGAGCATTTAAGGCAAGAGGGCACTTCACACAGTTCCAAACATCGGTTAAAGATCTGGATGAAGATGGTTGATGGCAGCAACATGTATCAAAAAATTTGGGATGAGGGCAACTTAAGCCTGGGAATGTTGTAACTAATTTGGTTAATTGGCACCAGGTCAGGAACATAATTGGATATAAAAAGAGCAACTGTGACTAAAAATTTCACTCACTCCTACTTATTTGCTGAACCACTTAATCCTGCTAGGGTCACGGGGAGGCTGAAGCCTGTCTCAGCCGGCACTGGACGAAGCCGGGGAACAGCACTGAACAGCTCGCCAGACTATTGCAGAGCAACACACACAACCATTCACACTCTCACTCACACCTAGGGGCAATTTGGAAGAGCCAATTAGCCTAATGTTTTTAGACTGTAAGAGGAAACCTGCATACCCGGAGGAAACCCAAGGAAGCACAGGGAGAACAAACTCTGCACAAAACACCCGAGCCCGGGAATTGAACCCAGGACCTTCTTGCCGTGAGCCAGATGTGCTAACCACTATGCCACCATGATGCCCACAACAACATTTCAGACTTTGCATATATCATCATCTTCATTACCTAATATCCTCGAAGGGTTCTGAGAATCTATTGACCTGTTGACCAATCAGATTTGAGTTTTGAAAGTAACTTGTACTGTGTGTTCTGTTAACAGGGAGGTCTGGGAACTAATGATGAGATGTGTCTGGCTTTTCTCTACTACTACCCCGCTACGGAGCTCAGCATCTGTAGCAGCCTTCCCAACGAACAGATGCTCATGGCCAAGATGGGAGCCGCTAATTCCACGTAACACAAATATTTACTCTGACTGGGTCTCCCTTGTGAGTATCACACCGCAGGTGATCTGAAACTGCTTTACTTTTCTTCACTGTACAGACACTGGATAAAGATAATGAACTCAAAAGTGTGGGATGACAACTCGGTCCTGCAGTACCAGCAAACGCTGAAGACGATTCAACAGTACGCCATCGTTGGAGACATGGTGGTGAGTTCCTAGTGGCCATCTTGGCAAGACTCATTTCCTTCCAGTTATACAAGATCTGGAATTGGGGAGAAATCCATTATACCACGAATGGATGGATGAGGTTGGAAGTTTGTTTAAAGACGCTGGTCAACGTTTGCATTCGAGTTTCTACTTACCTATTTCCGAGTATCTCAATGATATGGAAGCCCATTTCTGCCACCAGGGAAAAACGTTGGCTTGTAAATCATAATTCTGAGATGCTAAGTCATAGTCATGGGATGCTAAGGAATAATTATTAGATAGCAAAGACATATTTTTGAGATGCTAAGTTGTAATTATGCGATAACTAAGTCATAATTATGAGATACTAAGTCATAATTATTAGATAAGTCATAATGTTGAGATGCTAAATTGTAATTATGCGATAACTACGTCATAGTTATGAGATACTATGTCATAGTTTTGAGATGCTAAGTCATAATTATGAGATGCTAAAGAATATTTATGACATACTAAGTATCCCCCTCCATTAATCCATCCATGCAACCCTCCCTCCAACCCTCTCTCCATCCAAACATCCATCCATTCATCCATCCAACCATTTCTCCATCTAACCATCCATCCATCCAACCTCCCTTCATCCAACAATCCATCCATCAATCCCTCCCTCCCTCCTTCCCTCCAACCCTTCCTCTCTCCATCCATCCAACCCTCCCTCTAACCCTCCCTTCATCCAACCATCCATCCATCTATTCAACCATCCCTCCATACAACCATCCATCCATTCAACCCTCCCTCCCTCCTTCCCTCCCTCCATCCATCCATCCAACCCTCTCTCTAACCCTCCCTCCATCCAACCATCCATCCATCTATCCAACCATCCATCCACCCTACCCTCACTCCTTCCCTCCATCCATTCATCCAACCCTCCATCCATCCATCCAACCCTTCCTCCATTCATCCATCCATCCATCCAACCCTCCCACCTCCATCCATCCATCCATTCCTCCCTCCATCATCTATCCATCAAACCCTCCCTTCACTGATCCACTTATCCTAACCAGTTGCTGATCCACCACCTTATTCACCATTTATCAATCTATAAAGTGACCATTTTGAGTAAAACATACTGAGAAACCTGTTTGTAAAAAATCCTGTTCATCCCCCAGAGCAGCGTGGTTAAACAAGGAACGATTCCAGAGCTCAAGATGTCTCCGTCATGCAGCTGTTTACGAAGCAGAGCTGAGATCCTGAGTGATGTTACAGGGATCCTGCTACTCGCACTGGTGCCGTCATTCATCCTCTCATAACATCTTCACCTGGCAAAAACAACAAAAGCAAACATCTCCGGCTGTACAAAATAAATCCTTAAATCTAGTTATAATCGTTGATTAATCGTCGCGTCATGTAATTTTTCACCGAGATGCCATAAAATAAAATGAATCATGATGGTGTATTGATTAGAGGATACATACTAGTCTAAATCAACAAGAATCTTCTCATGAACAATCAGCTGCAGATGAATCTGATCAGTGTTAGATCTAAACTGGATCTATTGTTTCCACTCTCACTTTAAACCAAATAAACATTTTAGACAATAGATTATACTCACTCATTTGCCTTAATGCTATTAGGGTCGCGGGGAGGCTGGCACCTATCTCAGCCGGCACTGGGCGAGGGTGGGGTGTACATTGAACAGCTCCCCAGACCTTCACAGGGCCAACACACACACACACACACACACACACACACACACCCACATCTAGGTGCAAACTGGAGCAGCCAATTTGGACTGTGGGAGGAAACCAGAGTACCTGGATGAAACCTACACAAGCATGGGTAGAACATGCCAACTCCACACAGAAACGCCCTCACCGAACCCGAGACTCGAACCCAGACCTACTTGCTGTGAGGCAGACATGCTACCCACTATGCCACCGTGCCGCATCTCATATTTGTCTCATTTGAAGACATTTAAATTGAGACAAGCAGATTTTTTTGTCTGCAGGTTGTTGGATTTTTTAATTTTTTTATTTGTACTTGTTTTGTAGTCAGTGGATAAACCAAATTAACACCCAAGAAAGAAAATAAATCCCAAAATAAAAAAGTAAAAATGTATATCTAAACGCAGGTCACAGAGATGGTCTTCTTCCTCTTCGTCTTCTTTCGGCTGCTCCCGTTAGGGGTCGCCACAGCACATCATCCTTCTCCATCTCGCTCTGTCCTCTGCATCCATCTTCAATCACCTGCATGTCCTTCCTCACCACATCCATAAATCTCCTCTTTATCCTTCCTCTCCTCCTCCTACCAGGCACTTCCATCCTCAGCATTCTTCTACCAATATACCCTTCATCCCTCGTCTGGACATGCCCAAACCATCTCACTCTGGCCTCTCTCACTTCTTGTTTGGGGAAAAAAGGCAAAAGGAAATGGTGTATATACAATTAAAAAATGTAATGTGACAAAATGTATTTATTACCATCACACACACACACACACACACACACACACACACACACACACATATATCAGTGGCGGCCCGTCAGGGCCAGCAAGGCCTTCTCTGTTGGCCCAAACACTATCAGAAGCACTGACCTACGTTTACAACTTGAATTCTAGTATTTGTTCCATGAAACTTTATTCATTTATTCCCAACAGTCTGTTCTCCTCATGTCATAGCGTATCTCTTGGCTGCACTGCTTCCAGTACGTGTATGTGGATGTTAGATTTTTTGTCCAATCAGATTTCAGCCTCTATGTGCCGGCATGTCAATCTAACCCTCCCAGCGCCTTCAGAGTCAGTAGTGCTGGCCGATGTCACCTAAACTATATTGGGCCCCCCCCAGTGCGGCTAACTGGGCAATTAAAGGCTGGCCATGTCTGGTAAAAGAACCATTTCTGATTTTCGTCAAGATTAGACTGCATAGCCGTCAGCGTGTTTCTGCCCTGCGATGGCCTGGCGAGCTGTCCAGGGTGTACTCCGCCCTCGCCCAGAG
>JAQMYF010000017.1:3050691-3084116 GCA_030014195.1 Neosilurus mollespiculum
CTTAACCCTATTGAAAGTTTTGGGGATGTGCTGGAGAAGACTTTATGGAGGGGTTCAGTTTTTCCCTCATCGATTCAGGACGTCGGTGAGAAACGAACCCGACACTGGATGGGAATAAATGTCATGTTGTTTGTTGAAACAGTGCCATGGAGATTATGTGCTGTTAGCAATGATAAACACGGAACAACAACATATTCGTGTGTGGGTTTTTTCCCCCCATGCCGGTGGGGTCACTGTTTGCCGTTCTTTCTGTGTTGAATTGTTGAAATTTCATTGTAAAAAATCTGGTTAAAATGCGCTTCTCATAAACGTGTTTCCGCTTAACATGCGCCCACTCCTGGACCCCAAATCTGTAACACCAGGATGACCAAGAAGTGCATTTTTGTAACTTTTCACTGAAATGGACCATATTAGAGCAACATGACGGCATTCTGCTTTGATCCATGGCAGTTTTCACGCCAACACACACAAGCGCATATTAGCTCCAACACCTGTATTCACACCTGTATTCACACAGCACTCCACACCTCCTTTGATCCCAGCTGTGTGTATTTTATTAAGTTTTTCTCCGATTGTCCTCTCTGTCTGTCTGTCCCTTCACACACAAGCATCTTTTTCATACTTTAGGGTCACGTAACCATATAATTTTGAGAATAAGGATCGTCACATGCTAAAATGCGGTCTCATTTAATATGCACTGCCCAACATGCGCATATTAATGAGACTCGACTGCATTACAAAGAGCGTCGCTGATGGAGTATCTGATCCTCAACAAAATCTATAAAAATAAACTGATTTCCAAACACTGAGAGAAGAGACGAGTAAACTAGTGCTGTAATAATAATAACAATAATAATAATAATAATAATAATAATCATAAAATAATAATAAAAATCCAGAATGTTGATTATTTTTCTGATCATGTGACTGGAGATTGATTTACATCCTTACAAACAGTACAGCATTTATTTATTTATTTGTAAAATCTGAATTGATGATTTACAAAAATCCTAACATGTAACAACCATTAAAATGAAATCAAATAAACTCTGAACCGAACATGAGAAACGTGTGTGTGTGTGTGTGTGTGTGTGTGTGAACACACATGTTAGTTTACATTTTTGAAGCAGAAACAAAGAGGTCAAAGGTGAAAGGTGAATAACTGACACTGTAGTGTTGTTGTTTACTGGTTCCATTTACAAAGTTTGTGTATTTAGAAAAACAAAACAATAAAAATAATTTACAGACACTAGCAAGTCCAGAGCGTCGATAAAGATTTACAACCACACGGTGAACTTGGAACTCCGACACTGTGGCGGCGCGAAATGAGGCTGAAGTCAGAATGCTGTTCTATCATCAGGGCTGGTGACGCATCGAAAATAATCTTTTATTTTTATTAGATTTTTTTTTTTTTTTTTTTGAAGAAATAAACGCCGGACCCGGTTCTCCAGAGTCCCGATCCAGAACCTGATCAGAGAGGAGATGAAAGGTTGTAATAAATACCTGGGAAAGCAAGGCTCGTGTGTGTGTGTGTGTGTGTGTGTGTCTTTGTCTTTCTCCTCCTTTCACTTTATCACGTCTTTAACCTCAGCTCTCACATCACGTCACGTCACGTCACACATCCTTTCAGTTTAATCAAACTCTTTACACATTAATACAAAACTAAAATAGAAAACTATTATAACAGAAACTATTATAATAGAAAAATATAAAACTCAACCCCTCTCTCTGGAATTATCTTATAAACACACACACACACACACACACCTTCTGAAACCACAACGACATCATGTTCGACCAGATTCAAAAACCGTCTAGACCTCCAGGCGCGCACACACACACACACACACACACACACACACACACACACTCACACACACACACACTCACTCCCTCACACCTATTCTTACTTTCTCTCTTTGTCTCTCTCACACACGCTCTTCTCTCCCTCACCCATTATTTTCTCCCCCTCTCACACACACATTAACACACACTCGCACACTTCTCCTCTCACCCTCATTCCTACTTTCTCCCCTCTCACACACATTAACACACTCTCTCTCTCCGTCTCTCTCACTCTCTCTTACACACATTAACACACTCTCCCCATCTCTCTCTCTCTCTCTCTCACACACACACACATTAACACAATCACTCTCTTCCTGTCTCTCACACTCTCTCACACACACACACACACAGGTGACTAAGTCTGTGTAGATGACGGATGGGGAATGATCTGGAAGAGTTCACTCTTTTATATTTGTGTTCTGAGAGACAGGAAACGGATTCAGATATCCAGAAATGGGAGAAGAAGAAAAAAGAAGTGTGGAAGTTTTCCGATAAAACACCTCCATAAACGTCCCACGTTCCACTCAGTGATATTTAAAAAAATAAAATATGAAGAGGGTGCGTTGCTTTTTTTTTTTTTTTTTTTACAGAATTAATATTTCATAAACCAAAAATATGCCACTTTTAAATTGATCATGAATAGAATTAAAACATCTGTACAGTGCTTCATTATATATCAGATACACTGAGGGGGGGAAGATCACGCAGAACTGTCTCTCAACGCTAAAATGATACTCACTGGTCCAGGTACGTCTCACAAATCTAAATAAATCTGGAAAAAAGAACAGAGGAAGCTCCGACTCTCTCTCTCTCTCTCTCTCTCTCTCTCGCTCTCTCTCTCCAGTGCCGGGTCTGGGATATTAGTGTCGAGTCCTGCTGAAAGCTCGTGGTTACTGTTTGGTGTTCAGTTCGTTCTCCAGCTCCATCAGCTTGCGTGAAGCCTTGACTTTGTTGGAAACCTCTTTCCCCTGGGAGAAAAGTCTCTGCCGCTCCTTAAACGTCAGATTCTCCGGCGCACCGGCTATCGAGTTCTCCTGGTCCGGTCCACTGAAACAAAACCAACAGTTCAGTCCAAACACGTGACCCGGAGGTTTAATAAAACAGCCCTGATGTTCCTGTACGGGTCACTGAGGTCCTGATTCAGATTTCATATAAATATATATATTTATTACTTTATTATTTATTAACTTGTTTCTGTATTATAATTAGATTTATGAATAAATTATATTTTATGTTTATTATAAATATAAAAAAAAATCACTTTACTATTTAATAAAAGATTAAAAATCATTATTAAATATATCATTAAATTCACAATTTAATTATATTTGTTTATTGTAGATATAAAATAAAGAAATATATATTACTTAATTTAATATTCAACTCTTTAAATGAGATTTATATTTAAATAATCCTGTATTCATTCATTTATTATAATTAAAACTGATATATTTATTTTACTTTATTATTTATTCTAATGAGATTTATAAATACGTATTTTATTACTGCATGTTCATTATTAATAAAAATAAGTAATATTTATTATATTTCATTACTTTAATTTTTTTCAATATTAGATTTATTCATTTTATGTTTACTATAAGTACAAAATTATTTTATTACATATCATATAATACTTAACTATTTATTAAATTATTATAAATTATTAGATTATAAATGATTTAATGATTATAAATTTTAAAAATAACCTTTATATATTACTTTATTTGAATTCTATCATTATAATAAGATTTCTAATTAAATTATCTTATTAATATATTTATTATAATTAAAACTAATATAAATATTTATTTTACCTCATTTTTTATTATTATAACAAGATTTATACATAAATTTATTTTATTTTCATTTTATTTACATAATTATTATTTATTTCCCAAGTAATTTGAGTGGAAATAACTGCTAATTACGAGATACAGAGATTTCTAGTCGAAGGTGAAGGTCGTACAGTCCTGTTAACGGTGGTGTTCGTGTGAGCTGCTCACCCTTTCGTCCATTTCTCCCGTGGGTCCTTGTAAACCTCTCCTGATCCTACAACCCCCGTCGTGTTTCCAGTGTACGAATTAAACCCTGTTTTCATTTGGGTACAACAAAACAAGGATATACGTTGAATGAGAGAGAACACGTCACATCGTATCAGGCGAATAACGTATGCAGCGTTTTAACTTCGTCCTAAAGCTGCTGGGTTCGAAATGGCACCTTCACGTGAACATAGCGTCCGGTGTCGTCAACGTTTGGAATTCTACCTGTAACCCAGCAGCTTTGGGTTGCGGTTCATCCCGCTGCCTTGACCACAGACCGGAAGCCGAGCAGCTGGAACACGCCGGCGGCGGCGGGGGTTAGTACTGAAGCGTTCTGAAGCTCGGTCTGTGTATCAGTGGTCTTTGGTGGAGGTCAGCTGACAGCGTGCTACTGGTTTTAACCACATCCCTACACGAGCCTGGAGTAGAAACCAGGGGCGGCACCAATCCCATAATGAAAAACCTCTAAACCACCACGATCAAAGGTTCCCGACGGTTAATCAACTACTGGCCATCTGATTGGTCAGAAGACATTCTTGTTGTGAGGTTATACCTGATACTATCACGTCTGTGATCCAAAAAAGTAGTGCAACCTCATGTACCGATATTTTAGCCTGAGTGTAGATATGATCATGTGATCAGGACTCCCCAGTTGTTGACATCTGATTAGACGTGTTGTTCTTGACGGCTCTGGTTTGCGGCTCATTCTGGAAACACTCCAGGAGATTTGCTCCCACTGCCGAGTTTAAAATACGCTCGGTAACCCGAACCGACCCTCTGCAGGCTTCTGCTGCCAGTTTGGGACGAGACAGACGTCATTCACGTGATTGACGTGAACAATTTGTGCACTGTGTTCATTTTTAAGTGGCACAAAAATAAAAGGTTACGGGTCAAAGTCACACCTTCATTCATTCGTTCATCTTCCAAAGCACTTCATCCTTCCAGGGTCACGGGGAGGCTGGAGCCTGGGCGACGACGGGCTTCACCCTGAACAGCTCACCAGTTCATCGCAGGGCCAACACACACACAACCATTCATAACCACACCCTCACACCAAGGGGAGATTTGGAGATGTCCATTTGCCTAACGTGCGTGTCTTTGGACTGTAGGAGGAAACCGGAGTACTCGGAGAAAACCCACGCAAGCACAATGAGTACATGCATACTCCACTCGGAAATTACACGTCCGTGCCGCCCAACGTCATACGTGGTCGTGGAATATCCAGGAAATGTTACAATTTGTTCTCGCTGTGTTGGCATGGGTTTCCTCTGGGTACTCCGGTTTCCTTCCACAGTCTAAAAACATGCACAGTTGACTAACTGGCTGTTCCAAATCGCCCCTAGGTGTGACAGTGAGTGTGAATGGTTGTGAGTCTTGGCCCTGCAATGGCCTGGCGAGCTGTTCAGGGTGTACCCCGCCCTCGCCCAGAGTCGGTTGAGATGGGCGCCAGCCTCCCCGCGACCCTAATTAAGATCTATCGACTTAGAAAACGAATGAATGTTACAAGATCCTTTGGACAGAATCTGATTTAGTCTCATGAACCAGACTAGCGACTACCTTTGAGTAGGGGGCCAAGAACCGCCCCCTTTCACAACACGGCTCAGGTTCACATGGATATAAATATTTTTAAAAATGTATTCTTACCCGCTTTTACCAGTGATTGAAACAGGAGAAAGATTTGGCTACTGCTTGGTTGAAGTGAGAACCGGCGCCCACACCGGCCCTTTGCAGGATTGCACATCCCTGCTCTAGACTAATACAACTGAACACGCTAGTCTTCACGTTGACCTCCACCTCGGACCTTCTCACGGCGTCACCTATCAGGCTCACACGCCTGTGTGTCTGTCTCTCTTCCAGGGTGAGGAACGGCGTGTCCCCATCTACAACCTCTGCATATCAATCGAAATTCTGCCGGGCGGTTGTGATGTCATAACCGCCACCCAAATGCATGTTGTGGTTCTTGGATAATGAAATGGATTGGGGTGGGTCGAGTTGAGTGGAGCGGACACAAGACACAAACACACTGACGCTTGTGAAGCCACGGGTCGCTCCGCTGACGATGGAAACTGTGGAGCCGGAGAGGCTGCACGGGTGGAACACGGAACGGCGTGGTGGATTTTCTGTGCTGTTTGGTCGGAAGGTTTTGATCGATTTTCTTTTTAATGGCGGCTCTGACAGTAGTTCTGGCTAGACGGCAAATCACAGGTTCGTATCAATACGCTCGTTGTAACACATTATCGTTGCTACGGTAACAGCTCAGTCGTGTATAGCGGACACTTCCATGAAAAAAAAAAGCCTTTAAATGTTATTTAATAAATAAAACGCTTTAATCACTGCTATAGTGAAGTTTGGAGGTATTTACGGAATTATTTCTTTCTGGAAGGAGTCTCCAGTACCAGCGTTTTTTTTGCCTGCTGGTGAAGAAGGAGTGTTTATAGCTGTTTTGATGCAAGTAATAACAGGAAGTTATCCTCTTTCATGGAAGTTCCGCAAGACTAAAACGTGTAACATTAAATGTAATGGCGTGCTTGAAGTGCTAACAGTAAATCCACCTCGTTAAAACATTCCCAATAAGACCACGTTTAGGCAGTCCCTCAGCTCAGCAGTCTTTCCACCGCCAGCGGAGTGATGGATGGTCCTCCAGAGGAGGTGATGAGCAGAGCCCAGAGCCTCGGGTGCTGCGAGATCACCTGAAGCTCCGCTGACACTTGAGACAGAAGGAGGAGTGCAAAATAGAGCGATGATGCCACAGACACGGACAAACGGGCACACGCAGATGAGACAGGACAGCCAGACAGTGCAGAGACAGACAGACAGACAGACAGACAGACAATCAGACGGCAAGAGCAGTGCTGCAGATTTTTACGGAGATTTAGGAGAGCAGAGCAGAGCAAAGCGCAGGCAGTAACCAGCAATGGATACGCGTCCAGACGAATCTCATCATTCTGAGCAGGGAGGGATGCTGCCACAGCAGGGTTCTGTATCGTTTTATAAGCAAGGTTAGTGATTTGTCCCCTGATTAGAACAAATGGCACTCCGGTCCCACTTGGTTGGGGATGGTACGGGGGGATGAAGGGGGGTTTACGAAGCTGATTGCAAGTTGCATGCAAGGTCAAATACACTGGGCTTTTTTTGTTAATCCAGAAAGCATCACAGATGATTTAATGTGCGTGGCTGTTTAAAAATGTTGGTTTAATGGAATTTTATTAATTTTTTCCAACCTCGTTACTTCCCTGCCAGACTGGGACCTAAACCTAAGGTTCGTTACAGTTCATACCCAATGAAAAATCAAATATATCTTTAAACAGCCATGCCCCAAAGTGCGTGCCTCATTTGTCAGATCTTTTCCCCTTTTGCCAAGTGTGCAGAAGTCTGAGGAGGGCTGCTTCTGTGCGCCCGCCACAGCCAGCGGCGAGAAGCCAGTGTCTCATTCCCCCGAGCCGACAGCGGACGAGCAGGAGTCTACAGAGGCCTGAGCCTTCCCCAAAGCAAACCACATACATACACACACACACTCGCATACACGCGCGCACACGCGCACACACACACACGCGGGACGGCCGGCAAAACCAACAGTACTCCGGAGTGAATTTAGAGCACAGGGCGAATCATGGGCTTAATCGATTGCTTTTACTCCGCCAGGATGATTGGAGGAAGAGGAATTTGGGAGGACAAGAGGAGATTTGGACAGGTGATCAAACCTGATTGGCTACTGAAAACAAAGAAGGTGGGAGAGGGAGGTAGAACAACACAAAGTGACAAGAGAAAGGCGAAATAAAGTACGAGATTTGGGTGGAAGGACTACAGGATTCATACAGAGAGGAGAAAAATACGTGAGAGATTTCTCTCTCACTGAGGAAAAACAGAAACAGGAAAAAAAAGACAGACATGAACAGGAATAAACCAATAAGAACGGAGGAGGGGGGGGGGGCGGACATGGGGCCCTCCTCTCTCTCCTTTGGCGTCTCTACCTTTGGGTTTGGTGGGAGGGGGAGGGGCATGCCCTGCCTTGGGCGCAGTACTGTTGGCATTGGCCTCTGCAGGCAGCTGGAATGAGCCGGACAGAAAGATGCCGTCCGAGAGGGGGCGGGGCTTGCGCGCAATGGGTGGCGGTAGGGGCTTTTGAGCAGGCACGAGGTCGCCATAGGACTTCCGCGTAGCAGAGAGCTTAACCTGACCTGCTAAGCCTGCATCGTCCTCCTCCTCCTCCTCCTCCTCCTCCTCCTCGTCATTGTATGAGACAAACTTGGCAGTGTATAAGGTGTCGGGGGAGATGACCTGGGTTTTGAGGTACGAGGTGTTTCTCTGAGGCGGGGTCGGAGGAGGGTTGGTGGTGGTGGCGGTGGTGGTGGTGGTGTTAGTGGCAGGAGGGGGGGGGTGGTAGTCCCGAGGGAGAGGAGGTCTGTACAGACCAGGCTCGTCTGGCGTCAGCAGCTTGCGCTCGGCCTCCTCGTGCTGCCGGCGCCTCTCCGCCTCCAGGCGGGTGTAGTACTCCTCCTCCTGTCTCCTCTGAGGGAATAGGGGAACAGCCAGTTAAAGGAGCCTCAGCTAGCCTAACCTATTAGCCTTCCTGATTCGCTCCTCTACTTTACTAAAAAAAAAAAAAATTTTTTAAATCACATTTCTTCCATAACGCTTCTGCAACTTTTTTCTGTGAGTGAAACGTAACAATCAGGCTGATAATCATGCACCCCTTCCCAAAAGCTTCTACAGAGATTTGACTAGATTTTAAAATGTGAGTTTCATAACAAACATGGAGTCTTGTTTCATTCCTCCGTAACAGGGAGTCAGCTCTAAAGAGATCCTGTAGGCGTACAGAAAAGCAACGCTTTCTATGGAGTATTATCTAACCTGATAAGCACTGGAAGACGCCCAGAGTCACACCCGACCCTTTAATGTCATCCTAGACACTCTCTAACTCAAAACACAGACGCTTGTAAATTCTGTAATACGGACAGCAGGAGCACCAGACCAACACCAGAACACCTTAAAGGGCATCGGTACTAAATTTGAAATGTGGATGTTTAAACATAGTAGAGATTTGCTGCAGTCATGTACATCTCTAATTAAAGAATTTGATGTTTATAAGAATTATTAGCTAGATTTGAGAACTGGATGATTGACAGCTCTATACACTCCTTTTTTTTTCCTTCTGGGTCCACCAGATGGCGCCAGAAAGCTTCAGCAGTAATGGGCCTGGTTTGAAGTGATGCGGGACCATTGGGTGAGTGGTGTTTACGTCTCGGAGGATCTGGCCGGCATTTTTAAGTTTTCCACAGGAAGGAATGCTCTGGTCTCTGTACATGGATGACCCTGGGGTAACGTGCGCTGGTGACATCACTGATGACAGAATGGGGGTTGACCAGTTTCAGACTAGGTCCCAAAGCAGCGCCGGGTGAATTGATGATAATTTCCAAAGTAAATATCAGACTGTGTTTAAATAAACCCTGACAAGTGACTCATACGGTTTTTTTCGGGGTGGGGACACATCAGAAACACAGGACAGGGATGGCTATGAGGACATGCAATTGGACATCAGAGCTGGGCGCTAAATTCCCAGTGGTCTGAAGGTGACGCACGGACATGGCCACACAGTGAGATGAGGTTCTCCCTGAGCACTCGGGATTGGGATGAATGATGGATGTTCAGACCGCTGGTAAATTTATAGGCCCAGTACAGCATTTCACGAGCAGACGAGACTCCGGATATGTAACACGCACGTGCTACACGACGATCTGGTAAACGTCTACGTCCAGGCTGAAATTATTCTCCACTGAGCTTCCTGTCATAAACGTATCTGTATAAACCTGCACTAAACCCTTAATAAAGGTCAGTGTTAGTACTGACACACATTCAACTCCTGCAAATTATGAAACATAACAGGCTCCCTACAAAGACAAACCATCATTACTTTGGCATGGAATTAAAAAAAACAAGTGCTTACAGAGGAATGTCAGATCGGAGAACTTCAGATGATCGCTTGTTGTGTTAAATTAAAACCTCGGTAGCAGCCAAAAGGAGCAAAATAGGCGTGAACTTGAAGACTAGCAATTAAACTTCTTAAGATGTCAGAAGTCCTGCTTATAAAATAATTTATAGGTATAAATCAAAAGCAGTGTTTTGAATAATCGGACTTTCTTACCAAGTTACTATTTTTCCAATTTCCTGTCGAAATTAAATGCAAAAAAAAAAAAAAAAAAAAAAAAAAAAAAAAGGAACGCTAGCTGTACCACATAATCCCAAAGTCTGTTAATTGTTTCTCAACTGTTTTTTTTTTTAACTATATGATTTTTAGTGTTTTTAAAAAGCTCTATCTTGACACAGACTATTTTTAATCGTTTGTGCTGCAAAAACGATCTCAATTTGTTCCCTATTCACACTGAGGGCCGCAGGACGAGACGGTCCCAGACTGACCGCTTCCCCGCACGTCTACCCTGAACACGAGAATAACCTCGGAGCAGAAAACAGAACTGGTTATATTAATCTAACACATAGCACCATATTAGATTATTATATATGCTAATTTACATGCTAATTTATTCGGTTTTATTTTCTGTACCACTCTATTTATTATTACTAGCCCATCCTACATTATTTATAATAGTTTAGTTTTAATATACTGTAATGACTGATTGATTGATCGGTACTAAAGTTCTGTTATCACCTTGAAATTTGTTCTGGACCTCTGCTGTTATACTACGCCAGTGTTTTAATGTTTCTCCTGTATGTATGAACGTATGAATGAACGTACAGCCTTTAAATTGTACCATAAATGCATGTTTTGCTGTTAAGACAATTAAATTAATTAGGGGATTAATAATTTATCTATCTATATCTAACAATCCATATCTATCTATATTTAGGTCTATCTGTAACTATATCTATCCATCTATTCATATGAATCTATCTATCTATCTATTGTGCTGTTTGAGGTACGCTGCAGTCGTGCACTATATAATTAAGACCTGTACATTCTTGGATGTTAGTGGCTTCTACACCAAGTACCTCCATGCACAGTAACTTCCTCTGAAACTTACCCCTCAGGATAAACACCAAAGTGACTAATTTCATATAACCATAAATAAAAATATCGTTTACAGTCGATTAAATTCAAGATTTATCTGTGACCTTTTAATCCTGTTGTGTTTGTGTGGGTTTCTGCGTTGCTGGTGAGGCTGTAAGGTCTAAATATGTAAAGTGAAGTTAGAATCTGAGGCACGTCAACACAAAACGCATGAACAGGTTATTAAACATGTAATCTTTAAAATAAGAGTTCAGTCGTGAAATTTGGTGGAGCCAATCCAGAGACATTAGGGAAAATATTAAAGGGATTTTCACCTTAAGAGAAAAAAAAAGAATCAAGTTTGTAGTAAATCGAAGGTAAACACTGACGTGTAAAATTAAATTAATGAATAACCATTATCTGTAAATTAAAGTCATATTTATAAGTAGATTTACTGTAGAAAAATTTGAAGGATCCATTTTTGATCAAGAAAAAAAAAAAAAAGGAGCACTTAAAGAACGCAAACCTCCGCCAAGCCCATTAATACCCTATATGAATCAAAATATTGAAAACATGTTGAAGAATCCTTTAAAAAATAACTGATCCGGATCATCTTCAAAATTGAATGTATTCTTGCCTGTCCAAAGCCCCGCCTCTGGAACAAATTTCTTGAAAATATGCACATAACGATCTGCATAATCCTAAACAAACAAATCGTGGGTAAGACATAACCTCCTCGGTGGAGTTATAAATAAACACGAGTCAATTTGCCTTGTATTAAAATCACTATATATCAGAATGAACTTTTGCGACCATGGAATCATTTCGTGGTGACGTGCTGCCCTCGCTCGCTAACAGATTTATGCGAGATATATAAACAAATGAAAATGTAACTCCACTTGCTTTTTGTTTCTGATAACAGGCTAATGTAACTGAATGTTCAGTAATTTGGAGAGACTCATAAATGAGAATAAGTAAAATAGCATCATGAAGCTAATGTTTGTTGAGCGCGACCCTTCCGGAAGTCGAGCGCTCTCAGGTCACACAGCCTGGTGTACCTTCTCCTCGGCCTCTCGTCTAGCTCGCTCCTCTTCCCTCCGGCGTCGTTCCTCTTCCTGCTTGGCCCGTTCCTCCGCCTCGCGCTTACGTATCTCCTCCAGCTGCTGCTTCCGTCGCCGTTCCTCATCCTGCAGCTGACGGGGTGCACACACGCAGAAGATGAGAATCGTGTAGGCACTGAATTTCACTCCTAACACCATTTTAAAATGATCCTTAACAATTAAAACCATCCTAATAGTGGCAAAGTGCGGTGTGATTCAATGTGTTCCAGTTCCTACCTCGGAACAAACAAATAACTTATCATTAATAATAATAATAAGAATAATAATCATAATAATCATAATAAAAAGAATTATCATAATAATAATCATAATCAAAAAAATAGTTATAATAATCATAATTAAAAAAAATAATAACCATAATAAAAATTCAAAAAACTAATAATAATAATAACCATTAACATCATAATAATCATAATAAAGAAAAATAATCACCATAATAATAATAATCATAATAAAAAAATATTACCATGATAAAAATTAAAAAAAACAATAATAATCATAATAATCATAATAATAATCACAATAATAATAATAATACTAATCACAATAAAAACAGATAAATTGAACGGTGATCGCTTAAAAGTATTTCTACTATTCGAATATCCACACTGCTCAGAAACTCGCAACCAAACAGGAAATTAAAATAAACTTTAAAATAACGTATTTTTTCATGAAGCCATGACGTCACTGACCTGGAAGTGGGTTGCGTAACTGTAACAAGAATATATGTGTATATAAATATAAATAAAAAAACACATAAAAGTCTGCACATTATTTTGCAGGTTTCATCTTAAATTCCACGCACTTATAAGGATCTGGATCCCGACGCGTAGCAGCCGAGGAGTCCTGAATCCCTCTGAAGGGGTTTATTTCCCGATAATGACAGTGCACTGCACATCACTCCACTTATTATACACCTACTCGCGACAGGAATCAATAATTTAGGATAAAATATTAATTTAAAAGAAACTTTTGTTCAAATGTATTTTATCGCGACTGTTTGATTTACTTGTTGTTATAAAGAAATAATAAACCCCTGAATGCCCTGATTGACCAATCAGAATCAAGTATTCAAAAAAGCCGTGCAAGAAAATGTTAGTTTAATTTCTTACTACAGACCATAAGAAGTGGAGCTGGAGCCCATATCACCCGACTCTGGGCGAGGGCGGGGTACACCCTCAACAGCTCGTCAGGCCATCGCAGGGCCAACACTCACAACCATTCACACTCACTCTCACACCTAGGGACAATTTCAAACAGCCAATCAGCCTACGGTGCATGTTTTTTGATTGTGGGAGGAAACCGGAGTACCCGGAGGAAATCCACGCAAAGCACAACGCAAACTCTCCCAGAAACACCCAGCCTGGGAACCTTCCTGCTGTGAGGCGAACGTGCTAACCACTGCGCCACCGTGCAGCCCCTAGATTTAATCAAATAAAAAAATATATATATTCCTATAAATAAACAAACAAATAAATAAATAAAGTGAGAAAATTTGGAAGTCTGCTTTTTCTTTAAAAATATTTTTATATTCAATTCTTATGTTCAAGTTTATGTTGCTACTGAATTATTACTGATTTATTATAAACATGAATTTGACCCTTTTTCCCCTTAAATGTAATCCTCTGAAGTGCAATCCTGTTCCGACGTCCAACACGGTGAGATACCGTGGACAGAACGATGTCCACCTCACAGCAAGGAGGTGCTGAGTTCAAGCCCCTGGCTCGGCGAGGGCGTTTCTGTGTGCATGTTTTACCTGTGCTTGCATGGGTTTCCTGCCACAGTCCAAAGACATGCACAATTAGGCTAAGTGCCTGTTTCTAAGTGCCAGTTTCTAAGTGCCACTAGGTGTGAGTGTAGACGGTTGTGTGTGTTGGCCCGGCGACAGTCTGGCGAGCCATGCAGGGTGTACCCACCTTTAGCCAGTGTCGGCCCAGCAAGAGGTACTGCGCACTTCCTGCAAATTTTCTCGGCTTGGTGGGGGTTTGCGCTCTATAGTTGCTCTTCTTTTTAATGCTAAATCGCATTTTAAAATCAGAGCTTTTTATTTATACTGCGCTTACGAGGAGCTTGAAACTTTTCTGATTCAGAACTCTGAGCTATTTGAGGTTGGAGAAACTCACTGTACTCGCTGTATAATAAACACACACACATGCGTTTGGCTTCTATATAAAAAAAATCCTACCACGGCTTTTAAAATTGGCCAAGATGAGCAGTGTGGTTGGAGCTTCCTTCGTTTTAAAAGGAGGAGAAGGTCATGGCGCGCAGTGTGATTAAAAGATGTCACACAAAAGACTTTCCATTTATCCGGCGATCCTCCTGTAATTACAGAACTCTTAAAACAGACCATGCACAAACAGAAGAAACTTGGATGCCTGGAGGCTGCGAGTTCTTGGTACGAAGAGCGCCAGCGTGTTAAATAACGTCACCAATTCTAACTCAGACAGTTCTAATTTTAACTGACAGTTCACTGACAGACTGGAGGGCTGATCTAAGGAGTTTCTTCCTACTTGAATGTTGGAAATGTCCCAGTTCCCACTTGCGCTCATATAAACCGTAAACAAACACCTTCCACCATTTTGTTGCATCGCGTCTCATGGTATTACATCAGTAGCAGGGGGTAGTGTAACCCCTGACGCTGGGGAAAGTGGGCGGAGTTAGGCCTTTTTTTGTTCTTTACTACAAACCTGAACAAGTGTTTTACTGGATTTTTTGGATACATCAATAAAAATGCTAACACAGCTAGGATGAGAAGCTAACATTAGCACGCGTCAGTGGATGTAAACAGTGTTAGTTAAATAATTAGCATCAATTCCCTTTTGTTCTGACTTAACAGCCTATGGTCCCGCCTTCTTGCTTCCTATTGGCTCACAAGACTGAAACTTGATTAATTCCATTTCCTGAACCACTTAATCATAAAGGGTCACGTGGAGGCTGAAGCCTATCTCAACCGACACCAGGTGAGGGCATGCTACACCCTGAATACCTCACCAACCCATCACAGGGCAACACACAACAATTCAAACTCACATTCACTCCTGGGGCAACTTGGAGCAGCCAATTAGCCTAATGTGTGTGTCTTTGCAGTGTGGAAGGAAACTGGAGTACCCGGAGGAAACCCATGCAAGCACGAGGTGAACATGCAAACTCCGCACAGAGCCAGGGATCCGAACCCTGGACCTTCTTGCAGTGAAAACCATAACCACCATAAATATTGGAACCCCTGCAGAAAGATTTAGATGCACTCAGACATTGGGACACAGTTACACATGAATGATCTCCATCCGAAACATCTTCAAACGAATCTCTGGTCAATGTGTTATCCAGACGGCACCGTGAGCTAAAGGAGGGGGGTCACGGGCGCTGCACTCTACCTTGGATTCAGGTTATCGAAGTTGGATCTTCGAATAAGCACAGACAGTCTATACGTTTTTATTCACTATTTATGATTTAAACAGGATTCTTAGGTAAATTTTGATAAACCGTGCCACTACTAGGAACTATTAGCACAACACACACACACACATACACACACACACACACACACACACACACACACACCAGTCGTCAAGCATGCACATAAACACCGGCATGCCAGTGAACTAGACATCTGTGACTCCCAACATGAGATTGACGTGCATGCAAGAACCCGACATTAACACTCACTGATCACGAAAACTACCACAGAGAAAACTCTCACACGGGTGGACTGTGTGACGTAACACCCTGATATGTAGGAAGGACTGAAAGGAAAAGAGAGCACAGCACAGATGAGAAGCAGAGCAGCATGGACCAAGCAGGGAGAGAGAGAGAGAGAGAGGAGAGAGAGAGAGAGAGAGAGAGGTTGGACGCTGAGACCTGAGCATGCGGCCAGGCGTTCGCTGCAGGAGAGAGGGGGCCAGCAGATCATGCACCAACCAGCCCTCCCTGCTCACGTTCAACCACACTGAAGCGAGAGCTTCGGAAATCCACAGAGCTTCCCAAACCCAGCGCTCTACAAAATCCTGGAGCGGTGGTGTCCCTGTTTAATTCAGAACGCATCGAGAGGCGCTCGGCATCTTATTTAACATTAAAGTGAAATTGCCTCGTCGTCATCATCGTCTTCTTTTAACTTAAATCAGACTTTACGTTTATCCAGGAAAAAGGAGACCACAGCGACGCACAGCCCAGGATGGACTCCTTTGGGAAGCTCCCCCTTCCCGCTATAACCCTCGGACAGACAGAGAGGAGAGCGAGATCAAACGACCACATGAGGGCGACAGAATGAGCCAGAAGAGACACAGGTGGTGGAGTCAGGAAAAGAAATAAGTCAATTATTAATAAATAATAATAATTAAAAACAAACAAACAAACAAACAAACAAACAAAAAGAACACAGTGTCATTAACAGTGTGGAGAACGTACCAAGTCTAGAACAGAGATTGCTGGGACAGCAGTCTGCTGCGGGGAGGAAGAAGAAGAGGAGGAGGAAGAGGAGGAAGAAAGAAATCATCAAGAACAGCGCAGGAAGAAGGTCATAAGGTCGTCAGAAAGAACAAAGGACTAAGAAGAGGAGGTAGTGTGTAAAAGGAGGAGAAGATAAAAGTGAAATCCCGCTGTTGCGCTATGCTGTACTGCCAGTCACATTCCTGAGCCGGGAGTGGGATTGATTAGCGCCCGCGGCCTGCTTCCTCCCCGGGAGAAAAAAAAAAAAAAAAAACACGAACTGGAGAGCTAGCGAGGAATTTTCCCATCATTTCCCATCATCCCCTGCTCAAGCACGGGCAATATTTTCTCTTCAAACCCCACAAGCTCATCTTCTCCTCCTCCTCCTCCTCTCTCGGCGCTCAGCTGACTATAAAAGGTAAAACCTTCGTGGTGTCGTCTACCGTAGGCTCTCTGCGGGAGGGAGAGCGGGGCTGTCGGTGCGGCTCTCGTGCACGTCAGCAGCTCAAATAATGCTTTGAGGATGCGTTCCACGGTGGGGCCACAGGATTATCCTGCTGTCCGGGATATTTCGATGCTTTGCGGCGAACCTACCGTGTACTTTACACTCAGTCGTAATAACGCTCCAACGTGTTACCGTTTCTATAGTAACCGTTCCTTCGGAGGGGCTCGTACGAAGGATGTGACGTAGCACGGAATCTAAGACTAATAATAAATGATTAGATTAGAGATACTTTTTTTTTAAACATCCATGGAAGGAGTCTCCAGTGTCGGTGCTTTTCATCCACAGGAAATTCTTCTGGATATCGGAGTTCAGAGCTTTTCGGTAACACAAGAACCTGTCTGGTTTTTTTTTTATTAACTTCCTAAGAGACGGGGTTTTAACAAGACTTTCGGAATCCCTTCCTCTACTGACTCCTCTTACACCCCGATCACTGAATTTAAGTCTTTTGTCTATTTCTTCCCCCTAAAGTATTAAAATCCGTGTTAAAATTCCTGTCGGTGCTAAACACATTTCAACTACAGTTCCTTTAGTTCAGAGGGGTCAAACTCATTCTCACTGAGGGCATCATCCCCAAATTTCGAGGTCCTCGAGGTCCAAATAATCATCTATTCAAAAGGGGCAACCATTCAATCTGGCTGGCCGTATTTTTTGTTTACGCACTTGTCTTGACACTGAGAAACTAGCGCGAAATCTTTCCTCAGTCATGAACGGCTAGCTGTTTACTTAAAATAGGTTGGCTCCACCTAGTGGATGGATGATGAATTCCATTTCTTGGTAATGGTTGATGTAAATAACGTACGTTAATCATATACTTCAAAAGCTCTCATGGGCCACATAAAATGAGTTGGAGGGACGGATTTGGCCGGGGGGACTAATTAAAGAAATTCGTCAACGAATCCTACGTTGCTTGGTTAGGGTTCGTATCCTGGACAGCAGCGTGTGAGGTAATCAGGATTAGAGCGGGCGACCTTTGACACGTTCCTGTAGAGATGGTTTTCATTCTTTGAGGTCCAGATGGAGGTAAATCAGAGATTTTCTGACTTCACTTGTAATGAAATAGGTTGAGATGGATCAAGCACGAGCGGCGAGGGCGGTGCTTTACATTCGGCAGCCTTCAAAACCCCTCCCACCCCTCGCTAGTGCAGCGGGAATCAGCAGCTCAGCATGGCAAAGCAATGATGTAAGCATGGTGCGGGTGCACATCGCAAATAAATAAATAAATAAATAAATCATTCATCCTACCAATCAAACCCTGAGCTAAAAAAAATTATCTGCAATGATTGAACCTTCGTATTGGTCTGATGTGTGTTCAATTTCATGCATGAAAGTGCAAAAGTTGCAGGCTAACAACACACGCTAATGGTACGTGCACACCGCAAGCGACGTGAATAGGTCGGGATTCGGTGTATTTAACAGAGCGTATCTACAAACAATGCTTTTCATCATGAGAACACAGAACCCAGGGTAACCCAGCGCTACCTATTACATCACATCGTAAAATTTTTACGCAATTATACGCAAAACGCCATTCGGAAATCTAAACCAGTGGCTATAGATTTATCTTTTACTTCCGTTGGTTATGTAACAATTTTCAAGCATGCTAAACTGCCTGTTTCCGTCACAGACTCTGATTGGTCAGGACTCTAATAGGGCGTGGTTTCCTCAACACACCTTTCACGGGTTGCTGTGGTTGGATAACAATTCCTAAGTGGATCCTGGAGGAGATATCGGGCAGGAACCAAAAGTAAACAATACACGCCTTTACATCTAGGGGCAACTTAGCCTAGCGAGTCCATCAGGCGTGTTACCTGGATGGTAGGAGGAAAAACCAGAGAACCCTGAGGAAACCCTCACTGACAAGATTCACAAGACCCTGGAGCTGAAAACGCAAAGTCACCTGTCAGGTGAGGTTTCGCAATGAACTCGGATAAGTTTTGGAATTCCGAGAACCTCATGGAGAGGAAACGTACGCTGAGGTCTTTAGTCATTATCCAATCACGAATCGAGGCAAAATCTCAGACAGCGAATAAGCTTTCAGTGTGCACATACCCTTAGAACACTTCTCCTGAACATATCTCAGTAACCGTCATCTAAGAAAATGGCGTCCATCACTAAACTGTCCCTGAAAAGAAAAGAAAAAAAAAAGAGGCTTGGGGGCTTTCTAGTCCCTGACAACCGTAATGGACGTCTCCGTCCTACAGCGCCTCACCCGTGCTCTCTTCTCAGCCTCCAGCCTCTGCATGATCAGCACCGTGTCGACGTCTTCGTCGTCCTCCTCCTCCTCATCCTCCTCGCTCTGCTTGGACTCCTGCAAGCGCTTCTGGAACTGCCACTCCAGCATGAGCTTGCGCAGGCGGTCGTTCTCCTCGGCCGTGCGCTCCGGCTTGGCCTGCAGCTCCTGGATCTCCTTGTCGAGCAGGTCGACGATGTGCAACTGCTGCTGCTTCTCCAGCTTCTCCCTGGCGTCCCTCTTCCACGGGTCCGGCGACAGGCTGTCGGCTGCAGACAGCTCCTCTTTGCTGATGGTGATGTACTGCAGGTCGCGCCTCTCGATGGTGCGCGGCTGCTGCTGAGGCTGCAGGTCACGGATCACCGTGTCCTGGGGAGCGGCAGGAGGAGGGGCTCGGGGAAGGGTGGGCAGCTTCTCAGGGCGGGGAAGTTGCGTTTGTGGAGGCTGGGCTGGAGGCAGGTAAGGCTGGGGGATCTGTTGAGGTGGGGGCATCTGCTGGTGCTGACTGTTGTTGTGTAGGGCAGGGGGAGGTATGGCTGGGTTGCGAATTTGCCCCAGCTTCCTCTCCTGCTCCCTCCTCTTCCTGTCGCGCTCCTCCTCCAGTCGTGCCTTCTCCTTCTCATACCAGCGCTGCTGCTCCTCCCGTTTCTTGCGGTCGGCTGCAGCCTGCTGCTGGCTGATGGTGGGTGGCGGGGGTAGGGGCAGGTCAGCCTGTGGATCGTAGTCATAGTGTGCAGGTGGAGGTGGAGGAGGAGGTGGAGGCAGATCTGTACGAGAGGGCTGGGACACGCCCACCGGGCCGGAAAGGGGACCTCCGGGGGTCTTCCAACGGCCAGCGCCACTCTTGTGGTTGCTCTGGGCTTTGCTGGAGGAGGAGGAGAAATTGTTGAGTTGCTCCTGGCTGGAGGTGCTGGACTCTACAGAAGAGGAGACGTGGTGGTTCCAGGGGTCACCACCACGCTGGTACTCTGCCTCACGCTGCTGCTGCTGCTGAAGGTGGAGTAGGTCATCCTGGCGCAATCGCTCGCCCGGGTATCTGGTGGGCGGGTCACACAGCTCCTCCTGAGAGCGTGCTATCCGCTGGGAGGAAAAAACAAACACACACACACACACACACACACACACACGTCATGGACAGTGAAAAGCATGCAGCAGACCAAGCAACGAAACAACCGAAAAATGATATTGGGATATTTCCTCGATAAAAATATTCATTGCAATTTCCATATCTACACGGAGTCCTGGCTGACCTGCATAGCCATGTTGTTATGGTGAAGGTCGTCCATGGGAGGAAGAGGCTCAGGCTCGCCACCTGGCCAGACCTGTCCGGGTCCAGGCGTCATCCTGTCCTGAGATTTGGAGGCTGGGAAGGTGAAGTAGTCCCTGGGGTACGTCTGCGTGGGGATCGGGTATGCTTCCGGACGGGGCGGGGACGGCTCCTCCTAAAACGAAGGACAGGACGGTTGAACTTGACTGCTGATTACAAGCTGGGCTTTGAAGATGCGGATCGGATCTAGACGGCTCCGCAGGCAGAACCGCATTTAATAAAAACAGAGAGATTCCTGTAGTGTTTGTTACAGAGCGACTAATGGCTGCTCCGTTTAGAGAAACCAGTGTCTGCGTGCGTGGGTGGGTGTGCGCGCGCACGCGAGAGAGAGAGAGAGAGAGAGAGAGAGAGAGAGAACACCGCCAGGGCGAGTAAGTTCATCAGACACAGTGGTTGGAAACCTGATTAGAAGTGAACGCAGCCGTGCAGATTTTAAAGCCTTTGTTTTTAACGGAGTTAAGAGACACGTCCATTAAGGAGAAGATTCTTTAACTTTTGGTGTTTTGATTGAACACAGATGCCGTCACAGGAACAAGTCGTAACAGCTTCAGTGAAATTTCTCTAAGCACCAGGTTTAAAGTATCACCGAACATAAAAACACAGCCAACTCGAGGCAGTGGAGAAGATTACACTGTTTAACAGGCCTGAAAAGGATGTAAACTATCGAGTTTCTGAGCTGATTTAAATCGAGGTAAAGGTGTGTAAAGGTGTCTCAAGGTGTTTAAAGGTGTTCACTCACATCAGGACACAGGTTGCCGGTGGAGACGGAGGTGATTTTACCCGGCGCTCCTGGGTACGCAGGCTTCCCCCCTGGACTCTGGGCTTGATCTGCAAAATGAAAAAACAAACACCAATAATATCTCCGTGACTACACTCATATAAATACACCAAGGGTTCCAAAAAAACAAATACACACCGGTGGTAAAGTAGATATCAAAGTAGATTTACTATATACTAGATGGGAACATAAGAAAAAACAAACCAAAATGAGCCTTGAATGGTTTATTTTTACATTTTTAAGGTGTAACAGTGTTCACATGGGCTCCATTATGGCATCTTATTTTGGCTGCTTTTTAAAATTTTTCTTGTTGAAAACCTCAGAAAACATATTGCGTAACTTTCGGGACAGCATTTTGATGAATTTCTAGAATTTCATAGGTGACTTATGAAAATTGGTTTCTGTCGGCCATTTTGATTCAAGCATTATCGCGAGTTTGCGAGGTGAATAATTTCCATTATCCCGAGACAGGAACCAATCAGGCCGCACCATTCCCGTGTAGCACAGCTGTCCTTGTTATGAATTTACATCGCCATAAATAAACATCCTGACTCATCTCAGTCGTCATATTGTATCATCTAGGTCTCAAATATCTATCAATAAAAAAAACACAATTTAAGAAATTAGCCCGTATAAAGTGAGCATCGTAGTGCATCTCTTTTATGAACCTATCCAGGGTATCCATGTAGCCACTTACTTGCTACGTTGGGGCTGGAGCGGTGATCCACGCGGTTCTTCAGCAGCCTCTCGTCCCTCTTCTGTTCGGGATACGAGTCCCAGTTCCCCTGTGGGGTCTCCGGAGATCCGTTCTGCACGTTGTTGTTGTAGAGCTCGAAGCCCTCGCTCTTCGGCCTGGTTTTGCCTTTATCCATACGGCCCCGGTCTGATGCTGAGGGGTTACACGGGGACGCACATGAGGAAAAACCTCATACACACCAACAACAAGTCATCTTCATTTCATTAGCATTCGCATCTACACTCCAGTGCATGAAGCTCTGGGCTCGGATAAGGAATTCATGCATATATAATTATGGAGAGTGTGTGCGTGTGAGTGTGTGTGTGTGTGTGTGTGTGTGTGTGTGTACATGTAATCTCACTTTAGTTAATTGGTTAATCCAGTTATGCAAATCTAACTATGTTCTTTCAATTCAGCAGCCAAACAAATACACACCTCCCTATAGTGCTCTTTCAGAAGCTCAATTTATGGACATGCATTGCCAAGTCAACAACAACAATACCACCACACCATCTCACACCAGCCAATCAGCAGCAGCGTCCATCTATCCTGTACACCAGCATAAATACCCTCTGCTTCTGATTAGCTGGAATAGTGTTGTGTGGCTCATTCCAAGCCAATTTCCTCTCCTACAGAGCATTACATATACATTTATGGCATTTGGCAGATGCCCTTCTTACATATTTATACACCTGAGCAGTTGAGGGTAAAGGACCTTGCTCAAGGGCACGACAGTGGCAGCCTGGTGGTACTGGGGCTTGAACCCCCAACTTCTGGCTCAGCCTTAACCACTGCGCCACCACTGCCCTATCAGAGCACCTTTACATAGTCATGTGTACTGTACAGCATTGGCCAGGGCTATAAGATCAGGGCCACAATCCGCTTTCAGGAAATCCGAATTATTTAATACATCAGAATATTCAAGCATGAGATGGAAAAAGAAAAACGTGTGATGAGATGAGTTCACATCACACTCTCACAGTGATCAGCTATAATTAAGGAGTTAAATCTGCGCTTCTTACCCCGTTGCATCATGGGAGATGGCTGGTTGAGCAGCGTGGCCAGGCCGTGGTAAATAGCTCCCTGTTTGGCTACCTCCAGAGTCACCACCGAGCCTGTTCGAGTCATCAGCTCTGCCGCCCTGTTCGAACACAAAAACGTCTCAGAAACGAAACGCCGCTCGTTAAATACGTCACATCTGAGGAAGAGATCGAGGCCAACAAAGCAATCCTGATCGCCACTCGCACGATTTACTTCTGGAAAACCCCAAACTTCTCACAGCGACCGCCAAAAATCACGCTGGCGTCGAGCGTCACATTCCTCCAATTTATAGAGACAAATACAATTACAGAAGCGTAAACACCATCTGCTTTTAATCGGACAGGAATCCTCCGTTTGGCAGCTCGGTGACCTCAACTTGGTGGAGGTTGTTGTTTTTTATATATATATATATATATATATATATATATATATATAATTACAACTGTGTGAGGACAAAACGAGATTTTATTGACAGATGAATGAGTATTTTGAAACGTACTGGTCTTCATAGAAAGAAGGTCAGAGGTGAAGTGAAAGTGCTGACGTCCGGAGGAAGGGCGTTTTAATCTGGAAGAGAGTTCATTAAGAAACCTCACTTTATATTACTGCACTGAAGTCTTAACCACAGGCAAAGATGGCCCAATGTAATGAAATGAAACTTTTCTACCTAAAAGAAATATATAAACTAAATTAATTTAATATTTGGTGTTTCAAACCTTTGCTTAATACTTTAATCTGTACAGGTACACGGGTGTATAGTTTTATAGCAGGAAACGAGCTGAACGTCTTACAGAACCAGCCACGGTTGTCCTGGAACCTTTATTCCAGTTTCGGACCAGACGAACTTTTCGTAGTTCTTAGAACTGACGGAGTAAGTACCCCCGTTTCTGCGCGTTCACACTGTAGGAACTGAGACTGATTTCACTTCTTATAACATTGTACTCTCAGAACGTCCTTAGCTTCTGCTTCAGGTAAAGGTAAAGTCTTTTGGGCTTTTACACCTAGTGGCTCATCAGAGCCGCAGCGTTTTCCGCTTTCCGCAGCGTGAATCGACTCAGGAGTTCAACTCCTCCTGGACGGGACGCTACTCCATCACAGATCACCTACCTTTCTTACCTTTGTTTTTTTTTATTGGTACCCATTTATACTGCTTTGTGGACGTCCCCAAGAGTCTTAAGACAGTAGGGTAAATCCCAACCTGGGATTTGAACCCACGACCTCTCGATCATGAGTCCGGCACCCAAACCGCTTCACTATACTACCCCACCAACCCCACCTGCTGTACAGTGATTGGTCCAGTCAGCTCCGGCACCCTCCATAGTTAAAATCCCAAAGTGCCATGTAAGCAACAGCTCTTCTTCTAGCTCTTAATGTTAAAAATAAACAGAAAGTGAAATTCGGGGCTTTACCGAGCGACAGCAGAAACTCAGATTTTGACACATTTAAGTGAAATTTAAAAATCTGTCGCTACGCCAGTCGCTGGCTAGCTCACGTTACACTTCAGCGTTCCTGCTGGCAGTGCCGATGCGAAGAAAGACACTCGAACAGCGCAATAAACCTCCGCCAAGCCAAAAAAAAAAAGCACACAGTATGAGTATGAGATTTATTCCTTACTTATCCACCACACAGACAGGATATTACATGTTTGGCTTTAATTCCACTTCCCCAAAAAAGGTTTTTAAATAAATAAAAAGCTCAAGGTTATGAGAGTACCTCTCCTGAGAGAGTCCGACTAGACTCCGCCCGTCCACGCTGAGCAACTGATCTCCAGCAGCCAGACGGCCATCCTGAAACACACACACACAAAGTGTTATTTTGTGTACATGACATAAACCCATCATTGCCTGCACTGAGCTCATGTTTTGTATATTTATGTCCTCACCATGTCTGCTGCTCCTCCCTTGACGACAGACTTGATGTAAATCCCAAGTTTCTCCTGTCCAGCACCCTATTAACACACACACACACACACACATTAAAACACATTTCCCCTACATCCTCAGTTCCGAAATGTATTCCAGTGTGAGGCGCAACACGCCCTCGACACCAGGACGACAAAACGAGCCTCAGTTCTTGCAGAGAGGGGACTGGGTGGGGACAGGCTGGTGGGGAAATAAACACAGACGTGAGTGAGATCAACTTTCAGCAGATAAAAGAGATCTTTGTGGTGCAGTCATGAAGATTACATCAACCCTGCACCCCCCCCCAACCCCCTTAAAATTCATCCTCAGAAAGACTGTAATTATTCAGTTGGGTTCAGAGAACGCAGCACCCCCGCCACCGTGCATTCCACCATCACAGATTTACTCAGCGATTCTCTTTTTCATTACACATCCCTGTCTCACGACCAGATCCGCGAGACGCTTCAATCGGCACAGATGACGCCATTTCCTGTCCAGAACACCAGCCTGCGCGGCTGACACCCCAGAGCCTTACAAGGCTGTACTCAGCTCAGTTCTGTTATGACCGTTATTCCAAAAGCTTAGGACTGTCTTTCCAAACACAGAGGACGTGTGACGCCATGTGAAATTCCCAGCATGCTGCAGGAGAGTCTATCAGAACACAAATATTCAATAAAAAAAAAAAAATAGCAGAGCAGCGTGATATCCGGCATAACGTCCACACCTGAACAAACACGGCTCTGAAGCTGCACTGGTGGGTTGGATGCAATCAGCGTGGGTTTGCGAGATCTGAAGAAACAGCTGTTTATATTTTCGATGGGTGTGTATCAGTACAGTGACTGTTCTGATACACACTCATAAACTTCCTGTCAAGCCTTTTTTGTTTGTAATACAACTTAAAATAGATTCAAGAAATCGTCCTTATGACAGGATAAGATGGAAGATTGGGTGTGAAAACAATAAACAGTGCACAGGAAGTAAAGTTCTTTGAGGACAACTGAAGAAACTTTGGCTCCTATAATGGATTGCTAGGCTTGATCCATGGAGTCGATTGGTTATATTTGTCACAGTAACATGTGTCGAAATTAGAAAATATCAAAATGAGTGATTATTAGCACATCAAAATGAGGTAACATTCAACCGCAGCTGAAATCTTGTCTCTGTACGCTTTGTTACTTGCTAAAACCCCCACCACACTCATTCGCTTTCCTGTTGTGTCCTCAAAAATATTGTGCAGCTGCAGTACAACGTTTTAGAAATGCAGCAGAAACCAATAAAGGTGTGGTATCACCTGTGGTTTGGTCTTCATAGACGCGGAGTTCAAGCTTTGGACATGTTAAAAAATAAGCAGTGCTGCCTTGGTCAAATCAGGACAAAGTGAGAACTTAATAATGACGTGTTAAATGACAACATTGATGTAGTAATGATGTAGTACAGGAGTGGCGTGGACTTGGTGAACGTAGACATGGACATAAGAAAAATATTTCTCAGTCAGGACCACCGACACTGACACCCACCCACAGAATCGTCCATCACAGGAATCCGCAGCGCCTTCCGTCCGCACCGTGAAAAATCAGAACATAAAATCAAGCATGTATGGGAGATGATTGATGTCTACGGTGGGATCTGAGGCTGGATTCTCAGACGAACGAGGTGGTTTAAACAGCCTTAAAAACTTTCCATTCCACCACATTTGCCGTCGTCATTTGGGAGAGAGCTTAAATTAAAAAAGGGGGGGGTGTTAGACACAAGCTAATCTCTGGCGGAACGGCGTTTAAATTCCGTGAAACACCCGCGGAAACAGAAACATGAAAAACTGTTACTCAGGAAAGAGAAGAATAGCACGGCTGAGTGTGGCGTACCTCTACGCCTCAGGATCGGACGCGTATTATAAATCTGAGCGATATCACAGGCTCCGCATAACATGAGGCAGCTTTGATACAAGAGGACATTTTAGACGTCCAGAGGGAGTCCAGGGTTCAGAGGAAACAAAGACGCCGAACACAGAAAAGCCCTCGTTCATGCGTGACAGGCAGCAATCTGAGCGCTGAGGACACACACACAAAGAAAGGACACTAATGGCATCACGTCACAGCTCCATGTTGAACACTAAGAAGCTATTCGTTTCCTTTTGTGCCTCGAATTCGTCCGCAGGTAGAAACCCGACTCCTGCTCTACAGCTGAACAGGAAAAGAGCTGAACATCACCAATGAGAACAAGTTTCCCCAAACTCTACAGAGGTAAAAAAAAAAAAAAAAGATACACCTACACCTTTACGTCATCACAGTGCTGTCGAATTCTCCATCTTAATTGGTCGGAAGAAGTTACACGGATGCATATGACACAATCTGATGTCGGGATAATAAGCAATTATTGAATGAGGCAGAGTAGGATATGGAGAATTACTCAATTGAGGGGGCGTTAACAGCCGAGGAAGAGCACACGCTCCGAGATCTGGATAATTCTCCACATCATATACAAGCCGAATTCTATAAATGTGTTATTATTCATTCAAAATATTTTCAAAGTGGAAAGTCATGTTACTCTGCAAGCCGTGAGTGAATTTTCTATTTTAAAGAATCTCCCCTCAACCAGAGACACTTTATCGGCTTGGTGTGAGGAACACGCTTCTTGCCCTGGGAGCGGGCAGCCGTTTTCTCACTAGCTTTCTCTGAGAGGAGGTGGAGAGGAGGAACATAGATATCAAATAAGACAGACAGGCTACATGCTACTGACAGTGCTGTAGAACGGGTAAACTTTGCTCCGCCCTCTTGGTGGTTGTTCCTCACTCCACAGATATGGATGACAACAGCATTAATAGTAAAATGAAGAAGTTCTGATGGTTCAGAGTTGTAGTACTTCACTGTAAATTGTACAGAACTAAACAAGATGGCGGACTGGCGGAGCTGTCTGCTGCTGGTTGTAGCTGATCTACATTTACATTTACATCATTTAACAGACGCTCTTATCCAGAGCGACTTACAGAAGTGCTTTAAAGTCATTATCAGACTTCTTATCATGATCTAGCTTGTATGATATCTCTGAGAAGGGAACTTTGCAGGATTGAAAGTCACGCGCCACAATTGTGTGAAATTAGATAATCTCGCTCCTAGAAGAACACCAAGAATTTGCTGGCAACTTTCCACCAATCAGATGAAAGGATAAAATATTCTGAATGAATCACAGACATTATCCACCTCACATGGCGCAGTGGCTAGAATGTCCGCCCCACACCAAGAAGGCCTGGGTTCGATTTCTGGGCTCGGGTGTTTCCGTGTGGAGTTTGCACGCTCTCTCCGTGTTTGCGTGGGTTACCTCTGGGTACCCCAGGTTCCTCCGGAACTGGCTGTTCTAAATCGCCCCTCGGTGTGAGTGTGAATGGTCACGTGTGTGTTGGCCCTGCAGAGCTGCTCAGGTGTCCGGGACCTCCCCGTGACTCTAATTAGAATTAAGCGGCTTAGAAAATGATTGAGTGAATCCACCTCGCAAACTGGGGACAATGTATTTCTGTTGGAATTTTTTTCCCCCATAACTGGAAACCATTTCCTCAGTTCCTTCCTCCTCGTTGTCGATTAACCGCTACATTAGTAAAATAAATAAATAAATAATACATAGTAAAAAAAAAAAAATAAACAATGAAAATGACGACTCATGGGAATGAAGTTTCCCAAAACATTAAGAAGGTTCACTGAAGCTTGTAGTAAAAAACCTGGTCGAGTTTCTCAGATGAGGTTCAGAGCCGAGGAAGTCCATGGCTAATTACAGAGAGTGTAAACCGGAGGGTTTTATCTCGTCCTGGAAGCGGTTTAAGCTTGTCTCTGGCAGGTGGTTTCATATCTGAGCTTCAAATCGGAGTGAGATGGTATGAGGTACGAATTCACTGAGAGCACGCCATCAAAATCCCGACATCTTTAGATCAACCACGACCACCGAAGCCTGGAAAGCTGCTAATACTCCTTTCTTCTCGGCTTATAAAACAGTCATGGTGGGCCAAGTCCTCGCTATGGAGCGTAACGAGCCGTTCAGTCTCTGGGAGCGAGTTTATTCGAACTAATTATTAACTGAATGTAAGCCTGAGATAAAGGGAAATCGAACTTCATTCAGATTTTGGTCAAATGCATGCTTTAAACTGCAGCTGATTATTTAATTGCTGATTATTAACATCTGCAGAGAAACAATTACGGAGTGCACAACGCTGAAGCATGCCGCGGCACGTCTGAGTGCGGACGTAAACAAACGTGGACTGGTTTAAGCTTTCATAAACACAGTCTTCAAACTAAATATGACCTACAGGTGTACTATTAGTGTACGAGCTGGTGGTGTGTTATCCCCAAACAAATGCAACATCATCCTAATAATAAAATATCACCTTATGCCTGGTCCCATCACCAACTTTAACCTCAACTCGTGTGCTCAACCCATATTGAGAATGATGGTTTAATAAGAATATCCTGTTTAGTAAAATCTACTATATGGAGAAAAGTACACGGGATCCTGGACATACCATCAGGCGTTCCTTACCCGACTTCAATGGAACAATGGTGTCCAAACCTCTCAAGCGTAATGAAGAGCCCCATGTTCTGCTCAGTTAGGAACGGAAGAACTCCTGGAATGTCCTGCTCAGAGCCCTGGACTCAAACCCCTGGGATGAACTGCAACACCAAATACATCCCAGAACTCCTCACCAAACATCAGCATCTAATCTCACTAATGCTTTAGTTGCTAAATGGTCACAAATCCAGATGTCACGCTGGTGTGGTGGTTAGAATGTTCACATCACAGCAATGAGGTCCTGGGTTCAAGTCACAGGTTCGGCGTGGACATTTCTGTGTGGAGTTTGCAAGTTCTCCCTGTGCTTACATGGGTTTTCTCCAGGTTTCCTCAAGCAGTTGTACCCACCATCATACCTTCTCAACCACAGTAAAGGATGAAATGGTCAGGTGCTTGGTCCACATGGACCCCATACTTTTGGTAATATACAGCATTGTGTATAACAACTGGAACACTTTAGTAAACACTACCATGGCACCTGTTGCTGCTTGACAGCTCCAGGGTTCAACTCGGAGCTCGGGTTATTGAGTGTGTAGGGTTTCGGAGGTTCTACCCCATGTCCATGTAGGATTCTTCAGGTTTCCTCATACCTCCAGAACATACTGGTAATTAGATTGGCTATATAAAATTGCCCCAATAGTAGGCATCCCTTCCATCCTTATATCCAGTAATGAACACACACATCATACTGTCAACTCAATTCTCACCTTCCTGTTTATTGGCCATTACATTATCACATGGTAAGGATCAGCTATTTCTCAACTGCTGGACCTGGAAGCGACCGCACATCTTCGTACAGTGTCCACTCTTTGGCTATAAGCAACAGAAACATCTCGCGGAGACGGCACATATCACACCTTCCTGCTGCCTGGTTTCCATGTAAGGCAGATTCAAGCCTGGAGTCTCTGAGGTAGGTGTCGTACTCTTGATCAAACAGTGCAGGCTTAACACTCAAACAAAATTCATAGAATCAAGAACCCACCCTGACACTTCCTGTCTGAGGAAGAGCTCTGTAACCTGCTGCAGGAAATTGGAAGCTGATGTTGGCTCCTGTTCTGTTCCTTCAGTGCTCCAAGGCTCCATTTTCCATCTGCCTCGAGACACATTGACTTCCTGTTTGAGGATTTACGATAAACAGAAGCCTGGGCTCCTTTGGGACCTACAGAGGTCACCAGACATTCAAGTAGCTGTCTGTTTAAGAGCTCAGGAATCGACGTGTTGTGTACGCCGTATGGGGAGTCCTTGCTGGACAGGTATACCCATCGTCTCTTTGAAATCCACCTACGTTTTGTTTGACTTGGGAAAATACGGAGAGAAAAAGCTTGCTGACACGACTAACGGCACCCTGAATATCCATTTAAGGAGTCGTTCAGCTGTAGCTAGATCATGAAGCGAGGACAGACGGACTGCTGCGGTCATTTTGGAGCTCTTCTGATGCCAGGTGCAAAATGTCATCACCAGAACAAGAGGCTTTGGGTAATGAGCTGCTTACAGCCAGACGCATTCATCACATCGAAGAGGACCTAATGATGAACACTGGGCTGTGGGCTGAGGTTAAGAGAGACCAAACAACGTCTGTCATGCCTCACAGGACTCAGCCTGTGTTGTGAGGACAGACAAGCTATCAGTTTTTCCGTTAACAAAGCCGTCATGCAAAACAAGCTGTCTCCTTATGGCAAAACACATTGGGACAAAAAGATGCTAACAAGGTTCGAGCAAGGCTCGAATTGCATCCTTCACTTGTAAAGCTGGGACGGAACGTCAGCACTAAAATCTGAAATGACAGCTTAATACAGTCTCTGCGTAACCTAGTTAACTAGGTTACCATTTGTTATGGACACTTGTTAGCTGTGAATTAGGCTTCCGTACAACCGAAACACAGGAATGGGCCGCAATCTGGAGGGTGACAACTCCAGCTAAAACTAGCCTGTATCTTTATCTTGCAAAGCAGCTAATACTCTCCATCCCCAAAACACATCCTGTGCATGCAGAGTCAAAACGTGGAATGAAAACAATGTCAAAAATGTGACCCTGAAGGACGTGAGGTCTCAAAACTTCAGACGTCTAACAGCTGCTAAAAGATCGTATCGTCAGCAAAAAGTGTGAGAACAGAGATCCCATCCAGAGGACAAGCGCACAGCAGGAGGTACTGGGGGCCTAATTACAGATGTGCGTTTCCCTGAACCTGAGACTCATCAGAAATAAAATTCCACTCGGGTGAATCATCGTGGGGCGATGCACATGCAGTGAGCATCTGGAGAGGGGTTGCAGTTCCACCGATCTTGTGACTCCAGGAGTAAAACCAGGTGCTCGAGTGGTTTCTGGGCTCTCGTCAGTCTTCTCTCGTCTTTTTTCTCCAAGTGTTCAGGAAGTGCAAAAATCTGCCATGAAGCCATATCCTGCTATTGTTAGTGCGGTGTACAGAAGGGGACAGGAGACGGAGAAACCTACCGAGAGGGAAGTCACAGTGCCATTGTGCTGCACTTTGTACAAACAAACAAACATCCCAAGTGTGTTCACAAGAGGGCGAAGTGTGGACCGAGTGGGAGAAGGTGCCCGAGCTGGAGTTCAGGAGAAGGCTGGATGAACGAGGCAGGGGTGGAAATTAACTAGTCCGTTAATCTGTAGGGCGAGTGAAATTAGCTAGCTGGCGAGATGACAAATCCAACAGGCAAAGAAGATGCAGTGCTCCTGACCAGTAAATATGAAGAAGGACTAGTAATTTCATAGGTTCACTGGTCCTGTTGGCCATTAACTTAGTTTTGCTAAATTCCACCCTGACGAGGGGACGTGATCATGGACACTTCGCGGGCTGGAGTGTGTGTGGTTGCAAAATTCCCCTTGCGCCTTTTAAAATGGTCCCACAGGGGATATTATCAATCTCTCTCTCTCTCTCTCTCTCTCTCTCACACACACCTGCAGGTAGTCAGATGGGGTGGAGGGGGGTGTGTGTCTATATTCTCCCTGTACGTGCTTGGGTTTTTCTTTCCAGGTACTCCGGTTTCCTCCCACACTCCAAAGGCATGCACATTTGGCTATCTGGTTGTTCAAAATTGCCCCAAGGTCGGAGTGGATGTGTGTGTGTTGTCACCCGCCCACAAAGGCTCGGAACTGGAAAAACCCACATGTTCAGCAAAACAACAAAACAAAATGATGCAAAAGGAAACAAATCATCAACGAAGCATTTAAATCTAAAAATAGGAACATTACCTTCATCTTTACACACAAAAAAAGACTTGAGTGCAAAAGTTCGATATAATCAACAATATATGAACAAGCTGCATTTTCTTTTTACCTTATTAACAGAGAGAAAGAGAGAGAGAGAGGAATAAGAGAGGGAGAATGAGGAGAAAGAGAGAGGGAGAATGATAGAGCAAGAGAGTGAGCGAGAGAGGCAGAGAGAGAATGATGGAGAGAGATAGAGAGAGAGGAAGGGAGAGAGAGAGAGAATGATAGAGAGATAGTGAGAGGGAGAATTATATATAGAGAGAGAGATAGAGAGAGAGAGAGAGAGAGCAGGGGAGAGAGAGAGAGAGAGAGCGAGGGGGAGAGAGAGAGAGAGCAAGGAGGACAGAGAGAGAGAGAGAATGATAGAGAGATAGAGAGAGGGAGAATTATATATATATAGAGAGAGAGACAGAGAGAGGGAGAGAGAGAGGGAGAGAGAGAGAGAGAGAGAGAGAGAGAGAGAGAGAGCGGGGGAGAGAGAGAGAGAGAGAGCGAGAGAGAGAGAGAGAGAGAGAGAGCTGGGGAGAGAGAGAGAGAGAGCGAGGGGGAGAGAGAGAGAGAGCAAGAAGGAATGAGAGAGAGAGAGAGAGAGAGAGAGAGAGAGAGAGAGGAAGGGAGAATGACAGAGAGAGAGAGAGAGAGCAAGGGGGAGAGAGAGAGAGAGGGAGAGAGAGAGAGAGAGAGAGAGA
>JAQMYF010000017.1:3115628-3129108 GCA_030014195.1 Neosilurus mollespiculum
CTCCCGCACTCTCCCCCTCTCACCTCCTCTCCCTCCCGCTCCCGCACTCTCCCCCTCTCTCTCCGCCACTCCCTCACTCTCCCTCACTCTCCCTCTCTCTCTCTCCTCCACTCCCTCCCCCTCCTCCCTCTCTCTCCTCCACTCCCTCCCCCTCCTCCCTCTCTCCTTCCTCTTACTCCTCCCTGTCTCTCCTCCCAGCTCCCTCACTCTCCCCCTCTCTTTCCTCCACTCCCTCACTCTCCCTCCCTCTCCTCCCAGCTCTCCTCCCAGCTCCCTCGCTCTCCCTCATTCCCCCCACTTCCCTCCCTGCTCCCTCCACTCTGTGTCACTCCCCCACTCTTTGGCAGATGGTACAGGAATAGTTTGCTGTGTGAACTGTAGCCTGCTGTTTAAACGGCGAGTATTCCGGAGAATAATTTGATTATAGACTGCACTTGGCAGCATCACAATACTCTCTTATGATCAGCTACAGGAAACAGTTCAGCTTTCTGAAGCTGAGAAAAATAGTTCTGATTTAAGAAAAGAGCTGTCTGCTTCAGAAAATTAATGAATAAGTAAGTAATAAATAAGTAAATAAATATATAAATAGGGTTTAATCGAGCCTTGAGGATTCATTATGTTACCAGTTGAAGATATTAAACAGCAAAGTGCTCTAAAGAAATGACTCACGTGGAGCTTTAAAACCAATAACAGATTTGGATCTTTATTATTATTATAATTTTTATTGTTATAAATTGTGGGTGTACTGCTTTATTTAAACCATGATTATAGGTGTCATATCATGTCACACGAGAGCATGGTTAAATTCTCCTTGAATCTGATTGGTCAGAAGGTGTGTAGTATGTTTACACACTAGAAGGCTGTCAGTGGCTCCGTCAGCAGGATGAGTGAAAGGTTTTGACTGATGCTGCAATGCAATATGGTTTCCGTAGCAACCGAGCAAGAGAGAGAGAGAGAGAGAGAGAGAGAGAGAGAGTGAGTGAGTGAGACAGATGTTGGTGTTTGTAACTGCTGTGATGTGTAAAGTGTAAACAGGAAGTAACGTGTTTCCTCAGACGTTCCCCCGGATGTAATGCGCCACGTGGAATTTCTCGTACTAGCGCCACCGCCTGGTAATTCTGGGTGTAATCAAGTGGTGCTGCATGACATTCAATAAAATAACATGAGCACTGAGGTGCAGTTCAGGGTGGAACCGTGCACTCACCCCGACTTGAGTCTGCCCTTCACCATGCCCCCCGTGTCTCTCTTGGCCAGGGCGTGATCGTAACTGGGGTCCACGAACTTGAAGACGTGCATGGCACCGAACTGCAGCGTCATACCGCTGCGCAGCACCGTGGTGTCCGAGATCCTCTGTCCGTCCACGAAGGTCTCGGCGTCCAGATTGGCGGGTGTGACCGTGATCAGGCCATCGGTGTGCCTCAGGTTACAGTGGTGGGGCAGGATACCAGGTCCAAACAGCTGTTCCAAGGGGAGATGACACACACTCAACCGGCGCGTGCCTTATAACGCCATGACAAAGCAACCAATGACACACACACACACACAGACACACACACACACACACAGAGGACATATTGATTTTATCTCCTTACCTGGATGTTGCCGTCTTCACTCCGGTCTGAGCCGACCTCAGTCACACTGTGCTGTAACCGGTACAGTTTTGGCTTATCCCTGGAGTCTGAACCATCTACACACACACACACACACACACACACACACACACACACACACACACCATGAAGTAAAAATATCCAGACACAGAAAAATTACATGCACCTCTTTCACAAACACCAGCAACACAAACACGGTTCCTTCTGTTCACCACCATCTGATCCGAAACGCCATGAGGACGCACATCAACACACATCTGGCTTTCATATTAAAGACGTCTCTGACAGCTGCTTTAAGAATAAAGGGCATGCACTGAAGACACGATGGTACAACCTGAGAAAGCATAAGAGCACATCAACAAGGGGCAAAACACACACACACACACACACACACACACACACCCTCCTTGTTTTTTTTCCTGACAATTCCAACATGAGTTAGTTTCATGTGAGCTAGCTTCCATTTCAAACAGACGTGATTTCCGTCTCCATTTTATCGGTAAATAAACCAATAGCCCGGGTGCCTGATTCACACACAGCTTTTGGACTTTTAGTAAAGAAAATTAACACACACATTTACTCTTAGCTCAGAGAAGTTTTGGTTCTGTTTGCTTAAGGTCCACAACTCCACAAATTTTCCTTAATCCCAGCTGAGATCGGAATGATCACATACCGGGAAAGTTCTAGTACACAGGCGTTAAAACTCAAGGCCTGTGGGTCAAATCCGGCCTGTATGATTACCGTACAGTGCTTGCATCAACCAATACCATGAAACGTAATTCATCATCCATCCACTAGGTGGCGGCAACATATTTCCAGTAAACAGCCAAACATGATTGCAAGCTAGTTTGTTCGGCCCTCGATGACCTCGGAATTCAGTGATGTGGCCCACAGTGAAAATGAGTTTGACACCCCTGAATCTAGTAGCTAAGAATTAGCATGCTAACATATATAGTTAGCAATCAGATTTAAAATTAGCTAATTTCTATTACATGCTAAACAAAATACTTTTTCTCATGCTAATATTATATTTCATCGGGTTTAAATGTGACAATGCAGATTACCTGTGGCAAATTTTTTAGCTAGCTAATGAGCATGCTAACTCTAAGCCAAAAGAAAATTTCAGGATGCCGACAATTAATCATGTCACAAATAACAAATAAAATAACTTTTAAAATAGATGGAATTTGATATTTTATACCATGAATAGAAAAGCTTCAATTTTTTTTACCTCTGCCAACGAAGTTATATTTCATACACGGTTGTTTGGTTTGATTGTTTGTTAGCAGGACTACTTACACAAAAATGAGTTTGTTTTTTTTGTTTTTTTCCCCACAAAATCTGTCCCAGAGTTGAGGCTTTGGACAAGGAAGCCTGCAGTGGATTTTGGAGATGATCCGGATCAAAATCTGGATCCAGGAATTTTTTAACAGATTCTTTAACACTGTCAGAACTTACAAGTTTGGACATTTAGGTTCATATGGGGAATTTCTGTGCTGGGTAGGGGTTTAAGTAGACTCTTTGTACCACACCATGTTTCATCCTCACATGCCGACATCCCACAGCATGCTATAGCACAGTATACTTTACACCCTGGGTTTCATTTCAGACATGAAGCGAGTGACAGGTGAGGAAGGAGATGTTAGTGAGAGAGAGAGAGAGAGAGAGATCAGTGGGGTGGAGGGGATGAGCAGCGGGTGAAGAGAGGGGTGTTACCTTCGTGTTGCCGATAAGCGTAGTAGGCATAGTGATTCCCTCGCCCTAGGAGAGGACACATGCACAGGAGCCAGAAACACAGAGGAGCCAAAGTGACCAGAGACAGACAGAGACAGACAGAGAGAGAGAGAGAGAGAGAGAGAGAGAGAGATAGAAGGAGAAAGAAGATTATTAGCTCGATTAGCACATACACTGCTAACCCTCCATCACCTGCGTCACTATTTAGAGTGTGAGCACTTCTTATACATGCCTCGACACAGTGTTAGTGAAATACAGGAAGTGCAGCAGGAAGTGGGTCAGTGTGGCAGCAAGCAGCAGATGTGAAGAAAAAAAAAATCTGGCAGTGAGATGTGGAGTGAATCAAGTCACATGAATAACAGAACGCATAAAAATATCCCAGATTAATAAATACAATCAATCAATCAGATTATACACTTCGTTCAGTGGAAACGGCGGTATTTTGAACCCGGAGTCTGTTTTTTTTGTGTACTAGGGACAAAAACAACTGAAATCAAGCCCGTATCAATGTCCTACTGTAGAATGAATTAATGACGCGATCGAGGTGTAGTTGACGAGTTCTTGACAACAGCACGTCCGGAGATGCTTCATTTCTCTTATGTGCGACGATCAACCTTAAGATTGCAAGTTCGAATTCAAGTTGATGCCACAGCAGGGAGACCGTGGGAGCTAATTGGATCTGATTGACTCTTACAGGAGAGATGGAGGGATGGCGAGATGCTTGCGTTCATGTCACTTACAGCGATCACCAGCCAATCACAGGTGTCTGTGAGCTCATACATGGAAAGGGGGAGGGGAACGCTTTCCCTCCAAGTGTGTTAGGAAGCCCCTGACTGCGCACGCACAGCAGTTTGTAAAGATGAGAGTGGTAGCATCCTGTTTCATGGAAGGGACACATGCTTGCTTACGCCCCTCTCTGGTTAGTGGTGGTCATGTGATAGGAGGCAATACCTGACAGGTGGAAACTGAATATGACTAAATTAGAGAAAACAATTTGGTGGAAATCACAGACACTCATGGATTGGATGGTGATCGCTGTGATTGACAGGGGAGTGTATGCTATTCATCCCTCTCCTGAGAGCTCGGCCAATAAGCTCCTCGACTGCGACATCGACCCGGATTCGAGCTTGTGATCTCCAGGCTGATAGTCAGGCACCTTGTCGATGCTCCACTCGGGAGCCCACAAATCTCATTTTATTAGGCATATAAACAGAGCACTATGTGGAGCATACAGGGGTGTTAGGTTAAACCCCTACACAGTGTGTATTATTAGCGAACAGGAAGCTTAAGAAAATTTATAAATCAGAGACATAAATATGAAACGTTGAGGTTTACGATTAAAACATGTCACGTGTCATTAGTGAACGCCTCCGATCAAGAAAGTTACATTTTCTAACGCTGCGCTTTTTAAAGGATCAGTAAAATCCCTGCTGCTCTTTTCATAATAAAACAGACACAAAACGTGTGTGAAGGATGGGGGTGGGGGGTGCACCTGGACTCAGCTCGACCAGGTATGGCAGTTTCTCGGGAGGCAGCGCTCCGTGCAGCGGCCCCATCCTGTCGCCCGGTTTGAGTCCCTTCTTAGCCATGAACTCTGGAGGACGTTTCTTCAGCTGGAACACTAACACCTCTGTAAACACCATGACGAATCAGAACATGCTAAGTATGGTGAGGATTCTGTATAAAAACACTGATACAGGGATTTACGGCTCATGTGTTTGACCTTTATCACTGGTCCACTCTCGGAAGATCTGTAGAGGGCACTCGGAGTCCTCCAGTATGGTCTCTTTCATAGGTTTATCATCGGAGTGGATCACCTGAGGAGCACAACGCATCAAACTAATTACCATGACAAACATGCAGCATGGATGGATAACAACATGAACCTGTTCGGATTTTAAACCCCTCCACCGTACCCTATATACATGAGATATGTGACGTCTGAGGTTTAGATTGGAAATGCAGTTCACGACAACAATCACAACGACGCAACGACATAGTCTAGGATATGGCTGACAGGAAGTCGGCTCTGCCTTCGACAGCTGTTAGTCTGTTGCTTGTGGAGGAAAGAAGGAAGCAGAAACCACATAAAATGGACGACTTCCTTGTTTTCTTGCTATCATTTCATTCATCGTCCCGACTCACTGACCTGAACGGCTAATCTGAGTGATTCCATCTGCCGCCAATTTAAGAAATTGAGATTTCTTGGTTACGAATCAGAAGGTCAGGTTTAGGTTCAAGCCCCAGTGCTACCACTGTTACCACTTAAGCAAGGCCCTCAACCCTCAACCCCTCAATTATATAAATGAGTTAAAAACGTAAGCCGCTCTGGATAAGGGTGCCACCCATATTCCATGAATGTCAATCACTAATACCGACATGCTAGACACACCAAAATCAACCTGATCTAGAGACACTCTCCAAAAGCCTGACGATTGCACATGGCTGACTGTCGGCCTGGTGCGTCTGGACTTAACATGTGCGTCCTCTGATATCCGTGAAGCAAAATAACTCTGCCCTCTTTCAAGTACACGAGCACAGAGATTGATTTACAGCGGGATACTGTGTATACCACCTCCGCTGGCTGAAACCATGGCTATTTTCTCCTCTACAGTCTCTACACCAACCATAAGGGATGTCACAGAGCAACAAGTCTGTGAGCAAAAAAAAAAAAAAAAAAATACACCCACATATCTTCTTGATGTGAAGGAGGTCATACATTAAACATAGCCGATCGAAAACTAGAGAAAAACTCCATAAAATTAGGAAGGAGTGGGTATAGACAGGGTATGAGATCGAGGCTTGGAGGCTGAGATCTGAGAAACCCCGCCTCCTCAACCCGGCTGCGAGGTGCTTCAGGTAATGCTGGTGACGTCCATCACAATTAACTGTCATGAAACATTATTAGAAACAAAACCTTCATCGTCATCTCCAGCGAGAAGAAGAAAGATGGCATGAGAACAAAAAGCGAGCGCAGTATTTTCCCTCCACACATGCTACGCCGCCATCTCCGTGCCAAACAGCAATTCATCAGAGCCAAAGAGCTCCTCTTAACATTAGTCTCTGGCTGTAGTCCAGCACACACCCCGTTCAGACGTGCTGAGATGGCGAGGATTCGTCCAGAGAGAAGCTGGAAACGTTTCATCAGCTCAATAACAAAGCTGAGGCCCTGGCCAACTTACTACCGGCGCGTAAAAAAGCAGGCGGGAGAGTGTTCAAATTAATTACTAATCTGATTTTACATGCTTATGTGTAAAAGATGAGAAATCCACACCTCCCTTATAGTTCCAGCAACTCGTTTTTAAATCACTCGTTACTTTAAGGAAAAAACACCCTCTATGACTTGCATAACAGTCTTATGAAAATAATCAACAGCATCTGAAAGGCAAAGCTCTCGATTTACCAGTCGATCCACCTTCCTACTCTCACCTATAGTCACGAGCTTTGGGTAACGACCGAAAGAACGAGATCGTGGATACAAGCGGCTGAAATGAGCTTCCTTCGCAGGGTGGCGGGGCTCTCCCTCAGAGATAGGATGAGAAGCTCGGAGTAGAACCGCTGCTCCTCCGCATTGAGAGGAGCCAGTTGAGGTGGCTCGGGCATCTGTTTAGATGTGGGGTTTCGGGCAAGAGACTCCGGGGTCGACCCAGAACACGCTGGAGTCTCTCAGCTGGTCTGGGAACGCTGTGTGTGTGTGTGTGTGTGTGTCGTGTCCCCGGAAGGGCTGGAGGAAGTGGCTGAGAAGAGGGACGTCTGGATCGCACTGCTTAGGCTGCTCCCCCAGACCAAGCGGCAAAAGATGATGACGATGACTTTAAAATTCTTTCACCGACAAATGAATCTACTCTGACATGGTTTCCTAGATTACCCACAATGCAGCCTAACTACATGTTAACAGTGGTGCCATCACGCCACCTAACAACGTCCTCGTGTAACTTTTCACAAGAATAAGAAAACCGCAGCGCTGTGCAGCACATTAGCATGTCATGAGCAGGCTTTTGTGTACAGTGCTGTGAGTCGTGTTTACTGTACCTGAGCGATGCAGTACTCTCTGGGGTTCTCCTTTTCCAGGCCGTACTTCTCTAGAGCTTCGGCCACGGCGAAGTCGGCCGTGTCAGTGGTGGAGAGCAAGATGGTCTTGTAGGGGATATTGGGCTTCAGACTGTCTGCGTAGATCCTCAGTGTACCCCCTGCGACAAGCAGAAAGAATGCAAAGCGGTCACCCTCATATGGAAGTATAGCTTCAACGCTGGCCAAATCCCTACTGAGGTCACTTAATGCATAAATAGAGCTCCAACTACGGCTAAACTAACCGTCTTCCCCATCGTCTTTCTCACAGATCATGGACCGTAGAGGAATGAAGCTGGTGACTTTTAAAAGGCTTTGAAGAATGATTTTAACAATTAGAGTGAGGTACTAGTATACCGGTCATGTGACTTAGCACACTGCCTAAACATGTTTTAATTACACAAATCAGGGCCTGATCCTAAATACTCTCAGGAACCTAAAAAAAAAAAACTTTTAACCTTTGTGCTGAAGGCCAAAATGGCGGACAAGCTGTGACGTTTGTGAAAATTAAGAACACATTATCTAGAAGAAACAGAGGCTCTGGAGGAAGTATAATGTATCTCAACCATCCACTGCTGTTCCGATGCTAACGGTTCAGGTTGCACATCCAGTAAATACAGATTAGGTTCAGAAATATTGTAACACTCTGTCATAAAGAAAAAAAAAAAAAAAAACAAATAAATAAAGAAGGAGAATGGTACGGCGACGGACGGTAATCCATCTGATTACATAAGATCTGACCGGCTCGAAAATTCGTTCTGCGTCAAAGTATTTCCTGGGAGCTCATCTGTGGTGCATTTCAGCCTTGGGCAGCCATTTCCAACCCACACAGAACAAAATGTCCGCCAAGGAGATGCCAGTGTCAGGCTGTACCAGAGGGCACTGACCAAAACACAAACCAACCCCTTTATTATAGAGTCGCGAGAAATGGAGTCATTGGAGCTTGTTTGTTTTTGTTAACATAGTCATAGCTTCAAACGGAACAAACTGTATGCCCTGGTTTTTAACAGATAATCCGCTTTGACGGTGTGTGTGTGTGTGTGTGTGTGTGTGTGTGGTAACCTGAGTCAGGTCGTCCGTCTCCGCTGCGGAACTCCTGCATCCTCTTCTCCAGCTTCTGTTGTCTCCTCCTCTTCATCACCACCTCGGGGTTGGAGATGGTGCGGGTGAAGCTGGTCTCAGGCATGTCCTTATACACCTCCGCCGCCAATCTCGAGTTCTCTCTAATCAATAAACCACAGATGGAGATTAAACTCCCACTCATAAATGAACAGACCCCTGCAGGACTACTGTCAGAGCTGCTGCTAAAGAAAATTTATCACCATCGTTTCAGGACGAACCGCTACACGGCGCGTTTTTTTTGTTTTGTTTTGCATCCTCACCCGTCCTCTCGGTTCAGTGAGTGCTCGTCTCCGTCGGGAATCCGAGCGCTGGCCTCCTTATCTCGCTTCTTCTCTTTCTTTTTCTCTTTCTTGGACAGCGTCCTTTTGAAGTTTTGGATCACGCCTTCTTTCTCTTTCTCAGGCCCGTTACTTTGGATTTTCTAAGAGGGGGGAGGGAGAGAGGGAGAGAGGGCGAGAGAGGTGAGGTAAGATTTAATAAATGGACAATGGTCAGTAAACAGGGCTTGATTCCAGACTCGAGATATTACTACTCTCTTGGACTCCGTTGGTATTTGTACTTGGACTCGTCTGTCTTGGATTTTGGTCTCGCCAAACATTCTGGTCGGTCTCTACCATTTTTACTCTCAAGTAATGCAGCCGTCTGTAAAAATTAAATTCCTAATTCAGCGAGCTTCTCCAGAAACTCCATCTAACCTGCCCTTTAATCCTGGCATTTTTTCTGTATTGGTTTGACTTTGTCCTTCTCATTTCGTACTTGGTCTTGAATCACTTTGCATTCAAACAACTTTGGACTTCCTGAATCGGATTCAAAACCATTTTGGAATTGATCTTCACTTGAGAAATATGGAGCCGGCCTTGACTTGGAATGGAACCACTGTGTCCTCAGTCTTGACTTTGTACTTGAACCACACTGGACTTGGACCCGAACCACTTTATGCTTAGTTTTGTCTTGGACCCAAACCACTTTGGACTCTGACGTGACTTGGGCCTGAACCACTTTGTACCCGAACCAATTTAGACCCTGTTTTGACTTGGTCTGGAACGGTTTTTGGAATTGGTTTTAACTTTGGACTCAGACCATTTCACACTTAACTAGTCCTGGTATCTGGCCTGTCTTGGATTCAGAAACAAAACTTTAGTGGAATGTATTGGTCCTTACATCTGGGTTGTTTGACCCCTTTGATGTGTGCCAGGAATTGTAGTTCGGCTTAGACATGACCAGAGTGCAGGTTAAAAGCACTAGCAAGGTCCTACAAAACCCATGAGGCTAGGAGAAAACATGACGAAAGCATTGTGGCGGTTTGCTGCCTGTCATCCATCCACATGGTTTTACTGCGCAGTCTGTGTGAGACACCATTCGTTCTCCACGTGGGGCTCTATCGGAGCTTCAGGTAATAAGAACAGGTTTTCTGTTTATTAGCATGTTTTCATCACTACCATCGTGTTTTAGAAGGCATCCACCATACACGTCCTAGCTTTACACGTTACTAAGGAAACAATTCCTATTAATATGTTAAGCAACAAAACTGATACGACACCAAAAGATCACCGAAACATTGTATATTATATATCATGTGACTTGTAGCAGCTGAAACATTGTATATTATATATCATGTGACTTGTAGCAGCTGAATAACATAAAAAATGTTATTCACCTTTGGGATGATGTCATTCTCGTTCTTGAGGACAAAGCGTCCCTCTCTGTCGTCTTTGTTCCAGTTCAGCTGCACGACCAGGGGCTTCTCATCCAGGTCCAGCTTCCGTTCTTCTGCCAGAGAGGACAAGTTCATGCGTCATATCTTGTTTGTTTGTTTTTTTTTTTTTACTTTAATGTCTGAACACAAAATTACATATTTTTAAAATTATCAGATGGGATAAAATATAGACGGCTTCCACGGGAGAGTGTGTTTTGTTAGCATCAGGCTAGCAAGCTAACTTGAGGAGTACGAGTTTATGACGTACAGCATTCTCAAATCTGTGAACTGATCTTGGAATTGAGGAGAGCTCAGCCTTTAGTGTCGATGGTTGCAGTCCATGCTAGAGAGCTGCGGGTTTAGTGTTTTAGCATTTCCAACTTTGCCTTTTATAGAGTTTTGAGGGCGTGGCTATATATAAATTAGTTGTGGCAGATAATGTGAATGGTGTATTACGTATAATTAGGGTTGCAAAGTTCTGATAATTTTTCAAAGTTGGAAACTTCATTATTCACTCGCCCCCAAATGTGCATGCGCAGCAGTTCATAAAGATGCGGGTGGCGGCATCCCATGTCATGAAGGGGCGTGTGCATGCTTACGCCCCTCGTTGGTGGTGGTCGTATGTGATAGGGAGGAAACACTTGATGGGTGGGAATTGGATAAAACTGAAATTAGGGGGAAAAAAACATGTCTATGTGCAGGTCTGCAATATTTATGTTTGTTTAAGCTACCCCACATTTCTAGTTAATCACCATTAATTCCCACATATTCTTGTTAATTCCCATGAAAATTCCCAAATTTCCCACCTTAAGGTCCCATAAAAGGAACGATTCTGGAAAGAAATTTCACTAGAAATTTTCCGAGCCCTTGTAAACCTATGAATAATTAGTACTTAAAACAATTAATATTAAGTAATTCTTAAAAATAGCAAATCCAGGAATATGAATATAAACTTGTGCAGTTCTTTTTTGAACTTTTACTCCGATTGGGCGAAATCATTTGCGCACAACTTTCACAACGTCCTGCGCACGTCCGAGGCACGCTGTGGCGCTACTCACCCCCGCTGACGTGGACCTCGTACAGGGAGTATTTGGGCGAGGAGAGCATCCTCATGTCAGGCCGGAATTTTTCGGCCAGTGTCTCGATCACATCCTGCGTGGTGGCCGTGCTGGAAACTCGGATGCATTTGGTGGCGAAGTTCCCGGCCACTCTGTCCTGAAAATAAAACCGCATCACACCGTGGAACTCCAACTCCTGCAGAGAGAAAGAAGAGAAGGAGAAAAAAATGAATAAATCAGTACAGAAATCGACGGACCCCGCGCCATCCCTCAGTGTGTTAATGTTGCTGGACGCCAACCCTGATCACGTGACCCGAAATCCTATCAACGTCTCTTTTTTTCAGGGTCGTGACGAGGCGAGAGGAGCCTGAGGAGATCTGTTTTTGTCTCCGCGAGTCGCTTTCGTCTTCCTACAACAGCTGAGGAGGAACATGTTTTCATTCTCAGAGCACTGGGGCGTAATTTAAGATTTTAGCCAGTGGAAATATCCGCGACACTTTATCAAACTAAGCAATGTTTCCGGCAGCATCCTGCCACATGACTGCTCAGATATCCTAAAACTTTTGTCTGATACAAGACCGTGGACTCCAGACGACAACTGAACGTCTGGACCAAATCTGTGGAGGCTCCTCTACAACACTACTCCCGCCTCCCACTGGAAGTGCCCTCGGTTTATATCTATACATATCTTAAAAAAGTGAGTTTAGTCCACGGGAGCTAATTGACCGAGCTTTCACGGGAGGGGTGGGATGGCATACGCTCACGTCCCTGTAACTCACAGGGATCACCAGCCAATCACGGGCGTCTGCGAGCTCATTCATATGAATAGCGTGCGATAGCGCTTTCCCTCCGAGTGTGTTAGGCCACCTCCAAACACGCATGCGCGGTAGTACATAAAGAGGCGGGCGGCAGCAACGCAGGTCACGTACGTGCTCAGGCCCCGCCCTGGTTGGTGGTGGTCGTGTGACAGGGAAGGCAACACTTGACGGGTGGGAAATAGACTTGACTAAACTTAGGGGAGAAAAAGTTGAGTTTGGTGCATCAAGAGTGATTTTGTGGTGACGCGTCACATTTACAAAATAGAACGATCTCCCAGGAAAGTGTAGCGAGATGTAATGAATCACAATATCAAGAATTATAAGGTTATAATCACCTAACCCTGGGTCACATCTATAAGTGTGTGTGTGTGTGTGTGTGTGTGTGTGTGTGTGTGTGTGTGTGTGCGTGATCTGAAAAGCACTTCAGAAGGAATAGAGACTGTAGAGAGACATGAGTGAGGAGTGAAATCTGATTTGAGTCGTCGGTATCGCTGTGTAAAAGTGAGGGCTTTTATTAAAGCTGGAATTCCCCTTCCAGCTCCATCAGAGCTGCAACAATGAGGGTCAGGACTGTGTGTGTGTGTGTGTGTGTGTGTGTGTGCTTCCTTTCTGCACACTGTTTCCTGACACACGGTACTACATCACCGGAATACCGAGTCTCATTTCCACTGCACAAGACAAGCAAATCACGGGTGTGTAAACACACACACACACACACACACACACACACACACACACACACACGTGTTTTAAAATGAGACTGCTCACCTTTAAACAAAACTTTTAACTTTGATCACAACTCCTCCCCGAGAGGTTCTCTGATTAGTCATCTCTCTCTCATTCCGGCGCACACACACACACACACACACACACACGAATCCTCTGTAAATCAGTAACGGGTGGGACACCACCTTTTGTCTCTGATCTGTTTAGATTCCCACAATTCCGAAACCCAGGATTGAAAGCTCATCCTCGAAACCCATCTACCCACCCACGCGCACACACACACACACACACGTATAAATACGGTATTTCTATAAGAGTAAAGATCTATCACAGAACAAGCTTCTGGGTGTGGGCACCTATACTTTTAAAACCCGTCTCAAAATTCGTCTCAAAACCTGACCCGGCCTGTGCACTGTAACTGACCAACACCGAGTTAAATATAGATATTTATTTATACATATACATTTTACATTTTCTAATTTATTAGCATTTCTTCAGAAAAACTATATTAAAAAAAATCAAATTAATTAATGATGGACAATAATGTGGGTTTGTTCAGTAAATGTCACGGTTTAAGGCGGCACGGTGGCGCAGTGGTTAGCACGTCCGCCTCACAGCAAGAAGGTCCTGGGTTCGATTCCCAGCTCG
>JAQMYF010000017.1:3136246-3148699 GCA_030014195.1 Neosilurus mollespiculum
AGAGTAAGAGAGAAAGAAGGCGAAAGACAAAGCGAGAGTGCAACAGAAAGAGTAAGAGAGAAAGAAGGCGAGAGACAGAGCGAGAGTGCAACAGACAGAGTAAGAGAAAGAAGGCGAGAGACAGAGCGAGAGCGCGAGAGACAGAGCGAGAGTGCAGCAGAAAGAGTAAGAGAGAAAGAAGGCGAAAGACAAAGCGAGAGTGCAACAGAAAGAGTAAGAGAGAAAGAAGGCGAGAGACAAAGCGAGAGAGCGAGAGGCTGAGTGAGAGTGCAACAGAAAGAGTAAGAGAGAAAGAAGGCGAGAGACAGAGCGAGAGTGCAACAGAAAGAGTAAGAGAGAAAGAAGGTGAGAGACAGAAAGAGTACGACAGAAACAGCGAGAGAGAAATAAGGCGAGGGAGAGCGAGAGAGAGAGAGACAATGAGACACACAGAGAGAGATAGAGAGAGAGAGAGCGAGAGAGAGAGAAGAGGAATGTGGGTCAGTGAAAGGCGTCTCCATCGTGCCCCCACACCACCACGGTCTCCTAGGAGATAAGAAAAGCTATGTGCACTTTGGCAGAGTCATGTAGAGAGAGGCAAGGCTTGAGATCTAAGCCCTGTGTGTGTGTGTGTGTGAGTGTGTGTGTGTGTGTGTGTCAGTCAGTAGGTGCTCAGTAAGTTCAGGAAACAGGGAGGAAGGTTCAGAAAACGGCCACATCCTGAGCGACCCGCTTCCTCACGATCGGCTGCACACCTGACGAGTAAGTGTAGCTGAGGACATCATGTCTCTCTCACACACATTCGCTTATTTCCTCCCCCTCATTTCCTCCCTTTATCATGTTCAGCTCCACAGAAGGAGCAAAGCTTCTCTCCCCCCCCAAAATACCAGCCGGATCCGAACCGACTCTGCTGAACAGACAATCAGCTCTAGCACCGGATTCAGATGTAGAACTTCAGTATATTTGAGAAAACGCAGGCATGTGTGTAGGATCCCATGGGTGTCAGAGAGGAATATGAGGAACTGAAAGCTGAAACTGCACTAGTTAGCTCTACAGACAACAGAATTTCTGGGACACGGAAAGAAACTAACAGGTTGCCTTGAATTGCGTAACTCCAGTCCCCTAGCGACTATAAAGAAGTCAGTCCGAGCCGAGAGAAACAAGACTGTAAAGTCGAATATAATCCATGCAAACGGCAGAAATATTCATCCCAGTCCTTCTGACTCACAATCAAAATTTGGTAGAAGGAGGAAGTGGCTAAATGCCAAACCAGATGGTTCCTCCTAACAATAAAAACACATACTACATGTGGAGAGTTCACGAGGTAAACCAGAGGACAGCTTTGATAGATCAGGTGGTCAAAGAAAAATTCAAAAGGAAACGTCCAAAAGAAGGCTCTTGTGAAGATGTCTCAGACTTGCCCTGTCTCCGGACCATCCAAGGCTGTCCATCAACCCTTTCAAGCCAACAGACTCCAGGTGGCTCCCATCAGTGGTCTGGAATGCCAGCACTAAAAAGGTGTGTGTCAAAAGGGATATAGGGTCGCAAAGGAAACACTGCTTAACCTTTTAACTAGGCGAAGGAAACCTCAATTTCCTCTGTGATACGGGAAGACCACAGGAAAGGCCTACCTCGTTGGTCCCTCAAGACCTGCTCTCCTCAGGTTGTGCAAATAAAGCTGCCTTTTCCTAAGGGCTGGGCATGGCGCAACAGCCAGAGTCGCTAGAGGTCGAATAAACTCAAGGCTATTATTGGTGGAGTTCAGACCAGGCTCCGGTTGCATTCTGGGAGGTACACCAAAAAAGACTTGGAAGTTCCAAGACAAATGTACATTTTGTGAAACTAATTCTCCATCCTGGAGTAGAGGGCCATCATATTTCCTGGAATAAGCCAGGAATAACACCGTGTGCAAGAGCAAATTCTTCAGAGCGTTCGAGTGTGCTCTATCAAGTCGTTCATCATGCAGAAATGTGAACCATGTAAACAGTAGTGTAACAGAACCTGGGGTGGAAGAGGACGGGGAAAGGTGTTTCTGGTTACCGCAGGAGCGGGGGGGGGTAAACAACACTGTGTGTTGGGTCTCTGTGGCTCACGGCTGTCAGCGAGCCAGACCAGAGTTATTCCTGCCGCCCAGCGAGACGCAAGGGCATACCGTGGGCTGACTTTCCACAATGGTCTAATATCTGCCCCGTGATTCATCTCAGACCCTCAGCGGCTGTTCTTACGCATGTCAGCTCTCATCTGCATGCGCAGGAATCTTATGTCTCAATCTAACTTCAGCGCGAGTCTGGTTTACACTCGGTATGGTCAGACTGGAGAAGGGCAATTATGAAGGGCGACGAATTAAGCGTGCCCTGTGAATCGAATGATCCAGACACATGGCGCATGGCTCTGGTTGACCGAATCGAAACAGGATTGAAGGTCAGGGAGGCTGCAAGAAGTATATCAGACACCCGAAGAGAAGACAGCAGGAATGCATTTATCAAGATGAAACATGGGCACTTCCACTGATAAGGCAGGAAGGCATGTGAATACTGCTCTTATTGTTTAGCTTAGGTTACATTATCTTATTAACAAAACTAAAGACATGCTCAGAGGTACATTAACGCGAAAATAATGGATCCTGGGCGATGGGGTAACTTATTTGGAATAAACATTAAATGTCTCGTTTACAGCCAAAGCGCTGTTTTGTCGGGAAATGTACTAAAAATGAGAAAAGCATACTTTTAAATAGCATTTAAAATATTATCAAGATTTACATATTCTACAAATAAGACACCCAAATGACATCTTACCAGAAAAAAAGATCTCCAAATTATGGAGTTCAAGCCCTGAGTGTGTGCATCACACAGTAACCATTTACATTTACGGCATTTGGCAAACACCCTTATCCAGAGTGACTTATATCAATTTTTATACAGCTTAGCAATTATGGGGTTAAGGGCCTTGCTCAAAGAGCCAACAGTGGCAGGTTCATAGGACTGGGGCTTGAACCACCAACCTTCGGATTAGTAATCCAGAGCCTTAACTACTGAGCCACCACTGCCCTCAATCCATGGACGGGAGCCCACGACAGCTGATTGGCCGGAACAGCATGTATACTCTCACTTCCATGTCATTTACAAGTGACGATAGTCAATCATGGGCTTCTGTGAGGTCATGCATATGAAAGGGCAGATAGCGCCTTCCTCTGAATGTGATACACCGCTCCTAATTGCGAACGAGCAAATGTAGTCAGCTGACATCACATGCCTGAGAGGTAGCACATGGTGACCTTCTCCCTCCCGGGCAGGTAGCTGTCTTGTGATAGGAAAGAGATGTCTGATGGATCGGAATTGGACACATTGGACTATATTATGGAGAAATTTATGGAGACAAATAGTCCGGGAAGCTAAAATGAATTTATGAAGAAGCAAAACCGTTTAACCACTTGGTGGTTCTTCTCCTTTATTTTCTGGGAATTTTGAAAGAAATTGGGCATGGTACGCAAAATCACACAAGCTGTGGATTTTTGGGGTTTTACACTGAAGAAATCTCATCTATATGTGGTGGGAAGGCAGGTCATGGAACCGGCAAGACTGGGTGATACCAGTCTAATAGCAGACAAGAAGCTCCATCCCTGAACCGCATTAATATTCGGCAGTGTGGAGTAAACATACACCTACAGCCGAAACCTAAACACCAAGAAGCACCTGGATCTTCTTTCAAATGCAGCATCCTGTTCCTTTTAAACTGGCATCTTATTCGAGGCCCCCACCGTGCCATATCGCTATCCTTAGACTTGGCGTCTCGTTTTCAAACCATCAGCGGTGCTTATGCGCTGAAACTAAGCCAGGCTGACTGTCTAAACCCATCATCAAATCAAGACTCACAGGAGAAATCACAGAAAGTCATCCGAACGGCTGGTCTGTCCATTTTCGTTTCCCTGTCCGAGGGCCATAATGGGTGGCTGGCGTGGTCATGCTGGCTTCCCGGTTTTCTGACCTGAAAGACTTTCAAGGATCTCATGGTTGGGTTAATTAGAAAAGCAGGAGAAACCACATCCGTTAACTGCAGCCCCGGTCTGCAAGTCTACTTGTACAGCCAACCACTGGTTATTCCCAAAATTATCTCAAAGAAGAAGAGGTAAATTATGCGATACCACATCCCGACAGCAACAGCTACGTTGCCCTTCAGCAGGTGTAACAATTATTTATTGCAGCCTGGACTGAGCTTTAGAGAGCAGGGGAATCAACGACAATGGGAAATCAATACACCCTCAGGGCAACAGCCGGGGCAGACAGAAGGAGCTTGGCCTTGCGCCCTGTGGACATCAAACCCACAAGGAAAATCCGCAGGCCGTCAAAGACCAGTCCATGGATCTTCATTACATGTCCGGGATAGTGGTCCAAAATTTCTTCTAAAAGTCCTCCATCAGTCTAACGTGAAACATTTCCTGCTTCAACGTCCTCTGCCACCTCGGACGTCCTTTAAATAATTCACTTACCTGTCTGTTAGTCTGGTTTTGGATACCTGATAAGCCGAACGCCGCCACACCAATAAATAATTCAGTTACCTTCAGGGTTCTAAACCTTGCTGACATACTCTTTCCCGACAGTATTTTCACTTTTACATCAACGCTACTGCGCACAGCAAGTCCTTTACTTCAAGAACAATCAATAACACTCAATATGACCAATCAGTGTGTCAAGGGCTGGTTCCGTGTCAGCTGTCCGTCAGATGAGGTAGACCCTGCAAAGTAATAGAGATGAGGGCGTTCAAGCGAGTCAGCAGAACACCAGCACTGTTTCATTTAACCAGCAGAAAAAAGGTTGCACTCGTTTATTTTATCCTCATGTGGAAACCCACAGACAGACCGCTTGTTGATATAAAAATCGCAGACATTTCATTTTGACACTAAGTGAGGTTCACGCTTACAGCATTTACTTTCTTCATAGCACGGCGAGTCGGAATGAACAGAAACCGAGAAAACTGTTCATTCACGTCTTCGACGGGGCTCAGGAGGAGCCCGAGGCTCGCCATGCTTTTGCAGCATGTGCACCTGGGAGCACTTAACGCCGCGCAATAAGGAAAACCTATAAACGAAGCGGTTTTCTTACTTGAAACCTGAAGCACCTGATTCGTTTCAAGCAACCCCAGGCCATTTAACTAAATCATGCAATGAACTTAATTAGCAACTGATTGTACGGCGAGATTATGGGTGCAAGGAAGTAGAGGCCTAGAGTATCTTCAGATCACAAAACCACGGTTGCATCCCAACACTCAGTGTGCAAACTAATCTTGATGAATAAATAGTACCGGCTGCCCCTGAATACAGTTTATCATTCATCAACCAGTATAGGAGGGCAAGAGCAAAATGTAAACATAGCATTAATTCTCCTAAAACTCTGCTCCTGTCCTCTCTAACTACATTAAAAGATCATTTAAAAGAATTTCGGAATCCAGTGCAGGATCCGGATCATTTCCAAAATCTAGAGGAGTCTTCCAAGTACAAAGCACCACCTCTGGTAAAAATTTCATAACAATCCATACAACATTTTGCAAAAAAGTATACAGCACCCTCTGATGGGTCTCCCATTAAAGAATAATTAAAAAAAAATGACGAGATCCATAATTTGATCGAGATTATCTCTAAAACATTCATGAAAGTCCGCATTCAACGTTTTGAGCGATCCTGCTAACACCTGCCCCTCCACAAACCCGGGGGGGGGGAACATAACCTGCTTGGCAGAGGTACTTATTTTGCATGTCATACACAAATGGCTGTTAGAAAGCACACAATAAAAGGAAACGTGATATGAATGCTGGTGGCACACAGCACAAAAATACAGTACAGCTTCCTTTTACTACAATTCTCTTTAGAGAATAGACAATCCTCGCTAACAGCGGCTTACGGAGCGATACATTCGCCGCGCATTTCCCTTTATCTTAAGTTGATTTCAGATAATGCCAACACGGCCAGCATCTGTTTATTTGAGAATCAGGTGCACGTCACTGCGGCTCTCTTCAGAACGAGCTGGTATGACACACCCGACAAACCGTAACGTGTCTCAGTGCTTCCAGATTTTGAAAACGGGTTTAGCGTCGTACGGTTTTGCGAATATTTGCGTGCGTGTGTAAGAAAACATGGCTGCAATTTAAGCTAGCACTCTCCAATTCTGCATCTTTGCCAGATTGTCTGACGCAGACTCACGTTCATCACGAGAAAGAGACAGACAGTTAATGAGAGACAGCAAGCCCAGCTGCAGCGTTATCAATAGCTCCAGCACTAGACACGCAGCGTTGCTAATCCAAGTCGAGTTGCAGAAAGGAAACATGCGACCGGGCTCAGCTGTGCTGCCGGCCAGCCTCCCCCCCGTAGGCAAGCTTTGATAGGAGCAGGACTCGCAGGGGCCGACACCAGCTGTGCTCAGACATTTAATACTACAAAAAGAAAATCATAACTGAGCCATCATAATCCCTTTGCAACTGCAGGAAATTAAGGATGAAGGGTCGCCTGCTGGGGATCCGTCCTATACGGTTTACTAGCCATCTTTTTTATTGCTGGCAGAAAGCCTGGCAAGGAGTTTTCGGCAGGATTTCGGAATACGTCTGCGTATTCATCGTTCCGGTTGAATTCCGGTCAATATTAAAACATTACCTCGTTTATTAAACCAAAGGTTATTTTATTGGAAATGCAGGTTCTGCTCTGCGAACTAAGGATATCAAGTAATAAAATGCGGCCCCAGACTACTTTCGGAAACAGCAAGACTGCCATTTTTCCTGTGGAGTAGCACTCGGGTGGATTAATCTTTGCTGATACGCATTGAGATGTTTGAGTGGATAATTTGCTTCTGGACAAATGCGAGGACTAAAAACCGGCAGCTTTCTTTGGACGCGTTTGAATCCGGCTCGAATGACAAGTGTGTGTCAAATTCAAGGCCTTGCTATGGAGCGTGTGTGTGTGTGTGCGCGCGTGTGAGTGTGTGTGCTTTTGGAAGTTAAGACATTCTTTAGATCATTTCAGGCTCCCTAAATTCTTCAGAGGAATGATCTCTGCATGCGTGTAGAGCAGAGCGGAGGCATAATCCTCTCCTTGTACCAAGCGGCGAGAGGAGCAGTAGAAGAATGCAGCGAGCTGGGTCTGATGAAACCCAAATGGATAATTGCTTTGCCAGGAAGTACCACATGCTGAGGGAGGGAGATACTGCAGAAGACACAGTGGGAGGACAGCTGGAGCTGACCGATGTCTTCATATGGCCGGGCGAGGGTTTGCAGCATAAGGGATCGTCTAGAAGATCTGCCAAAAACGGCCTCTTGTGGAATCTCGGCAAAGAATGCAGGGGTGAACAATGGCTGGAGTTTTAATAATGTGGAAATCATTTCCATACGTGACCTCGCCTCGCTCTCTGCTGTTATGGGGTGGGACTGTGTCCTTATGGACCGCAACTCTCCAGTTTCGCTGCATTGTGAACGAGTGCACTTAGAGATTCGATACTACTTGACGGGGATTAAACAAAACAACCAGACCATAACACCCAGGGCCTGTGTTTAACAGTGCATGTTTCTTTCTCCCTCAGTGCTCGGAAACGTATCTTCTCTTGATATGAAGGTCTGATCCCCCATTTAAGGGATCATCTTTCATCTTCAAGGTAGAGAGATCAAACGTCTCCTGAACCCCAGCAGTCAGAAAAGGCCGAAGCGTTAACATCTGGGCAGAAAATTGCTGATTTTAATACTCTACATGGATACAAAAGGGAGAAATTAGAATTTTTTAATACCTTCCTTTTGAAAGACATGTGGTTTTGAGCAGATAAGAATTACTGCGAGTGAAGTGACGGGTCAGGCCAGACTCAACCACGTAGGCTTTGAAGGGACAATCTGAAAGGAGCATCATGATCCCCGTGACTAAAGCCAGGCCTGCGTGGCTTTATTTATGGCACCGGCACAACCTTCACCAGGCTACATTCCTCTTTTAAACGGGGATAGATTACTGTTTTGGAGAGCTGCTGAAAGTTGAACGCAAGGGTTGAGGGAGTTAAGAGAGGAAAAGTAGGTGCAGGAAACTGGGAACTTTGGGAGTGGGAGCGGTTCCACCAAAGGAAACAGGGCTGATATTCATTCCCGGGCTACAGTTCCAGGAAACATTGTACTTCCTGTTCCAGAGTTGGTTCTTTTCTATGAAACTATGGACGATTTGGATGCAGTGGGCCATACCCAAGCTTTAGCAACACCCTCCGACCCTGCACTTTTAATAAATCTTGTAGAGAAATGTTTTGCAGAAACATTTTTCAAAGAAAGATCAAAGTCTAGAACACTGCAAACATGGTCAGGGTTGTTTCTAGTGTGCAGCATTCTGGATGGGGGGGAAAAAAAAAAAAAAACAGATGCAAAAGAACAATGACTTCTGGTAAACTGAAAACATACGACGGTAACATCGGACTTCTGGTCTCTGCACTGCAAAGGAAATACAAAGCAGGAACTTGCACCAAAACTGTAGCGTTCTCTTGTTTGCATATTCCACAATAAACTAAACTGATCAGGTCCTCTACCGCGGTGATGCTACACATTAGGTGCTGCTTACTTCATGACAGAACAGGCAGACGTCGTCACTACCTCTCGTCTCCTTTATCGATAGAAGTGGATTGAGTCTTTAGGATTAAAGGTCGAGTCTTACATAAAATATTTAGTCATGTTTTTGTCGATAATAGTTCATGGTCACTAAATAAATCAAACCTTTCAGTTCCAACATTTATCACGGCTGTGTGTTCTGTGATATTTGAGTTCAATTTTGTGTTTCCCGGCTCTTTAAGCCTACAGCTTCCAAACAGGCTAAACTAGGTCACGTCAGGTCACGTGGTACGTGAAACGTCACACACTTGACTCGGCAAAAATGTGGAAGTGAAAACATGTCCAGTATGAAAGAAAACGGTCCTCACGTGCGCAAAAAGCGGGAAAACGGAGACATGCGCTCAATGGAATTTTGTAGCAAGTCCACCGAGGATGGTTAAGCTTCATAAAGTTCCGGCGAGAGGACTGGATCCCCGAATAACAACCACAGCGTTCGGGCGGACTGGGAACCGACTCCGAGAAGACTCGATTCACTAAAAGGCTTCAGAGTCGATTCCGCCCCGTTTGAAGAAACGACTCACATGTTCCAGAAGCTTCTTTTACATTAATAAGAAATCTTAAGGTTAGTTAATATTTCATGGATGATTAAATGGCTTTAACAGATTGTAATGAGCTTCACCCTGCATTTATACAGGCATCTAAAATAATAATAATAATAAAAACTTTCACATATATATAATATACACATCGTACTGCACCCTTTATGTAGATACTAATTTTTATAGATGCTCGAGTAGATTTAAATACGCTGTATATTTATACACAGTGGAGCTACGTGACATATTTATATATGTTGCTTTGTGTATAATTAAGTTACACAATATGGGGTTGAAATCTGAAAAATGAAAAATGAAATTCCGAGACGCTCTTCCCTGTCGTCTCCATCCTCTTCACTGAAACATGACCCCAAACCTCCCCCCCCATGGGTTCATATGCGAATAAAACATTCCCTAAATCATGTTCATCAATGTCAGGTTCACTGATGTCGCTCCAACGGTCGTTAAATTGACTAGAAACTGACGAGGACTCCGAGGCTGCACGCTTGCACCAGTGAGACCAGTTTCTGACGTAGCAGATCACGTGACCACATTTGCTGCGTTTTGGAGAGCTAATGCTGTTGCTCAAAAAAAAACTGGATTTATCTCTTTTTTATCTACATACTTTCTTGTTCTAACGTCTGTGTGTAAAATCTAAGACTGATAGCTGCTATTTTTAAAGATTTCATGGGTGTTTATATTTTTTTTAAAGTGACTCTTCAAATGATGACATAAAGGCCAAAGATCACATGGAGGAGTTTGGCTTTAAATATACTTTCTTTCTGTGTTTCAGGTGTTTTTTGATTAAATACATTAATCCTGGTGCATAAATAGTTTCCCACTGCACGGGCAGAGCGAATAAAATAATAATCCAAGACAAAGCCGTCAATAAATAGCATGAACGTATCAAAATCCCACACTTGTACATGTTAACTTGGGCCGTGATGACGTCCACATTCTGAGCTTTTGCACATAGGAGCAAACGGATCTGGGGATTTTAAATGAGGTTAACTTTGCGGTACAACGTGCTGTCTTCTCCTTTAATGGAAAGTTTGTGTCTTTTATGAGTCTTCTGAAGTCTTGGCTGGGGTAAATGTGATAAATCATCCCCACCCCTGCTTGTTTGTGTCCTCGGGCTGAGATGAACACCACCTTTGAAGCGTGGGCAGCCAGAGGTTTGCAGTGATGGTAATTTTGCTTGTCAGTGTGAAAGTCCTCCGAGCTCACACGGCTTTAATTAGACTGGTGGCAGAGTCAGACGTTGCCTCTGGAGATCAGGGAACCGAATTTACGTTATAAATCTACACTAGCAACACAAATGCTCCATGAAATAAAATCACGTGTTAAAGTAGATCACGGTGCAAATCTGCTGATATCCTATTGCTGTGACATCATCAGAACTCAAACAATCTGGATCTCGGGGGAGTTTACATACATTCGTGGCACCGGCAGACGCCCTTATCCAGAGCGACTTACATATTTATACGACGGAGCCATTGAGGGTTAAGGGCCTTGCTCAAGGGCCCAATAACGGCAGCTGGGTGGTACTGGGGCGACCTCTGACCTTCGGGTCAGTGACCCACAGCCTTTACCACTGAGCCACCACTTCACAGCTCCCAGCTAGGAGTCTTATGGCCAGTCCATTACGCTTTCCCATGTCGGAGGTTGGGTTTTTACACACCAGAGTAACGCTAACAACTCTGAAAGTGGCCCAAAAAAAGGAAGGGGGTTCACTTGAGTCCGGGAAAGAACCAGGATCGGTCGCATCTCGAAGGTTTATTTATTCAACTCTGCATCAGTACGACAATAAACAATACAACAAAGTGTCTTGGTGAAAAGGAAGGAAATGTTCGAAACACGAGCCAGATAAAGAGGCTCGGTTCGTTAGATAAGTGGAATCCAACGTTGCCCCTGGCCTCCCCCTCAGCATTACTGCGGAATTATGTTTAATTGCCCTGGCCTACATGGTGTTCAGTGAGTCATTCACCGAGCAAAAATACAATCGCACCCATGTATGTTGCATGATGGACCTTTTAAATACAAAAGGACTATTTAAACGATTGAAACACCACAAGCATAACGCACGAAGATCTCCCACCAATTATTTTCATCCATACGACCGGAATAAACCGCCATGAACCTCGCACACCACCGACACATGCCTCAACACCATTCCAGATGAACACTCATTAACACCTGAATGCTTAACTCGAACCCAGCCAGATCGCACTGCTGTAATACTTCTAGCGCTCTCTGGATTGCTTCATGTATAGATCCCACAGAACAGCCTGGGTGTAGTCAATATTTACCCATGGACTGTATCACCAGGAGTGTGATAAATCCCCGAAGGCTGGCCTGAAAGAAACCAGCTCACACTGCCTGTAATACTGTTTTACATAAATACCAACCCCACCAAAAGGACCACATGTTCACAGAACCTCCAAATGGCCACGTTGGCTCAGCTACAGCGATCAGAACGCAAGTCGCTCACTGTTTGAAGATTAACTCGCGAGTGGAAGAAACATGTTTACACCAAAGCCTGGGAGAGCCAGCTGGAGTTGAAGTTTAACCTCTAGCAAGTGAGAACCTGTCACTCTACCAGAGTAAAACAAAACACGAGTGCCAGGGAAAGTAAGGCTGCTTTCAGAACTGGTGGTGTTCTCAACGTTTTACATGCAACCCTACGGGAAGTGCTTTGATTAAAACACTGCCGTCAGCAGTGCAACGATACAGTAAATAAAAGTGCGGGAAAGTGTAGAGTGACGTTCAAGGTTTGTTTTTTGTTTTTTTAAACTTAAGATTAATCAGATCACAGTGCTGGGCGTCAAGTGAGAAAAATAAACATGGAAGAAAATGCAGCGGTAAAAAGATATCTGCAGCATCGCGAGTCAAAAAGATTTCATGACCAATGGCGTTCTTAATGTAGAAATTTGACTACGAATACTAACTTGTCGATGTTTGAGACTCTAACCGATAGTTAGAACCGAAGGTCGCAAAGTCAAACAACTAACCTGGTTTTCAGCCTCTAAGGCCACGTCAAACGCTACCGGCCTCATCATTACCGCAGACGTACACCAATCTTTATTTTACCTGCATTTCTGATTTTAAAAAATCCAGTCTAGAGGTCAAGTCAGATAGTTAGCCAATAATAGCTCGGATTGGTGCAAGCATTGGTAGGTAACAGCGCGCCCCCCCCCCCAAGTTTGAAAACATATTAAAGGACTTTTATGGTTCTTTTGAACCCAAAACCTTAACCAAATTCAAATTTATTCATCACATACAAATTATACACAGTACAATATGTAGTGAAATGCTTAGTACGACTGTC
>JAQMYF010000017.1:3200916-3226131 GCA_030014195.1 Neosilurus mollespiculum
ACACACACACACACACACACACACACACACACACACACACACACACACACACACACACACACACACACAACCTTCACTGGCTTCTGTCTCTCTTTTTTTTCCCTCTGAAAGTTTCAAAAGACTTTGTTAAACATCTCCTTACAAAACACTGAACCATATTAACTCTTTGTTATAAACAGTTTACAAAAATAAATCCCGAACGTCTAATATTTTAATTTAACAACCCTCCCGTATACGACGTGACTAGGGATAAGTAAGGATATGTTATTCAGTAGCGTTGGAAAAGTTTGTCTCTGGCTCTATTTGTACATTGCGTTCATACTTGCGAAAACATGAATGTTTGGCAAATTGAGTTTGGATAAAGATTATTTATTAACTTATTGATCTAAGACTCAGAGCTGGAACTGCGGCTTTAAAATGTATGTAGATTTAAGTTGCGTAAATTATATGTAGAAGAAACATCTGTGTCTTGAATATTTGGATTTTGCTCTAACCGCTTTGCTTGTTTTGTGAAAGTTTGGTTTATAATAATGTAGATCGACTCTCTGAGTCTCTGATAAACACAGACGAGTCGATGTTGAAGTAGGAGATCGGACAGTCAGTATTTTAAATGACGCAAATAATGAAAAATGATTATGTAGGGAAAAAAATCCACTTGCACATTCACAAACAAACAAACAAATAAATAAATAAAAATAAATACATTATATATATATATATATATATATATATATATATATATAATACAGGATATATACAACTGATTTTGATCACAAACATTAAATGTAAGTCCAGTCAACATACCATGAACTCTGTTCTATGTCCTTGTTAAGAAAATGATTGACTTGTGATTATTTGTCTTATTGACCTGGCCTACAAAACAAAACCTGCTCTGAAATCAGTGTGTGTTAGTGCTACAGCATGGACGCCCCCAGAGCAACACTACTTCTCTGTCTTTTCCTCTACACGGGTGAGACTGTGGTTTAAAATAATAATAATAATAATAAATATAATAATAATAATAATAATAATATAGGTAGTATTAGTTATAATAGTAGTATTTTTATTATTGTTATTATTATTATTATTATTATTATTATTATCGGTAGTAGTAATGTAGTATTTTTATTATCATTATTATCATTAATATTATTATTATTATTATTATTATTTGTAGTAGTAATGTAGTATTTTTATTATCATTAATATTATTATTATTATTATTATTATTATTGGTAGTTGTAATGTAGTATTTTTATCATCATCATCATCATTATTATTATTATTATTATTATTATTATTATTATTATTATTATTATGATGATTATTATTATTATTGGTAGTAGTAATGTAGTATCTTTAATATCCTTATTATTTTTATTATTATTATTATTATTATTATTATTATTATTATTATTATTGGTAGTAGTAATGTAGTATTTCTATTATCATTATTATTTCTCACATTGAGATGATGTAATATTGGTGATATGTTGTTATTAATGCAATATATTTGTATATATATAAGTGATCTATAAATTTTGTGATCTATAAATATAGAATATAAAAGTGATCTAAAAAGTAGATTTTTAATCAAACTCAGCTCTGTTATGTACATATTCATGTTTGTCATGTTTTCCTTGTGGAATTCTGTATATTAATAAAACTAATAACTGTGTTCCCTCTTTAGGAGTCTTTAAAGTTCAGACTCAGGACTCAGGTAATGTGATACGATGATAATCAGTCTGTGATCAAAGCTTGAGTAAAATCCTCCCTGCATAAATTTAAAGTGACCTCCCCTCCATAAAAAAAAAAAAAAACCCCAACAAACAAACAAAAAACAAAAACAAGTGAATCTGTCCCAGTACTGAACATGTACATTATTTCAGAAATGATTCATTGTGAGTTATTGGTACCATTTTGTCGCTGATATCTAAGTTATAAAACAATCTCCAAATTTTCTAACACATTTGGCTAGTTTTAAAACATGAACATGCCAGGAATTTTCTGCCTTTTAATCATGCAAGTTCGGAGAAAATCGCATTTAAAGTTCAACAAAGTATTTAATCATTTCCGAATTAATACCCGCTTTGTGGTGATGGGTCACATTTGGTCAATCTATGTGATGTTATGATGATTCATACTATTATAATCTGCTCTTCCTCCAGTGAGACATTTATCAATATTTTTATTTACCCGACAGCTTCGAGTTATGATACGTTACATCATCCCAAGGCATCAGTACAATAATTTAACCCTTTATGATACTTTCAGAATGTTGGCTAGTAGCAGTTACTACATCAAACCTAATGCTCTCTTTCACTAATTTGCAAAACCGCTTAATCCTACTAGGGTCACAGGTAGACTGGCGCCTATCACAGCCGACTCTGGGCGAGGGTGGGTACACCCTGAACAACTCGCCAGACCATCGCAGGGCAACACACGCACTACCATTCACACTCACATCCACACCTCGGTGTGATTTGGAACAGCCAATTGGCCTAATGTGCATGTCTTTGGACTGTGGGAGGAAACCGGAGTACCCGGAGGAAACCCACACAAGCACAGGGAGAACATGGAGACTCCACACAGAAACGCCCGAGATGAGCCCGGGACTCAAACCCAAGACCTTCTCGCTGGGAAGTGGATGTGCTAAACACTACACCACCGTTCCGCCCAAACCTGAAGCTAATAAAAAAAATAAACAGATGGATTTTATTTAATGAATCATTAAGTCCACACATGTCAGTCAGGGCTGATTGATAAACACACTTAATACTAGGGTGTGCTAACTTCTGCACTTGACTGTAAGTCCATGTTCCTTGTAATTTAAGCTCAGAAGTCACTCTATTAAAACTTTATGAATAAATAATTACCTCGTGTCCTCAGTGTGGCGCTAACTCGTCATGTCTTTTTGTTTGTGGTGACAGTTCTAGACAAGTACACTAAAACCGATGGTGCGTTTATTGTCTCATTGAAAAAGAGAGACTACACTGTATCATCAGCAGAACAATGTGCGCTGAGGTGCAACACAGAAACAATGTTCACATGCAGGTAACACGCTGAACCTCGTCGTTTCGTTGTACGGTGTCCACGGGGTCAAGCTGATGACTGAATGATGCTGCTGATTTCTCTTCTTCAGGTCTTTTCTCTTCATCGAGAAAGATCAGGACTGCACAACACTAGCGGCCAACTCGAAGACAGAGCCGTTGCTTCGGAGATCGAGCGCCGCTCTGTTTGAGAAGAAAGGTAAGTGTGGAGAGAGAGAAGGGGTGATTAGATGGAGTCATTAAAGCAGAAAACAAACATGATTTAGTTAGGACTTTTTTTTTTTTTGTAGTAATTACTTATCTGAGGTGGCCTGGTGAGTTGTTCAGGGTGTACCCCGACCTCGCCCACAGTCAGCTGAGATGGGCGCCAGCCTCCCCGTGACCCTAATTAGGATTAAACAGCTTAGAAAATGAATGAATGAATGTATGAATAATTAGAATTGAGTAACATTTCTGCTTACATTCAACGTTTTTATACTATTTATACTTTTTAAAATATTCAGCTTTTTCTGCACATTTTTTTCCCATTCAAATGAATGGACGGAACATTCAAATCCTTGAAAACTTCAACTTTTTTCTTCTGCATTTCAAAAATAATTTCAGCTTCAGCGATCCGTTCAGCTAATCAGCATTCACACGCATTTCCCGCAGGAAATGCACTTTAACTAGTTACTTATGTGTTTAGTTTGCAGATGAGTTTAAACATCAGCCCTTAGAATTTATTAGACTGTATTAATCCTGCAAGGGGAATTTGGCTTTTGCGTTTAAAACATCCAAAGTGAGCATACACTCACTTGGGGCAGTGGGCCCGGAGAGCAGATGGGGGTTAGGTACCTTGCTCACAGGAATTTTGGCAAAGAAGGAGGAGGAAGAGGAGGGAAGGTGCTGCTCACTCCACCTGCCACCACACATTTGCAATGCTGGTTCGGGAATCAAACCAGCGACCTTATGGTCCCAAACCCGCGTCTCTAACCATTAGGCCAAGGCTGCCCCAACACCGAATCTAATTATTATGTCATTTCCTGTCCTGTCACATTACAGAAACTGAAATCTAATTAAGATAAAATATAACAAATTAAGGCAACATATGCTTGTTTTTTTTTTGTTTTTTTTTTAATTCTAACAGTCCTTAACTCTCTTAATAAGGTGGTGGCAGCTCAGGTAATTAGGGCTCAGGCTTACTGATCCAAAGGTCAGGGGGTCAAGTCCTGGTACCACCAAGCTGCCACTTTTGGGCCCTTGAACAAGGCCCTTAGTGCTCAGTTGTATAAAAATGTAAGACGCTCTGGATAAGGGTATCTGCCAAATGCTGTAAATGTAATAAATCAAGCAAGTCAATTTTATTTATTTTAGGTGAAATATCCCTAATTTTATAATATTTTTTATAACTTTGTTTCTGAAACCTATTTTTCTATGTCACTAAACAAATAAAAATAAGTTTTTAAAATTGGGCTAATCCTGCCTCCTTAAATAGCATTTTATATTTTTTAAAGTTTTTGTGTGGGCGGCATGTTGGTGTAGTGCTCAGCACGTCCACCTCACAGCAAGAAGGTCCTGGGTTTGAGTCCTGGGCTCGGGCGTTTCTGTGTAGAATTTGCATGTTCTGCCCTGGCAGTGCGTGCGTGGGTTTCATCCAGGTACTCCAGTTTCATCCTACTTCCAAAGACATGCACACTAGGCTAACTGGCTGCTCCAAATTGCCCCTAGGTGCGAGTGTGAATGGTCGTGTGTGTGTGCCTTGGCCCTGCAATGGTCTGGTAAGCTGTTCAGGGTGTATCCCTCTTTCGCCCCGTGTTGGCCAAAATAGGCTCCAGCCTCCCCGCGACCCTAATAAGATTAAGCGGTTCAGCGAGTGAGTGTTTTTGTGTGTACTATTTTTTAAAAGCTCTCTATTGCTTTAAGCTTTATATTATTTTTTTAATCAAAGACACAAAAATAACAATAATCAATAAACTTTGTCTAAAGTACAAAAGATTAAACTCAAGTTTCTGTGAAAGCACCAAAATGATCATTCCCTCCACCAAGGAGGTCCTGTTTTACCCTCGGTTTGTGTGTCTGTTCGCAGGATTACGCAAAACGTAAACGCAATAAGTAAATCGTGGGTATTTTCTTGAAATTTCTACCCGAGGCTCCGCTTTGGACAAGGAAGACTGTTAGATTGACCATCTTTTTTGGAGATGGTACAAATTCTAGATCCAGGAATTGTTTAAAGGATTCTTTAACACTGTAAGATTTTTGACATTTCGGAGGGCCAGAGAATCTTCTGTTCTCTTAGTATTTCAGTATTTAAATTAATTACATGTTTTAGTAATTTAAAATGTTTACTCACTTTATGGCTACTTTTATGGTTCATCGTGCACAGGGTTATTTATGGCTAAGATTCTATCTGATCTTATCAAATCATTCATATGAAATCATACAAAATCCAACCACATCACTTTCACTTATTTCAATTCTTAAAAAAAAGCTAATTGTATCAGGATTTATTATTATTATTATTATTATTATTATCATTATTATTATTATACTACATTTATATTAAATAGTAAAATAAATACATTATTTGACCTTTCCAAAAACTATTTGTGGTATTTATGCAAACTGTTATGCATTTGATGCTGAATTCTCGACTCTGATTGGTCAGGAGATGTTGATTAGTTTTCTATAACAGTAACTCTTACTGTAGCATAGTGCTTAGGATTTTGTTCACAGTGAGAAGGCCTGGGTTTGATTCCCGGGCTCAGATGTTTCTGTGTGCATGTTCTCCCTGTGCTTGCATGGGTTTTCTCCGAATACTCCAGTTTCCTCCCACAGTCCAAAAGCATGCACAGTAGGCTAATTGGCAGCTCCAAATTGCCCCTAGGTGTGAGTGAAAGTATGAATGCTTGCATGTGTTGGCCCTGTGATGACCTGGTGAGCTGTCCAGGGTGAACCCAGCCCTCGCCTACAGTCGGCTGAGATGGGTGCCAGTCTCCTGGCGACCCTAATTAGGATTAAGCGGCTCAGAAAATGAAAGAATAAGATATATATTTTAGTGTAATATCCATTTATTCATTGATTATCTAAACCACTTATTTGTCAAGGTCGTGGGGAAGCTGGAGCCAGCTGACTTTGGGTGAGAGGCGGAGTTACACCCTGAACAGGTCGCCAGTCGATCACAGGACTAAAACACACACACACACACACACACACACAACAGTCACACTCACAGGCAATTTAAAGAGGCTAGTTTGCTTAACATGCACGGCTTTGCGCTGTAGGAGGAAACTGAATTACCCAGAGTAAACCCACACAATCTCATGGAAAACATGCAAACTCCATACAGAAAGATCCCTGTTGGTCAGAAGGTTTGAATCCAGGAATGTCTTGTTAATTATCACACAAAGCCTCCTAAGAAAATATATTTTCTTTCCATCCAGAGTATTTGCTTGAATGTCTGACTGGCAACGGTGTTGAATACAGAGGGACAAAGAGCAGAACAAAATCTGGAATACTGTGTCAGCGCTGGGGGAGTACGTACCCACACAAGCCAAAGTACGTGCTACTAAACTCATAATATTTACACTCTTCCAGAGAATGAATAAGGTTTTAAAAGATATCTATACTGTCTTTGCAGCATCACGCCGCAGACGCATCCAAAAGCTGACCTGGAGTCCAATTTCTGTCGAAACCCAGATGGAGACAGCGAGGGCCCCTGGTGCTACACCATAGAGGCTGATAAGAGATGGGAGCACTGTGAAATCCCTAGCTGCAGTGGTACGAATGAATTTTCACCTGTAACTTAGATAACACAGACTAGCAAACAGGATCCGTACACGAAGGGCTTAATGACGCTATTTTAAAAATCACAGCAGAAGAGTCAGAGTCAGAGACAGGTTCAGGGTCAATGCACAGGTGATGATTTATGCAGACAAATCCAGTGAGACCAAGGCAGGATCAGACAAGCAAGATAAACTAACAGCAAAAGAACTCCCACAACTCAACTGAGAGACAGTGACTGTTCGAATAACCCTGTTTTACATGAACTGGGAACAGCGACAACTGAGGAGAAGGTTCAGAACCCTAGTTAGGGAGCCCTCTGGTGGTCTGGCGGTGAACTGTACATGATAGGAATGACATGATCATATCATAGAACGTCACGGCATAGCACAAATCTGGCATGAGGATTCTTCTGCTCCTCGTATACTCTTCTATTTTTTCATTTGGAATCTTTTTGGACCACTTTATTCTATGATTATTGTTTGATGTGTGGTCTGGTCTTTTTTAAAATAGATCTTACCTAATGACTAAAAAAAAAAAGTGTTGTAGTATTTACTACACAGGAGCATAAGAAAAGCAAATTACTTTTTATTATAATTTATTTTTATGTATGTGACTGATTCAAACGTAATCTTTTTCTCCCTGTTTGTTGCTTGGATACCTTTTATTATTCTATCCTAGGTCACTAGATATTTGCAATTCTGTGCTCTGATTGGCCAAGCTATACCAAAGATATCAGCCCATATACTGTGACCTCAAAAAAAAAAATAAATAAATAAATAAATAAATAAATAAGTAAATAAAATGGTATAGACTCCTTCTAAGCTAAAGCTAACACTAGCTGTTCATTTAGGACTGATTTCATGAAAATGAACGACATTTGGAATGAAACTATTTTATGATTAAAAATATATATATATATACACTCACACACACACACACACACACACACACTTATATTGACAGTTATTTCACTCCCACTTGTCAAACATGACTAATAGCCTGCTCGGCTCGCCCTTGTGAGGCAATCAGATCATATTTGAATCAAGGTAACTGTTAATTATCCTATTCCAATGTACGAGATACTAATTAATAATTATGCACCAAAAGCAAGGCGGATGTTGCTAAATAATCCCTGAGACTGAACATTAAAGAGAATATTCAATTCAGTGATATCCACTGAGCCATTTTAACCATGTCACTGCAGCAGGTCAGATGAAATCTGTAAGCTGGCTAGCATCTCTGTTGTAGCTAACAGCTTCTGTTCAGTCATCCGGTTCATCAAAAACGCTTCGCTAAATTCCATAAATGTGCTTTAGTATACACTACATGGAAACACAAGCAAAACAAACTGAAACAAGATTTTTATGATATATTTTTCATTTTAAAGCGTGATGGTGACGCCACCTGTTCCAACTGACCACGTTTTGGTTCCAGCATTATCCACTCCGAATAACGACTTTAAATCCCGAGAGAGTGAACGAGTCAGATTATGCCGTTTCTGTGACGTGTATACTAAATAATATTCGACACTAATATATTGATATTTATTGAACATCGCCATCATCATATCAAACATTCACTTAAATGCGCACAACGCTCTGTAGCGATCTGCAGTAATTCGTTTCAGTGGATGGCTGTGTGCAGTGATGCTGTGATATGTAGTGTACAGTAGGCTGGTGCTTAAATGTTGGAGTTTTTCTGTGCAGTTGGGTAGGAAAGATGCTATACAAATAAAGATTATGATTATTATTGTGATCCGCTCTCATACTTCTCCAGAGGAATGCATAATCTGTAGCGGAGAAAACTACAGAGGGAAGATCGCTAAGACCGAGGAAGGGCACACCTGCCAACGCTGGGATTCCCAGATACCTCATAATCATGGATACATTCCCTCAGTGTAAGACTTTTCTACTGTCTGTGCATTTATCTTATCAGGGTTTCCCAACCGTTTTGGGTTTTGGGTTTAAACAACCTCCCCCCACCCCGGGTTTTCTGTACTAATCCCGCAAGGAAAAATCTTTTAGTCCCAAACCTGCTTCTACCCATTAGGCTACAGCTGCCCCGAGACACTGCTTGCTACAGGCTACTTGTCATCATGCTTATGTCATGGGATAGTTTTTACCACTCAGCCATCAGGTTGTTGGGAAATTGTCATTGCCTGCGTCTGCCTTGCTTTTCCCATTCCCGTTCCCATTCCTGTCCGGATCATTCTGAAATTGTGCATGCAGGTGCGTGAGTGTGCATGTGCTTGTCAGTGTTTCCGTTTGACCTGTATTAAAAAAAGTTGGGAACTTCTGTATTACTGTATATAATGAATTATTACATCTATACTAATTCAATAAATGGCTTTGTGTGTGTAGTCTTCCCGAAAAATACTTGGAGGAGAACTACTGTAGAAATCCAGACGGAGAACCCAGACCTTGGTGTTTCACCACAAGTCTATCCAAACGTTGGGATTACTGCCCCATCCCTCGCTGCAGTAAGATCTTCTTTCCTTCTTTAAGATAATTAACACACACCCGCTACAGATTTACCAAATAAAAGAGAACAGTCAGAAAATGTTAAATAATTTCCCGAAAAGCTTAAAGTTTCTTTGGAATAGTAACCTTCTATACATGTCTAATTTTATTTTAAATCCCACAGCAACACAACCTCCATCCTACACACCAGAGTTGAGCTGTATTACAGGAGAAGGGAAGTTATACAGAGGCAATGTTTCTGTGACCAAATCAGGGAAAACCTGTCAATCATGGTCATCTCAGCACCCCAACAAGCATTCGAGAACACCAGAGAACTACCCGTGCAAGTGAGGAGCAATGAGTAACAGGATATCACAGCATGCTGAGCGTGAATACTAAGGGCTGTTTCAAAGTCTACGCAAGCTACCTGCACATGAAAGCATCAAGCTATGTGACGTGTACTTACGTGTACTTGCACAGCAGTTAGAGCTGTCTAAAATTTGTAGTGCAGGTACAAGTGCCATTTCATGTGTATCACGTGTGGCGCTAATGGGACTAACATACCAGTGTTCAGCGAATATGTTTTATAACAGAAGAAGAGAGGCTGACAGAGAGGAGCATCTCTGTGACCTGTGTGATCTCTATGATTCGTTTGTCACCGGTGTTTCAGAAATAACAGGAACACAGTGAGAGCACGAGCCCTGACAAGCCATAACAATTGAGTACACAGCACCCCCTGCTGGGCCCGCTGTACTACTACAATTCCAAAAAATGGGATTTCATATGCAAATCGCAGCCAAAAACACATAATCTAGATCAGATCCACATGAAACTCTGTCTGATTTTGTTACAATCGGATGTGTTTTGACACAGATATGTTTACCAGCTGCGATAGTGTAGCTAATATTGTTTTCAGTGCTGTCAGGTTTTTTTTGTGGCTACGCAAGCCTAAATCTTAAGTGCTGCTTGAGAAATCACCATCAAATTTCCAGGGTAGCAACTTGGATTAAAGGCTGAAACGAGTTTATGAACAGGTCATTGTAGGTCAAGTTAAGGTCAGCAAAATGGCCGCCAATTGTTTATAATGGCTAGGTAGCGGCTGGTGCGATTCCCCCATTGATATAGTTTTTGTTTCACCTGTTATAGGAGGAATATTTTGAGAATTTGAGCATTTCTTTGGGACATTAAACGTGACAGTGCATGAATTCTTATGGGAACATCGCTGGGTGATCTAAACCACCCATCATACAAACTTCAGACTGATCTGTCAAAAACTCTGGACAGATAAAGAAAAAATAAACCAATGGCTTAGAATGTTGTCGGTTGATAACTTCCTTGGCGGGGGTAATGAAAGCATGCATTTCTCCTCAACTAGCCATATTCGTTTCTACCCAAGACGTCACTTGACACACTGCTGCCACCTGTTGTATGAGCAGTGTATGGCATCTGACAAAGCACAGCGTCCCGTCTGTCTTGCATTCTGTGTAATAAAATATATGTTGGGTTTACAACTGCGATTGTGTAGCTTCAGCAGACTATGAAACAACCCTAAAGGTTCAGTTTGAAATATTTGCAATTTTGCACCATGATTATAAAGTTTTAGGGTAGTTCAATAGGTTCGGCCTCTGTTCAGTAGGTTCCAAGTAGTTCTCTTTAAGAAACCTGGACCCATTAACCATCCAATGGCACCACAGTTTGGGATTCACCAAATAGCGTTGTACTGCACATCACACCATGTGTTTGGATCTGTTACAGAGGTCTGGACAACAACTACTGCAGAAACCCTGACAATGAGAGGAGTCCCTGGTGTTACACCACCGACACAGAAACCCGATGGGAGTACTGCGATGTACCAAGCTGTGGCGATGGGCCAAAACCAGGTCAACCCCCTGACACTGAACCTTACAGCCTGGATTCACTTCCTCCCTTGCTGTTACCCATCATACACTCACAGTTTTCTGCTACTCAAATATTATCAATATAACACAAATATGTTTGCAGACGCACCGGTTATCGCTCCAAATGAGGACTGTTACACAGGAGATGGCAGCTCGTACCGTGGGGTCACGTCAGAAACCATCAGTGGGAAGAAGTGCCAGTTCTGGAGCTCTATGGAACCTCACAGACATACAAAGACACCACAGAAATACCCCAATGCGTAAGGAAAAGGATGCTGTAACATGAATTGACAAGCGAAGAACCTTTAGACATCTGTAGGAACCTATACAGGTTTTTCAATATTCTTTGAAAAATCTGTATAGGTCCACCCGAGTTTTCCACTTTGTTAAACATTCTTAGCTACAAGGGTTCTACTCACTGCTATAGGTTACAAAATAGAACCCTTAATGGCTCCCCCAGGAGGACAAACTCCCTCGTTCACTCACTCATTTGCAGAAATGCTTAAACCTACGACAGTCACAGGGAGGCTGGACCCTATCTCAGCCAACACTAGGCAAAGGTGGGGTACACCCTGAACAGTTCGCCAGACCATCGCAGGGCCAGCACACACACAACCCTACTGGCCAGCAAACATTCACACCTACTGGCAATCTGTGCACGTCATTGGACTGGTGGCCCTGTAATGTACTGGCAAGCTGTTCAACATGTACCCTGCCTTCACCCAGAGTCAGCTGAGATAGGCTCCAGCCTCCCTGTGTCCCTAGTACAATTAAGCGGTTCCGCAAAATAATAAATGTTTCAATGTTTCTCTTTTAACATGCAGAGACTTGAGAAGAAACCTGTGCAGGAACCCTGATGGTGACCAGGCTCCATGGTGCTACACCACTGACCCCTCTGTGCGCTGGCAGTACTGTAAGATAGAGCGATGTGATGGCGTTCGCCCCACTCAGACCACTCAGACCAATCAGGGTGGTGGTCTTCCCAGTTCGGACCCCATAACACAGCTCCCTTCTTCTCCTACAGACGGCACAGGTCTGTCTTCATGAACTCAAACCTATCTGAAACCATACAGCCGAGAGCAAACGCTTGCATCCCTCGTGGTTCTTGGATGTTTTAGCAACAAGCAAGAACTCCACGATTTTAGATCTCAAAAAAACTCCACAGCCGTCAAGAGTTCAAGAGAATATTAATGTCTTTGCATTCTTGACAGAAAGGCATTCCTCTCACTCCCTTGTCAATCAAAGTGACACTAGCCAATCATGGGCATCTGTGAGGTGAAGTATGTGGAAGCAGGTAGATAGCACTTTCCTGGGTATATTACAGCAGTACTTTTATTGATATTGACAGCCTTGGAGCGAATATGTGTTAATTTTCATTATGTGGTAGGGAAGTGGTGGCTTATAGGTTGGAACTGGGGCTAATAAACAAAGATAATAATTATATTCCAATTATAAAGCAAATATTCAAATAAATATTTAGATTTTTTACATAACTGTGTCATCTTTATTTTTATCCAGGGGAGTACACGTTTTTGTCCTCAAATAAAAGCATTAGTATCCATGGCGTAATGAATTTTGTCGAATTTTCCTTTTGGCAGAGCTTTGATTTCTAATATTGCACTTTTTTATTTAAAGAAACTGATTGCAAGATCGGCAACGGAGAAAGTTATCGAGGTTCAATATCTATGACTTCGGCGGGAATAACCTGCCAAGCTTGGAGTTCCTCGACCCCCCACATTACCACCTTCAAACCTTCGAGTTACCCTGACAAGGGTCTGGAGTCTAACGTAAGACATAAAGCTTGGACACTGTGTCATGATTTTATATGACTATGATGGTACTTATACTTTAGTACGTATTACTTATTATATACTTAATTCTTTTTTTTCTTAGGAATACATTAATGTAATTTTTTTGCTGGTACCAAATACCAGTACCTGTATCACTGTATTCCGAGTAACTCTACTACAGTAAGGTAGTCTTCTTACAACATAACTCCTGCGATGGCCTGTCGAGCTGTCCAGGGTGAACCCCGCCCTCGCCCAGAGTCGGCTGAGATGGGCGCCAGCCTCCCCGTGACCCTATTTAGGATAAAATCTCGGCTCAGAAAATGAAGGAACAAAAATAAAACTCACTTAAACATACATAAATATGTATGAAGACATAGTCAGTATGAATACCTGTTCCTGTACCTTTTTTTGTGGTCGTTTAATAGAGTTAGCTTTATAATTCTGCTTATAATTTTTTCTGCCTGTATTTTGTTTCAGTGTGGGTGGCACGGTGGTGTAGTGGTTAGCAAGAAGGTCCGGGATTCATGTCCAGGGCATTTCTGTGTGGAGTTTGCATGTTCTTCCCGTGCATGCCTGGGTTACCTCTGGGTACTCTGGTTTCCTCCCACAGTCCGAAGACATACACAGTAGGCTAACTGGCTGATCCAAATCGCCCCTGGGAGTGAGTGTGAGTGTGAATGGTTGTGTGTGTTGGCCCTACAATGGTCTGGCTGACTGTCCAAGGTGTACCCCATCTTTGCTCAGTGTCGGCTGAGGTAGGCTCCAGCCTCCCCGCGACCCTAGTAGGATTAAGCAGTTCAGCAAATGTTCAGCTATGAGGACGGACTGACAAATCACTACGCCACTGTGCCGCCACAATTTGAATTAATTTTGGTTGTATTTGTATCACACTGTTTGTGTCACAACTGACACAACTGACATTGTCGCAAAGCAACTTTACATAATAAAACAAATTTGGTAAAAAATGTTAACTTATGATTTCATAAATTTTCCTATAATGCCGTAAAAATATTTTTAGATATGCCTCTATCAGGTGCCATTAGGGGGTTAATACTACCCTAAAGAAAGATGTACTCATCCTCTCTATCATGTTTTTAATGGCTAGCATTGCAGAAATCCTGACAATGACCCAAACGGACCTTGGTGTTACACGACGGATCCCAACAAGAAGTGGGACTACTGTCTGATTCCAGACTGTGGTATGACGTGCCTTTCCTCTAATTGACTTTCCGATGTCGTCAGTTCTTGGCATAGCAGTGGGTTTAAATACAAGCAACCCTTTTTCCGAACAGACAAACTGAAATGTGGAACGCCGGTGACAAAACCAAGACGCTGCTTTGGCCGGATCGTCGGCGGATGCGTCTCCAAACCTCACTCTTGGCCTTGGCAGATCAGTCTCAGAACCAGGTAGGAATCTTGAAACATATAGCAAAGTACATTTCTATGACGTGCATGCGCACACTGTGTCGATCATAACTGTGTGTTATAGCACCGGCAGGCACTTCTGTGGAGGAACGTTAATCGATGCTCAGTGGGTCCTTACAGCAGCTCACTGCCTTGAAGCGTGAGTTTGATTTGATTTATTTCTTATTCATCATGATGTGCATTAAACAATACGTTATAACATATAACAGCTTGGGGCAAGCCGATGATGCCACAATGGTCCAAAAATGAAGCTCTTGTACGTATGGCACACGGTCTAAAGTATTTTCTCTTACTTGGTTAATTACCTTTATAGGACAACAAAGTTGCTGTTATTATTGTGCAGGTCAGAAAGATAGCAATATGGTAGGTATTTCTTGTCAGTGTGTACAAGAAGGTATGTGCCCTTACACACTGACCGGCCAAAAAACAGTCCTGCAGTCTAATATTAGTCTTAATTACAGCATATAACCGCCATGGTTGGTCAGATCGAGGCTCAGTGTCATGATCTCACCTGTTCCCGAAACACACAGTGTGACTCTGACCTTTCCAACATGGACACCTCGCACAACACTTCCGAGAATGCACTGCCATGGTCCGGGTCGCCTGATTACTGATTGGAAACAGCAGTTTCCAACCAACTACACTCATTTTAGAGACTATAAAAAACCCGGTGCAAAGCAAAGGTCTGCCGTACATTCTGTTTGCCGAGCTGTTGAGTTACTTACCATTTGATTTCCTGTGTTTGGCTGTGCTTGCTTTACCATTTGCCGGATATCTGACCCGAGCTTGTTGTTTACCTCGCCTGTGCTTATGCCTTTGATGAACTGTTTGAGCAGTGTTATGACCTCTGCCTGTTTTCACATTTCCGCTTTGGATCATCACCTGCTCACTTTCAGTGAAAGTGCATTTAAAGTTAGAACACACTTGTGTCCGCTTCTGACTCCTGACACTCAGCAACATTAATGTGGCAATAAAACGAAGTCAGCGGACGACCTGTACGTACCAAATGACCAGGTTATCACATCAATGGACTTTTTCTTTCCTGATGGAGTGGTTCAGGGAGCATGAGGAACCATTTTCACACATTTATTGTCACCCCAGAGTTCCTACCTTTATCCCATGTGCGTGAGAAGACTTTATGGAGTGGTTCAAATTTTCTCGTCATCAATTCAGGATGTTTGTGAAAAATGAACTCTGGATGGAAATCAATGTTGTGATGTTACTTAAAGGGTACCTGTGGTGAACTTGTATTGCTAGCTCTTTAAAACGATCACATATGACATCAGCGGTTCCATCAGGCAACGTCAGTCCATGCCCCTTGTCAAGTACACTGCTGCTACTACTACTACTACTACTACTACTACTACTACTACAAGGCATGCGCAGGTTTCCAGCCCTGGTAGTGATGCGAACTCGTTGTTTTGTCCTATTGGCCGGGCTGCCTGCAGCAGACACCAGTCTAAGATATCACATTATCGGCCAGTGCGGAGCTCGGGTGCCATGAAAATGGCAGAGTGCAAAGTATACGGCTGTACAAACAAGTACAGAAATTGCATAACGTCGGCACAGGTCGCACTCTGAAAACACAATTCAGTATTCTGTGAAGACCATTTCAACCCGACCTGCTATCGGCGTGACCTCCAAGACAGAACTACTTGGCACGAAGCCCAAGCTTTTACATCTAAAACTGGACGCCGTTCCTACGTTATTCCTTCATGAAAAGTCAAAGGACGGGAGCAGCGCCTCGCCAAAAGGGACCAGTAAAAGCCTCTAGTTTACTTGCGCTGGACAACCCGGCCCGATGAGTCCACGGCACTTCCGAGGGAAAAAAAATGGTTGCTCCGCATTGGTTCAGCCCGCGCTAGTAATCCATGGGATTAAATCACCCAGTTTGTGCTTTCTATGGTAACTTATGTTAAAATTAGCTTTGTATGGCCTAAACGTATACATTACGCACAGATTATACTGTAAGGATGACCAATACCACTACAATGCAATACCATGGCGATTATGTGTTGTAATCAAGGTTAAAAGCGGCCCAACAAAATATTAGAACGTGCAGCCTTTTTGTTGGCTGGACAGTGTATTTCTACAGCATTAAGGATCACACAGACGAAATTTTTAGCCAATCATCAGATAACTGACCCACTCCAACCTGGACTGAAAAGTTAAAATCATGCTGCTTTTATGGAATCCGGAGCTTGGTCTTTAATGGTGACACATTTACATTCATTTTCCAGATCGGACAGACCATCTTTCTACAAAGTATACATGGGAATCCATAAAGAAGTGGCAACTGAGCCGTCCAAACAGATCCGAAACCTTGAGAAGATCATAAAGGGACCAATGGGAAGAGATATTGCTTTACTCAAGCTGGAAAGGTGAGACATTGCATTGAAAGGATCTGAAAATGTAAACACCGTTTGGCCACATTAGATTATAGAACAATGCTGTGCCGTTCATAAGTATTTGTTTAAAGGTTCTTATTATAAACTTGTGATGTTTTGTCATTTCAGACCGGCTGTTTTAAATGAAAAAGTAGCTACAGTGTGTTTGCCTGAGAAAAACTACATTGTGCCCAGTGGGACGGAATGCTATGTTACAGGCTGGGGAGATACCCAAGGTACAGACCACACACACATACAAATACATATCGGTCATGCTGTGGTGCGGTAATGAGAAGTGTACTTGCGGAACGCAGTTCAAACTGACTTTAACAAGAACTGTGCAGACCACTTCAAAATCCCAGTCGAAGCTTGTGGACATAACAGGCGTGGGTCAATCAATCGGGCAAACAGTTACTCAAAGGAGAGGCACAGGCGTAAAGTGGTAAGCAACCAGAGTTCATACACAACGTCGGCAATGTCAGAGACGAGGCGAGATCGGGACAAAAAAGACAAACAAACGGCTGGGTAATGCATCGAAGCAATACTTCACGAGGAGTAAACGCTAGACAAGTCGGGTGATGATTACAGGTGAGTGGGGGGCAGGTGTATTCCGTGTCATGTGAAGTGAGGGTTGAGATCAGTTAAGGGAATTTTCCTTTTGAAGCGCAGTGTGCAAGTTGGGAAGACGGCAGAGACTATCTGTGACAATATCTTCCTTTTTCACTGCATGAATCTAAACATGAAGACGTTTTGGTGAAGAGTTGATACGAATCAGAACATGGCATTAGCTCCCTCTGGTGATATGTTTCTCAGGTACGGGTGGAGAAGGCACTCTGAAGGAGACCGGCTTCCCAGTCATTGAAAACAAAGTGTGCAACCGTCCGGAGTATCTGCACAACCGAGTGAAGGACCATGAGATGTGTGCAGGAAACATTGGTGGAGGAACTGACAGCTGTCAGGTAATGACAAAAAAAAGTGGCTGGTGGAGCGAACATGTGGCACCAACTGATATATACTGTATAATGTCAGATCCTTGTGGTTGTATGATCGGGCCTAACGTTAGGTTCCGTTCCGTTACCTGAATGACGTGTTTACACTAATACTACTAATAATATTACTACCGTCACATTCGTTACTATGTCATTAGTGGAGAAATTCAAAATTCCAGTCTTCCGAGTCTTCGGACACACACACATGCTCTATCTAACTTGTAGATGTAGTCGAACTTCTAATGATCTAATTAGATCCCGGTGTTAAACCTACTGGAATGTTCCTGTCTATGCAAACATAATGACTGTCGTATTTCTTTACTGTAGTACAATTTCCGTAAGCTCTCAAACGTGTAGAAATAATAACATCAACAATATATATCTCACGCCGAAGGTACTTACTCACTAGGACCGAGTGTGCACTCGTGGACTGCGGACAGACAAATACACACACAATTTCTGGCGGAACGAAAATCAGAGCAACACAGTACCTTCCGCGTAGCTCACACAAAAGGTAAAAAGGCCCTTCCTGAATCACCCGAGCAGCATGGTGGCACAATGGTTAACGTTCTGGGCTCAAACCATGTGCCTGACTGGGGCCTTTGTGTGTGGAGCTTGCATGTTCCTCATGTGCATGTGTGGGTTTAATCTGGGTACTCCGGTTTCATCCAAAAGTCCGGAAACATATTCTGTGCATATTAAGTCAACTGGCGACTCTAAATTGTCCATCGGTGTGAAATCAAGTGTAAATGGTTGTTTGGGTCTGTGTTCGTCCTGCGATAATCTGGTAATCTGCTCAGGGTGTAACCCCGCCTCTCACCAAGAGTAAGATGGGATTGGCTCCAGCCTTCTCCGAACCCTGACAGATAGGCAGTACAGATAATGGATGAAAAGATGAATGCATATTTTCATACGGTGTACGAACAAAGAAATACAAGTCAAGGCTTATTTAGAAAACACCGATCACTGCTTTTTTTCTCATTTGGTTTTTTTTATACTGTCCCAAGTTTTTGTGATTTTTGGGTTGTATGCAAAAATTTTGGGAAAACATTTATATATATATATATATATAAATATATATTTACTTCTTTTAATTGACTTTTATATAGAGTATATATACTTAATCCCCCCCTTTCTTTCTCTCTCAGGGTGACAGCGGAGGTCCTCTTGTATGCTATGCACAAAACACCTTCATTCTTCAGGGAGTAACATCGTGGGGTCTCGGCTGTGCCAACGCCATGAAGCCTGGTGTGTACGCTCGAGTCTCCCATTTCATCGACTGGATCGAAAAAGAGATCAAGCTAAATTCTTAAGTGCACGGGTCCAGCGGCGAACACCTGAGCCTCGAATGCAGATTAAAACTTTGCTTCCAATCAACAGTTCTTCTGTTTTTAAACTCTTTTTAAATCATAATAAAAACACAATCACATGTTGTTGCTTTAATTTCGTATCTAATTCTAGCATACTGTGTGTTTATGGACTCAGTAAAGAGAAGACATTGAATTCTGGAGTACTGACTTATTCAGTATGGAGAAATATAAATAAATATACAGATATACACTACACTTGACACGGCAGCGGCCAGACAATCTGTAAATCATGTAAAACTCAGTAAGATGAAAGGAATAGACTGTTCAACAGACGTACAGTACTTCAGTCATACAGTAAAGTGAAATTCAGTACAAGGTCAGTGCAAATTAAACACAAATTAGCTACTGCTAGTTGATTAAGTAACGGGAACTTCAATTCTTAAGATGTACGCTCGTGACCATAGGTGAGGGTAGGAACGTAGATCGACTCGTAATTCATAAATTATGTCCGATATTTTAATCCAGTACACATTTTGTATCAAACAAATGTGTAAATTTTCTATCTCAAACCCTGAACCCCTCCCTATCACATACAACCACCACCAACCAGGGAGGGGCGTAAGCATGAACATGACCCCTTCTTGACACGCGATGCTCCCACCTGCATCTTTACAGACCGCTGTGCATGTGTAGTCAGTATTTATTTGTACAGTATAGCCTAAAACACTTGGAGGGAAAGCGCTATCCGCCCCTTCGTACGAATGAGCACACAGATGCCTGTGATTGGCTGGAGATCACTGTGAGTGACAGACCCTTCCTCCCATGAGAGCTCAGCCAATTAGATCCCATGGACCCTCCCCCGGTCGAGGATGGCTGCAGCCTCAACCTGGATTCAAACCTGCGATCTCCAGGCTGATAGTCGGGCACCTTGTCGATGCCACTCGAGAGCCCTTAACCCCTGAGGCTTAAAAGTGTATTTACGAGTTTTTATAAGATCAGTTAATATAATGTAAATCTGCAGCACTGGTGTTGGAACACCAGACAAAGACGAAGTTCATTGTGTAACACCAGCTCCACCGGTCATCCATCCTGCATTCCACGGGCAGCTGATTTAAACGATTTTACTCCTGGTTTCATTAGAGTTTTCCTTCTCAAATATGGATTGCCTTCATCACGGCTATGGAGTCCCATTTCCCCCAGAAACCCTGGCTAGCAAAACAAGAACTTGTAAGGGATTTGCTTCTCTGGACACCCAGCCGTGGCACCAGACGGGTCAGTCGGACAGCAACTACCCACATTGACCAACTATGTAGAGACACAGGATGCCGCCCTGAGGACCTTCCGATGCTGATGCAGGACCGCGATGGATGGCGTGATAGTCTCATGAATGTCTGAGATAGCGAGACCGGATGATGATAAGTACAGTGATTTCTTTGTCTTCATGCATTTGTTTTAGTCTGTCCTTTAGTTACACTAAATTAAAAAAAAACAAAACAAAAAAACACACCACCATCTTTTAAGCTTTGCCTTTTATGGAAATTTGTGGGCGTGGCTAAATATTAATTAGCTGTGCTATGAACATGTTTTATCATGTTTAGTCATTTATATCGGATTGATGGATATTTGGCATTTACCAACACATACACAAGAGAACAAGGAAAATTAGCAAAAAAGTATTTTTTTTTATGTTTAAATGTTAGCATTTGTTCAGCTGAAGAATACATTTATACACAGTGTTTCATCGATGACTGATAAAGGAGGTATATATATGCGCACAATGAAGCACTTTAGCCTATAAAAAGTCCACAAAAACAAATCCAGCTGTTTATACAGGATGTTTCTGATACTTGGGTTGTAGCAACAGCACAAAAGTTTGCACAACCTTAGAACAGAGACATTTAAATTAGAGCAACTAGACATTAATGTGTGTTAGCATTCAGTGAGGTCTCTTCTTCATCCCACGTAAAACAAACAGGGTGTATTATAAAAATAACAACACAAACAATAGAAACAACAAAAATATATTCACTTCAAAACGGATACACATCTGTTCACCAGTTTCAAACGCCTTCTTACTCAGCTTTAGGATCCTCACAGTTTAAAAATGTATTAAATGTGTTCTTTCTGAACAGCACCCTCTAGTGTACAGGATGTACTATGACAACCAGTCCTGGTCTCCCTTACGTAAGAGTATCTCATCCTTTACCTGCTCCATTACACCATCTACTGACCGAGAGACACAGATTCAGAGCGAAAGTGTTCCACTCAGACTGTCGTAGTTGCTTTATTATTTGTCACATCTGGATTCAGTAGATTCTCCAGCTGATGACTTTTCACCATCGCCTCTTTGTTTCTGCAATAAGAAAAAAACCCAAAACAGAATATAACAATAACACATGATGTCGTAACTGATAGTGATGGTGTTTAAACAACTTGAGGAAAGAGACAAACAAGCAAGATCTCACTTGTTCGGGTGTTCAATGTCATCGATGGTCTCTGGAAGAGGTACGCCTCTGGTTTCAGGAAGTAGCAGCACTAAACCCCCAGCCATTACGGCCAGGATTCCTGTTGGAGGTGTTGGAATTTACGTCGGACACATTATGTGGTGTTTTTCTACAATCTGCCGATTAATAGGTCCCATAGCAAGAAGGTGTGGGGTTGGGTGTTTGCATGTTCTCCCCGTGCTTGCGTGGAGACTGCGTTGCAATTTGGAACAGCCAGTTAGCCTAGGAACCCGGAAAACCCACGCGTGCATAGGAAGAACGTGCAAACTGCACACAGAAATGTCACCGAGGACTTGAACCCACAACCTTTTTGCTGTGAGGCGACGTGTTAACCACTACGCCACCGTGCCACCCTCATGTAGTTGTGACACCTCGAAAACTATGGAACCTACACCAATTTCTTTTTGTTCGCTGCCACTATGAGCTATTATCCTACAAAAACTAAAAGTAAGAAATCATACCCCCCCCCCACCCCCCCCCAAAACAAATTATGCCAAGACATAGAAGAGGTATAGGTGTGGTTCATACGCACCGAAAATGATGAGCGGTAGCTCCAGCCAGACGACTGCAAGTCTGTAGAGCATGAACGGAGCTACAATCCCTCCAATATCACATAAAGTGGAACACACGGAAAATCCCAAGTTCCTGCGGGAATATGTATCGTTACTTTCTACTTAATTATTCTTTCGTTATTTTGATACTCTTTTGCTTTACAAATTTATCACAACAGAAAGTGACAAGTTCTGTACTGAATGCATGAATTCGTTTCTGAGCCCGCTACCTCCCAGCCCCAGGTTTGCCCAAGTGTCCAGTTAACTAGGCCAAAAAAACCAAGGTTTGCTAGCATTACGGTCGTCGTTGTTGTGCTATGACTTCAGATCTACTTTACCTGATGAAGGTCGGATATAACTCAGTGTTTACGAACACCACGATTTCAAAAGCCATAGTGATTCCCAGTTTCCCGATGCAGGCCACAACGGTTTTAAACCAGAACAAACCTGTCGTTGACAAGAAAGAAACATCGTCAATGTGGTTGGGAGTTTGGGCAAATAATCCATAAAAGAATACATTCATTCATTTCCTGAACCGATTTATCCTAATTGGGTGGCAAGGACGCTGAAGCCTATCTCAGCCAACTCTGGGCGAAGGCGGGGTACATCCTGAACAGCTCTCCAGACCCTGGCAACGCAACACACACAAGCATTCACACTCTCATACACACCTAGGGGCAAACTGGAACAGCCGATTAGTCTAATGTGCATGTCTTTGGACTGTGGGAGGAAACCTGGGTACCCGGAGGAAACCCACGCAAGCACTGGGAGAACATGCAAACTCCACACAGAAACGCCCTGGCCCGAGCCTGGGATTTGAACGCACACCTTTCTTGCTGTGAGACGGACTCGGACCATACACAAGGTGCATGAGTACGTTTGCAATTTGCAAACAACATTAGCGTATTAACGTATATTAAACATGCCGCTGCATTTTACTACAGACTGCAGCGTATAACTTACTGTCTGGAGTGAAAGCCGTTATAAGGCAGGCGGCTCCGGCGACAATATTGGCAGCTGCAAACGGCAGCCGCCGGCCGATCCGGTCAATCGTGAAGAGGATAAGGAGGGCTGCTGGGAATTCCACTAAGCCAGAGATGATGAAATCAGTGTAGATGTTTCCACCCAGGATTCCCAGGCGCATCATCAAGCCCTGATACACCACAGCACTCGTGAACCTGCCGGAAAAACATACATCTCATACACACACATATGTGTGTGTGTCCTGCACTGTACACATTCAGTATGCTGTGATTCTCAGACGTACCAGTTGTAGCTGAGAATGAAGGTGTGTTTTCTCATCTTCGGGGTCCGGATCAAGTCCAGGAAAGAGGCAACAGCCGTGTCTGTGCTATCGTCTTTAAGCGTCTGTGGGGAGAAGACTTGTTTTAAATGGCAGTTTTGAACGCGAGTTTATTTTAAGAAATTTCATTCGTTCGTTTTCGGAACCGCTTCATCCTAATTAGGGTTGCACGGAGGCTGGAATAATACAAGGGAATAATGTGCAGCCGGGGGTGTAGTGGTCAGAGTGCTGGGCTCACGATCGAGAGGTCGTGGGTTCGAATCCCCATTAGACCTCCACCATGCTAAGACCCCTGGGTGTGGTCTTACCCACAAGTGTTCCTCTGTCCACCCAGCAGTATAAATGGGTGCCAGTAAAAATTACTGGGAAGGTAACCTGCGATGGACGAGCGTCCCATCCAGGAGGAGTTAAACTCCTAGTCGCTTCACTCTACAGAAACCGGGGATGATGAGCCCCTGGGCTCGGGTGTAAAATCCCAACAGACCGTTACTTACCTACAAAGCATCTGAGTTACGACTGGTCTTCTACCTTTAGATAAGAAAACAGTACGCAGAGCGGATAATGCTTAAATTATATCGACAGTCACTAAAAGTTTGTCCCGGTCACTTGGAGCAGGTGATGTCATCATTATCATTCTTTAAAATGGAAAAACAAACCATGAACCTCACATTTTGGTTTGTTTTTCTAGTGTTTCTGTGAATTATATACTGAAACATCATTATAGATGGTTTAGGCTACTTACATTTCAGTGTAGTATGTACTAAACTCTGAATGATTAGGCTAAAAGATGCCGTTCGCTACATGGTGTAGAAGAGCAGAGCTCACCTGACTGACCCGCTTCTGTCATGGATAAAACATGGAAATATCCATTCAAGCATTCATTTATTTGCCAAACTGCTTGAACCTACTAGGATTGCGGGGAGGATGAAGCCTGTGTCTGCCAACTCCGGTAGAATTCAGGGTACACCCCAAACCGCTCGCCAGTCCATCACAGGGCTGACACCCACAACCGTTCACATTCACACTCACACCTGGGGCCAGTTATGTCTTTGAACTGTGGGAGGAAACCAGAGTACTTGGAGAAAACCCATGGGGAGAACATGTGAACTTCATACAGAAACGTCCCTCCCCGAGTCTGGAACTCGAAACCAGGGCCTTCTCGCTGTATCTCGTATCCCCTCCACCACTGTGTCGCCCAATATACAAGTATAAACTATAAAAATTTTTTTCTTTTAGCTTTTTATTAGGTTTCATTAGAGAGTAAAAGAAACACCATTAAGAGAGTTAAAGAAACACCTGCTCGTCCCTGTGTTTGGAGCTCCCCGATGTCCGTCATGATTTTTAAAAATGGAACAAATAAACCATAAAAATCTCATTTTAGTGAAATGCTTCCGGTGCATAATTGTGAAATATAACAAGACTCCGCATTGGAAACACACCTCAATATTTTTGGAGAGCGTCTTCTTATTCTCTTTGGCCACTTCCTTCATGATCTCCACAGCTTTAGGGGAGTCGTTCTGGGACAAAAGCCATCTTGGTGACTCAGGAATAAACCTGAAGGCAAAATCCAGACAATTAAGCCATAGAAATAAATAAATAAACAAACAAACAAACAAACAAACAAACAAACAAATAAATAAATAAATAGGCGGCACGGTGGCGCAGTGGTTAGCACGTCTGCCTCACAGCAAGAAGGTCCTGGGTTCGATGCCCAGCTCGGGCGTTTCTGTGTGGAGTTTGCATGTTCTCCCTGTGCTTGCGTGGGTTTCCTCCGGGTACTCCGGTTT
>JAQMYF010000017.1:3226231-3238613 GCA_030014195.1 Neosilurus mollespiculum
TGAGATGGGCGCCAGCCTCCCCGCGACCCTAAGTAGGAATAAGCGGTTCAGAAGATGAATGAATGAATGAATAAATAAATAATCACCATCCATGAGTCAAAATCAAGAAAGCAGTAAGACATAACAGAACCCCAGGCCTCACCAATAGTAAGCCAAGAAACAGAGGAATGGAGTTGAGATAGCGATCTGCAACCAACGCCAGTTAGTGATGAGGTAGGCCTCGAGGGGCAGGATGAGGAGACCGATGCTAAACATCATCTGAAAGAACACAGCGACAGGTCTCCGGTACTCCACTCCTACCAGCTCAGTAACTGAGAACAGAACAGACGAGGCATGAAATCATAGCCAAGCTTCCTTTGTATTTACATCACATATAAATTAATTGGGTGAGGAGATATGAGGATATGATACTGGTGGGTAGATAAGTCTGTTGGGCTTTTACACCCGAGCCCAGTGGCTCATCAGAGCCGGTGCTTATCCCCGATTTCTGTAGCATGAAGCGTCTAGGAGTTCAACCCCTCCTGGATGGGACGCTCATCCATCGCAGGTTACCTTCCCAATATTTTTACTGGTACCCATTTATACTGCTGGGTGGACAGAGGTCCAACAGGGATTCGAACCCATGATCTCTCGATCGTGAGCTCAGCACCCTAACCGCTACACCACTGAAACTGCTAGGGTCGCGGGGAGACTGGACCCCATTTCAGCCGACACTGGGTGAAGGTGGGGTGTACAGGTACACCATGAACAGCTTGCCAGACCATCACAGGGTAACACACTCACAACCATTCACACTCACATCTAAGTGCAGTTAGCCAGTTAGCCCAATGTGCATGTCTTTGTACTGTGGGAGGAAACCGGAGTAGAAAACCCACGCAAGCATGAGGAGAACATGCAAACTCCACACAGAAATGGCCTTACCGAGCCTGGGACTGGAACCCAGGACCTTCGTGATGAGAGGCGGATGTGATTTAGATACTCACACGTTTGCCAGACCGCATAATACCAGGGTCGTGGGGAATATAGAGCCTATCTCAGCCGACACTGGGAGAAGGCGGGGTACACTATGAAGAGCTCGCCAGGCCGTTGCAGGGCCAACACACACACACACAACCATTCACACATACACCCATACGCAGGGGCAATTTGGAACAGCCAATTAGCCTAAATGGGCATGTCTTTGGACTGTGGGAGTAAACAGGAGTTCCCGGAGGAAACCCACGCAAGCACGGGGAGAACATCCAAACTCCACACAGAAACGCCCCGAGCCCAGGAATCGTACCTTGGACCTTCTTGCTGTGAGGCGGGTGTCTTAATCACTGTGCCGTCGTGCTGCCTGTAGACATCCTTATTTATTTATTTATTTTTAAACAGACTGGATGCAGTAAATTTAATATTCGAATAAAAAGTGAGTACTTGCTTTCTTACTTAAAACAAACGCAACCATCCAGCCACCCTTAGTCCCGACACCATACAGCGCCCTGAACACCAGCAGGGAGGTGTAATTAGGAGATACTGATACTAGTATTCCTGTAACCGTATTCAGAATACAGGTCACCAGGAAAATTAATTTTCGACCAAACCTAAAGGAACAGAGCAGAAGAAAAGCGTGTCAGCGTACTGAAGTTCTTCTGGTACTATGACACATCAGTATGTTACATACTTGTTCATCTGTAATAAATATACTAGTTACAATGTAATAAATACACAAATCCGATATCCGCTATTGAAAATCACAGATATTTTTTGAAAGCTTATGATCTCCGGGTTAACACACAGGTGGTGCAGTGTGAGCGAACATGTGATCAGAGACAGGAAGACTGAGTGATGGAAGAGTGTTGTACCTGTCAGCGAGGTATCCAATGGCAATGCTGCCTACCAAAAATCCAACAGAGAGCGATGCCTGGCACATGTCTACTAACCAGGCATTCTCGCACACCATATCAAACTGAAACGCAAGAAAACGCGGAGTATAATAAGCTGATAGATCTGTAGCTTAACATACTACAATTATTAGACACTGAAGTGTTTATTTTAAATGGTGGTGGCTCCTCATGTCTTCGCAAAAAAAAAATAATAAAATAATTCATTGCATCTATTAATTTTGAAAGCCACGTAATCCTAATTAGGGTCGCTGAATGCTGGCGCCCATCTCAGCCGACTCTGGGCGAGGGCGGGGTACACCCGGAACAACTCACCAGACCGTTGTAGGGCAACACACATGCAACCATTCACACTCACTCTCACACCTAGGGGCGGTAATGGAACAGCCAATTAGCCTGCTGTGCATGTTTTTGGACTGTTGGAGGAAACCGGAGTATGCGGAGGAAACCCTTGCAAGCACAGGGAGAACATGCAAACCCCTCACAGAAACGCCCCGAGCTTGGGAATCGAACCCAGGGCCTTCTTCCTGTGAGACAGCCATGCTAACCACTGCGCCACCTTTTATAAAGACAATTTTTTTATGAATGGGCGGCACAGTGACGTAGTGGTCTGATGTATCTGTCTGAGGTTTTCATGCTTGCATGGGCTTCCTCCCACAGGCCAAAAGACAACCACATTAAGCTAACTGGCTGTTCCAAATTGCCCCTAGGTGTTAACGTGAGTTTGAATGTGTGTGTTGGCCCCGCAGTGGACTGGCAAGCTGTTCTTTCGCCCAGTGTCGGCTGAGAAAGACTCCAGCTTCCTCTTGACCCTAGTAAGATTAAGCTGTTCGGCAAATGAGTACATGAGATAGTATTTTAGAACATGGATCAAATTCAGAATTTAGTCCAGGATCCCAGTGTTTAATCAGGAGTATCGTGGTGGGAGATCGAGGTCCTGTGCCAGTAGACTGTATCTTAATTTATGTCATTTATTTGGAAAACAGGAAAGCATGGATATATAGTGATATAAACAAAACTAGGGTGGCAGCATGGGGTAGCGGGTTAGCATGTCCACTTCACACAACAAAATGGATCTGGGTTTGGGTATTGGGCTCGGCGAGGGCGTTTCTGTGCGGAGTTTTGTGAATTCTTCCCACAGTCCGAAGACATGCATATTAGGCTAATCGGCTGCTCCAAATTTGTCCCTAGGTGTGTGTTGGCTCTGTAATCGACTGGCGAGATGTTCTAAACCACAAATAAAAAGATCTTATAAAATTCAATTATTGCAAAACCATGAAGAACCACCACCATTTAAAACAAACCTTTTCAGGGTGTAACCCTGCCTTCGCCTAGAGTCAGCTGAGATGGGCTCCAGCCTCCCCGTGTTCAGTTCAGTTAGGAAAGCCAGAATGTAGATATTGGACATTACATTTTTAATAAAGTTTAATTAATTCACTGATCTTAAGTAACCGATTTTTCCAAATCAGGGTCATGGTGGATCAGCTTATCCTGGGAATCCATCATATCCACCGCAGTGTGCAATGCACACAGATATAGGGCATTCATCAGGGTTGTGGGGAGGCTGGGGTCTATCTCAGCCAACTCTGGGCGAAGGCAGGGTACACCCCGAGCAGCTTGCCGGTCCATTGCAGGGCCAAAACGCACACATGGGTCATTTGGAACAGCCCATTAGTTTTATGTGTATGACTGTGTGTGACTCCCCACACAAGCACGGGGAGAACATGGAAACTCCACAGAGAAATATCCTCGCTGGGCTCAGGACCTTCTTACTGTGAGGTGGATATGCTAAAAACTATGCAACTCCGCGACCAAATTTATAGGGCAATTTATCCAAATGCACCTACTGGATCGGTGGAGGGAACCCACTGGGATATGAGAAAACCTGAACAGGACCCAGGGGCTGTGATGCTCTCTGTTGCTCCAGTAATGGACATGCAAACTGATCTTTAGAGGAACGTCTTTCAAACCTAGCAGATTAAACATCGAGTTGCTAGAAATTTAATTTCCTTGAATTCATTTGGTGCACAAGTGGAGCACAAACGTTTGCACCCAGTTGAATTTTTTTGCCTGCTTACTGAATAGATTATAGATTCTGGAAAGGAATGAAAGCCAATTCTGTTTGTACCTCAGTGGCGAAGGACACTCTTCCCTCGTAATCGTAGTCCCAGCCATCCTTGCAGACACTCGTGGGCAGCGCAGCCGTCCTTACCTCGGCGACCTCGCTCTCCAGGAGATCGCAGCTGAAATCGCTGATGTTCCACTCCACATCAAACCTTTCACAATTACTGCGCACAGCCCCAGCAGACGTGTTCTCAAAAGGCACGGTGAACCTGAACGCCTCCTCTAAGGTCACGCCGCAATGCATCTGCACCTGCTTCACCCCAGGGTTACGGCACCAGTGCTCAGGGGTGAAGCCCAGAAACACGATGCCGACGTAAACTCCAGCGAAGGGCACCGAGGACAGACACAACAAGGCGAAGATGCGCTTCTGGAAGAAGCCAAATTCGCCGGCTTCTTCCAGGATGTCGTCGAAGGTGCTCATGGTCGGTGGTTGTAGCTCGCCGGCTCCAGTGTGCACCCTCCGAGCAGCAACGGGGTATTTACACGCTCCCAAGTGCAGAGTCCAAAGAAAGCAGGTTGACCCTCGAACTAGTCATGCTGAGATTGATCAACGATGCTTTGAATTCGCAAACACAGCTCATGTTACTCTTTAATAGACACAGCTGTGTTGTGCAATGAGTCTCTCAATGAAAGCTCAGCCAAAGTATCTGTTTAATCGAAACATGACAGTTTCCTCAGCCCTACACCCGGAGTGCCCCTGTCCTGCAAATCTTTCATCTTTTCTCCAAACACATCTGGAAAATTACCATCCCATTCCAGATTTCCTCCCTTTATGCTCTTATAAGCAGCTAAACGCTCCTTCATGATGTCTTTCCACAAGAGTAAAGAGGTTCCAGTTCATCCCAGTGTTCACTGGGGTTGACATTGAGGTCAGGGATCTCTGTTCAGGATGCTCGAGTTCTACAACCACCTTGTAACCATGTCTCCACAGAGTTCACCTTGTGCAAAGGAGCATTGCCAAGCTGGAACAGGTTTGGGCTTTTTGGCTCCAGTGAAGAGAAACTTTACAGCGACAGGATGCTCTCTACATGCATCGGTGCTTCGGAACTTGTAGCAACAGTTTGGAGAAGAAGCCACGAGAATGTGAAGGTCATGTGTGCACATACTTTTGCTCATATGAAATCACTTAAATTAATATGGAGAAGGAACGAGCAATAACAAATCATTCTTATTACACTTTAGTCCTATTTAAAATTATTTATTCGTTACTAATTGTTTATTTTTAATAAGTATGTGTTAAGTTCAGGCACATCTCGCGTTTCACTTGAAGGATTTCTGCGAGGTGACAGGTGTCTTAGTCTGGGTTGGTTTTGCAGCACCTTTCCTTTCAGTAGCTGATTGTCACTTTCATTTGTATTACCTGTCTAAATTATCTGTCTAACAAGTTCATGTTCTGTCCAGCTTCTGATTTTGGCGTTAGCTCCACGAACATGCATGTGTTTACTTGTAACAAGTCTGTCAGCCTACCTGAGATATTTTGTTTTTTGCTTTTTATTTTGTGCGAGTCTGAGCCTCAATTTTTGGGTTTAATTAAAAAAAACCCCAATAATAAAAAAATAAATAATAAATAATATATTATAGCAGTAGAGATATCTGTATCTATCTATATGTTTACACATAAATTTTGGTATTATTTATTGCTATTTTTTAAATTTTTACATTTTTAAAATAAATAACAGCTAATGAGCATCAAATCAGCAACACAGCAGCCTTATTGATTTTCCTGTGTTGGACACGTGTGGTAATCAACCGGACATGGGACAACTATCCGACCCACATTCCACAACTTTCGGGAGCTCCTTTTAAAGTAAAAAAAAAATAAAAATAATAATATTAATATAAATTATATATATATATATATATATATATATATGTGTGTGTGTGTGTGTGTGTGTGTGTGTGTGTGTGTGTGTGTGTGTGTAAATTTTATTTATTTAAATAATATATTTATTTATTTTTTTGCAAGAAAATATATATATTTTACATTTAAGGAAGCAATCATCAGTGAAAATACTTCGTGGAAATTATTTCAAGAACAGAAGTTTTTGCATTTTTCCCCCCAGTAAAATTAATTTATATTCATTTTATTTAGGGTCACATTTTCATGATGTCACGGAATGATCATTTTTAAATCCTTAATTTCATTATATTTCAAAATCAACACTAATCCAGTGCACATGAGGTGGTGTGAACAAGGAACACAAGATCACATAAGAACATAAGACAGGGTTTCTTGGAAAAAAAAAGTCATTACAAATTTATTTCATTAGTATAAGTTCATCCATCTACCTGCCACCATCATGCTTAACAAATGTACAAATAAAGAAGAAATACCGTTTTAGTTTACTTTTTTCTTACGTTGTCGTGTAGTATACACTACGAGAACTATTTGTCTCAGGCTCAGCGGATGTTTCGACAACATCCACCTTGAGGATAAGTGCTCATTAGAGAATCTTTCAGAAATGAGAAGCTTTCTGTTTCTTTTTAAACCTGAAGGAATATTTGTGAAACCGAACAAAGTTAAAACACCAAGATACATTTATGCATCCACTACAGGCATTTTCTTTTTCTTTTAAGGATATGCAAATATATTTACTGAGAGTTTGGAGTCTAAACGCACCAGAGGACCTCAGAAGTAAACCTCTGAACTGAACAGGCCACCCAGTGTGAAGCACAGCAGAGTGAAAACAGTAAATATTTTAACAGCTGTTTTTTTATTGAAATAATGCAATGTCTCAGTATGAACATTTTTAAATAAAAAAAAAAAAAACAAAGAGAGCAGATAAGCAAACAGTTCTAAAGAAAATTTGGCAGAAACAGGACCATCAGCAGGAGGCTCTTCATAATGAAATTCCAAAAAAAAAACAAAAAAACAAACCAAACCAAACCAAACCGAAGAGACACGTACCGAGTTTATGTGTACACAGAGGAGTTAGTGAAACCTTCACAGATTCAACCTAATCAGCAGTCTTTCTGCAAATCACCTAACATTTCGTACGTTGTTACGGTATGAAACATTAACGTCCCACGTCAATAAACTGGCCACTTCAGGACAGATCAACAGCAGGTTGGTTTATGATCGAATCGTACTATTTTGTCAAGGATGCAATTACAGTAAAACAGGTGAAAAAAGGTGGCTGGGGGGTGGGGGTGGGTGGGGTTGGGAGTATCACATGCGTCACAGTCTTGAGTCTAAGGCCAAAATCACACCGCCATCGTCACCTTTTAACGTCTTAACCCTCATCCAGAGCTGAAACAATAATCCGAGTGCATCGTACACGTGACTTTTTACATACATAACTGTGCAAATAAGTAATTTAACAATTGTAAAAAATACATAATACCTGAAAAATGAAGTCAGGAAAAAAGCTAAAACAAAAGACTGAGACACTGATTCTGTGAGTTGGTGAAGGAAAGAGAGAGAGTTCATCTTTCAGCATTAAAATACTGCGCATGTGCTGCTATGGGGGGTTTATACAGCATGCTTTTATGGCAAAAAGGGGAGAAAAAGCGATGCAGGAGACGTCCCTTTATTCAATTTATTTATTTTTAAACCCTGTGAGGAAAGTGCTGCAGAAAAAGTAGAGTGGGTGGGGTGGGGTTGTTAATGCGATGCCTCATGGCTCCATGTGCAAAAACACGTTTTCGCAAACTTCCCGTATCCACGCCTAGCTACAGGTTGCCATGGAAACGAGCAAGATGAATAAAACTCAAATCATAAAATCATGCCATGTAATTAAATAACAGATCATAAACTATTTTTTTAGCTTTCACATAGAATAACACCTCTGAAATCGATCTGACCCAGAGAAAGACAAACAATTATACGATGAAATATTTCCATCGCCAAGGCATCGACTGTCCGTTGATCAGCACTGAACAGATCGTGCTGATGAATAATCTTCCCTTCAGAAAACAACAAACAACCACCAAAAAAAATCAAAATCAAAATCAAATAATTGACCAGAGCGAGTTTACAGGGACGTTAAGAAGTTCATGACAGGAAGCCTCAGACTTTAAGAAGGTCCTCGTCGCTGTCGTCTGGGTCTCCCTGTGCTCTCCTCGGTAGTCTGGAGCTCGGTTTGGACGTTTTCTTTCTCGCCGTGTCGTCCAGCAGCCCCACGAGATCCTCGTCGCTCTCGTTCTTTAGGAAACGCGAGGACGAAGACGCCGCGGGGACGCGTCCTGAGTTGATTCGAACTCCGGGGACGGTCAGAACTTCTTCCTCGCTGTCCTGCTCGTCTAGGGAGAAAGAACGCAGCGCCTCGGCACTCACCGGTTTGGTGGTGATGTTGCCGTTCTCATGAGGGGTCTGAGCCGGAGTCTCCACCTCCTCCATCAGCCACTCCATCTCGTCCTCGCAGCCGTCCTCGTCCATACTCACCTGGGACATGGTCACAATGCGTGAGGGATAATATACAGCGAGCCGAACATTATTGCTGATTATATTCTATCACTGACCAATCAGAATCGAGTATTCAAATTAGCTGTGTAATGAGCACAACTAATGTGTGTGGGACTGTACATGACGTGTTGTACGTAACGCCGTGATATAGTTCTTAGGTCATGCATAAGTATTCGACCCCCTTGAACTTGAAAAGGAATTAATTGGGACCAGCCAAAAGTGGGATGTATTACAGTCAGTTCTTGTTGGAACTTGACGTGTTGGAAGCAGGAAAAATGACAAAGGCCACATTGTGATGGATAAACACCTGGGTTTATTCATCTCCAGAACAGCAGGTCTTGTAGGGTGTTCCTGGTACACAGGAGTGAGTACCTACCAAACGTGGACCAAGGAAGGACCACCAGTGATCTGGCAAGAGTGTCATGGATGCCCAAGGCTCAGTGCGTTGAGTGTGGCTGAGCAGTGCATGCCATGAATCTACACGAAATAGCACTGCTAATATATATATATATATATATATTCGATGTAGGGGAGGAAAAATATATACACATAACTACAGGAGTGAGTGAACATTTCATGTCACTGGGAAATCCCTTATTTAGATTTACCATCATGAGTTAATTAAATAATTACATAATGGAGTTGACCTCTGATGTTTTTACACTAAAGCCGCACGGTGGCGCACTGGTTAGCACGTTCGTGTCACGGCAAGAATTTGATTCCCGGGCTCATGGTGTTTCTGTGTGGAGTTTGCATGTCCTCCCCATGCTTGCATGAGTTTCCTCCGCGTACTCCGGTTTCCTCCCAAGGTCCAAACACATGCACAGTAGGCTACTTGGCTGTTCCAAATTGCCGCTAGGTGTGAGTGTGAGTGGTTGCGTGTGTTGGCCCTGCTGTTCAGGGTGTACCCCACCTTTGTCGCGCCAGCCTCCCAGCGACCCTAATTAGGATTAAGTGGTTTAAAAAAAATGAATGAATGATGACTGAATAATTACATTTAAAAAAAAATAAGTGATTTTTAGTGAACCTGAACAAACATCATGAAGACCCGGGAACTATCGAAGCAAGCTCAAGAAGACGTCTAGGCGAGGTATAAACAAACTATAAATAAATAAAATTGCATTTCAAGTCCTCACAGCAATTCGACCACTTAAAAAAAAATTTTTTTTTACTTAAAAATAAATTATTTTATATTTTATAATTAATGTGTCAGGTGATATAATCCCGAATAAATCCATTTCAAGGGGGTCAGTACTCATGCAAGCCGCTTTTTTTAAAAATACCTAATTCTATTTTACAATTTTTTTAATTATAGGCGTAGTGATCAACACGTCCACATCACTGCAAGAAGGGCCCGGGTTCGAGTCCTGAGCTGGGCAACAGAAAGTGGTGGATATTGCTGATTAGTCCGTGAGAGGGAACGTCAAGGGGATTATTCGATTCAGCTTTGAGGAGCGGGCCTCAGGGTGGAAGCGGAGGTGTGACTAGCTGGAGTCCCTTCTAAGCGAACCGGTTAGGGTGCGGCACCAGAAAAATAAACTAAAACAAGGTTTTTATGGTGGCGGCACGGTCGTGTAGTGGTTGGCACATGAGCCTAACAGTAAGAAGGGCCTGGGTTAGAGTCAACAAACAACAAATAAATATGATTGTTACCTTGGAGTATTTATAAGACACCTGATTTCTCCGTTTGCAGCAGCTGGTGAGTTTCTGTATGAAAATCCCCCTAAAAATGTACATACAGTTTAATAGCAACAGAACCTCATAAAAAATTAAAAAACAAAGCGTGTGTGTGTGTGTGTGTGTGTACCTCCTCTCTCGTTTGTAAAGCAGCAGAACAAGCAGACAGATGGTAAGCACCACCAGCAGCAGGCTAAGCACCACCCCCAGAGTCTGACTCCGCCCTGATATCCCAGCATCCTCACCGTCCTTACTCTGCTGACTCAAGCTGCTTCAATAACAACAACAAAAAAATTAAAAAAGAGAAAAGATAAAATGTTAAATCTGTGGGACAGAAAAAAGTTGAGGGGTCTTCATTACACTTTAAGTGCCTGGTAGTATTTTATGCTCGGGGTTTATTTGCGTATATAATTAGAGTAAATGAAATATTTAAGAGTGCAGTGCATAAATCATACAGTCACAGAGTTTATAAACACAGAGCTGTGTGTTTACAGCATAATCACCACAAGGATCAGATTTATTAACCTGATCTCACACTGTGTGATACAGACGACATCACGTGGCACATCATAATCGTACTCATAACGTTACTTACAACAGCTCACAGACTTTATCAGTGTGCCAGACGAACAGGTACTGACACCCGTCAGTCTCCAGCAGGAACTCGGGGATGCCCACGCCGGCCTCGGGTTTGCAGTGGAACAAGATGGTCGACGACACGTTCTTTGACTTGTCGCGACCGCACTTGGAATCCGAAGACACCAGGACGTCCAGACTGCCCCCTACAAAGAGTTTGAACGGCAAAATGAAATCGCTCTGTCTGGGAAAGTCCTCCCGAATCTGGTGCTGTGATGTCTGCGTCTCTCTCACCTTTGATGTAGTACCTGGCCTTGCTGGAGGTGCCGATCTTCCTGTAGAAGTTTTTGTCCTTTTTCACCTGGCAGATATTCGAGCCCTGGCAATCGGATAACGAGCTGTTTGTGATGCCCGAGAGCTGGATGTGATAGGTGTAGCTGTCACCATTGGGTCTGATGTCTCCGGTGGCTTTGTGGAGTCTAGGAGTTGAGGAAGCACGAAAGATCAAATGTTTTCGCCAGGCTAGTAGAGACACAGAAAAGGCTAGGCTAACATTCTTTTACATTTAACCCACATTCACACTATTCTCATTTTATATCTATGAGAAATGTATGATCTTAATGAGAGGTGCAAGACATAAAACATACAGTATATTCCACCCTGACCCACTGGATATGAGCAATCACGTGCTGTGATTGGCTAATACACTAGTAGGATATCAGCTCGTATCCCAGTACTAGCTACTCCACTACCAAAACTCGTTCAAATCTAAAAGCTAACACTAGCCGGCCAATTTTTCTGTCTATTTTGGACTGATTCCTCAAAAAGCAACAAAATGAGGAATAAAAGAATTTGAGGGCAAGAAAGTTTTTCCTCCCAAAAATTAATTAATTACCATTAAACTGGACAAAATTTGTAAGACATTTGGGCTATTCTGCTCCCGCTTGTTTTTTATTGTATAACAGTAAGACGCCAGACTCTGACCTGTAGTAGAGATCTCCCAGGCTGAACACGGCACCCGTTGGTGGAACTTTGATGGTGCCGTTGACCATCTCCACTTGCTCCCCTTGCTGCTTCACTACACAGGCTGCTCGAGTCACCCACTCCACCCAGAATTCACAGGCTGCCGTATCCTCCCTGTACACACACACACACACACACACACACCTCTCAAAACCTAGAACAGTTCAAAAAGTACAGGTTTGGGAGGAAACCCACTGCATGTTCTTTTATTTACTGCAAAGACACTTTATTGAAATTACAATGACACTGTAATGATGAAAAGAGTAAAACGAGATCTCAAGCATGACTCATTCAGTGCGATTTCATCACTCGGTGAATATCATGCATGTTGCACTATTATGTGTCGTATACTAACGGACGTAATCCTAACCTGGCTGTTAGAAAGGCTGTGATGCTCCTGTGAAATCAGAGCACCATCAAAATGGAGAAGAGTATCTAAACACAACAGGGAGGTGAGCTGAGAGAGAAGAAGGAACTAACAAGGCTCATGTTTAAATGCCATCATTGACTTTTAACCCTCACATCTGTACGGTAATGAGACTGAAGCCCTCACATCTGTAAGGTAATGAGACTGAAGCCCTCGCAGCTGTAAGGTGATGAGACTGAAGCCCTCGCAGCTGTAAGGTGATGCATCCGAAGACCTCACATCTGTAAGGTGATGCATCCGAAGACCTCACATCTGTAAGGTGATGAG
>JAQMYF010000017.1:3286349-3296776 GCA_030014195.1 Neosilurus mollespiculum
CACACACACACACACACACACACACACACACACACACACACACACACACACACACACACACACACACACACCAAGCAAGTAAGTGGTCACCATAACAGACATGTTGAACAGGTTTGCTTCTCTCTCAATATTGGCTACATAAAAAAAAAAAAAAAGCGTAAAAGAACTATTTTTAAATAAACATGTAACTAAACACAACGTGGAGGCTGTACTCACTCACTCACTCATCGAACCGCTTAATCCTTCCGTTAGGTTCAAGGGGAGGCCGGAGCCTATCTCAGCCTACACTGGGCAAAGGCAGGGTACACCCTGAACAGCCCACCAGACTATTGGACATTTTTGACCCTTTATGTAGACTTTTCAAACCACTCCTCAAATTGCGCAGATACACAATGTGTTTTGCTCCAACTGCAATTCGGACCTACACGTGCAATGAAGCGTGACAAAATGACAACTCATCATTTTCTCAAGTGCCCGAGTACTGTCATCAATAAAGCCACAGGGTAAACTCCCAACCCCCCCTACAAGTACAGATACACAGAAATTTCTCTCTCAAAGTTTTTAATGACTGTCAGTACACATTTCTAGACGTTAAACACTCAATGCTTAAGGGGCATGCACACAGGAAGCGATGAGCGACCAGAGAACTGCTTCACCACTACGAGTGTGCCTTGGTAACCCTCTTACATGTTTCCAAGTGAATCTGTGAGCAGTATCTAGCTTGTTCACAGCAAGAACAGGTAAAAAAAGATACACCTAAAATTTTATGAATGAATAGCTGATCATCATCATCATCATCATCATCACACAGCAAGTATAGAACAGCGATTCAGAAGACATTAGCCAAAACGTTCTCGCATTAACTAGCTAACCCAAATAATGTACTTTGTGTATAGCTCAGTATCAACACTACCTTTCCACTCTGATCAGTAGATGTTTAAATTGCATTGCCTAAAAGTTTAGCTCAGTTTAATTTCACGTCACTTGAGATAATTTCACATTGTCGCTGTCACGTTACGTTGGCGCTCACTGCTTCCTGTGTGCACGCCCCCTTTACTATAAACCCAGTGTAAAATCCACACACACACAATAGACAGAAAATAACAATAAAGAACTTACATTGGCTTAAAGTAGACTGCAGGTCACGAAGTGTTTTCTGTACCGATTCATGTTTGTCAGAGCTTCCCCTGCAGAGGCCTCTCCGTCCATACTACAGCCTTCAGAAAGTTCTCCGCTATCTTCAGGTGACATGTCTTCGAAGTACCTAAGGGGCTCTCTGTCCATCTCCGATTGTGTTTGTTCATGCTTTCCATATACTGCTCTGAAGAATTCGTCTACAGACTTGAACTTGACCTCCCGTCGATGGCCTTGCCCTTGCTGAAACCGTATTCCAAGCATAGTATCTATGTAGCGTGCATGACCAGCATCTACTAACTCTTCAGCAACATTTCTGTTGGATGTTACGACATCAACCTCCCACTGTACCTCTGAAACATACTTTCTGAAATATATTTTAAGATTTTTCTGATACATACACTGTTGGAAAAACAGCGCAGCCTGGTCAGACCACTGCAGCTCATCAGCGGGCTTAATTCCTCTCAACAAGCAAGGGTAAGTGATCTTCGGGAGTCCAGCAAGCTCGACAGGGAGCTTTTTAAGTTTCCAAACATCTTGGCAAGCCAAATGTACACAATACCCATAATCAACGAGATTAATGATCACTGAGGTGTCATCACATTGTATTATCTCTGCTCTACACCATTTCCTGTTGTCTTCGGATTTTACCAGGCAGCCAGTACCAGGAACCAGATGAGCCTCTGGCAACAGAGCCAAGTCTTCTGATAGGTTTCCAAGGACATTTGATACAGTACTCATGAAGAGAAGTAGGTCCTCAAGTACAATGTAAAAGTTACCAGGTGTGCTGACTGCTGCTGCAAATCCTGAGTATTCACGATCCTTTATAACAGGTGCAAGAAACAGACGTCGTATCTCATCCTCTTCGTCGATTGGCTTCTTTGGGAGAATGGGCGTAGGTGAAGGGCAGTCATTTTCTGAAGCTGGCTGATATTTTTTTATACCAACATCCTGTCCATCTACTCCTTCACTGTCTGGCTGTTTAACAGAGGTTTCACGTGCATTTGAACCAAATAAACCACATGAACGGTTTGATCTGTTCAAAGAGTCATTTTCTTGAACGCGGTTATGAATTTCAGTAGTCTCTGGCAATTCGCCTGCGTTTCTATTTGTTCTTAATTTCTGCAGGCAACCTGTGGCTTTTGTGGCCTGCACATTTTCCAAGCTTTTCTCTTGAACTACTCTACTCTCTGTGGTTCCACGTTCAAGTATTTTGGTGTCTCCTTTAATGATGGATGTTTCTGCTTCAGTCTTCTTACAAGTACTTGTAAGGGATGCATCATCTTGTACTGCTGCATACAGCTCTTCCCTTAGTTTGTCTTGGCCTGTGTCTGGATCCTTGCCTTCCTTTCCTTCAGCACGATCAGATTCTTTCGAGTCGTTCAAAGGGTCAAGTCCACGAATGCTCACTTCCCAAGCATAGCCAAGATTCTTCACAAACTCCACCATCAGAGGATTGTCAAGTGTGCCATCAAGAAACGACTTAGCAACCTCCGGATTGTACGGTTTTGTAAGTTTGCAGTAAGTGCTTAATCTTGCCTTATACATAAACCTGCTTGCTAGTGGGTAAATGTACTTTTTGTCAACAGTTTCTGTATTTCCATAGTCAACAAATTCTACTGTTAGGTTACCACAGGACGCTACACTCTTGACTACAGCTCGATATAAAGCCAAGTCCTTGTCATACCTAGCGGCAACCAGATCCCCTACTTTCACATTTGAGGTAACACTTCGCAAAGTTCCTGTGAAAGAGCTGCTGTTTAGTTCCTCCCTTATTTTAAGGATCGTTTGCTCATCCTTTTCCATTTGAACAAAGAAGCTGTCGACAGATTCACGGTGAGAAATGAACCCTGTGCTTCTGAAACCTGGGGCGATTTTGATCCCTGGTAGATCACTAACTTTTGCCAACATCTGAAAGGGTTGTACATTAGAAGCGCTTGAGATGGCGCCCCTTTCTTTCTGAAGTTGCTTCGTGGGCTTACTGCCGTGAACTTTTTTGCTTCCTTTTAGACTGTAAGATTTTAATTTGGACGATTTCTCTTGAACAGACCATCCAGTTCTCTGTATGGATTTGCGACAGCCTCGTGTCCTCTGTGCTTTGACCACAGATTCCACACGATGTCTCCCCTTAATCTCAATTTTACTGCTCACAGAAGAAACATTCACAAGTTTTTTGGGGCAAACACTGATAGGTTTTCTAACAGATTTCACTTTTTGTACATGAGCTGCAAACATCTCTCTTACTTTCTCGTTGATATGAATGTCAACATCAAACAGGTCACAAAGAAAATGCCCATTGGTATTTGTTGCTACGAACATTGCTTTAAGTCCCTTGTTGATGATGGCCTTCTCAAGCCATGTATTAACTTCAGGCAAATGTTCCTCCTCCTCAGGAATACCTGAAAGACCACATCTTAAAGCTTGCATAGGTGTCAAAAGTAAATCAACTGCCTTTTTGGGAATAGATATCACATTCTTTTTTTCAGCAACCGCCTTACTTCCATAATCTACAAAGAATACATTCAGATGTAGAATGGACTGAGCAGGCCAAACAAATGACCTGTACCACTGACCATCCTCAGAATATTTGGCCAGGCAAAAACTGCTAGTTATACCAGTATGTGCTAGACTCATCAACTCTTCACTTTCTTTCATTGCTCTGTCCATAAGATGTTCAATAATTTTAGAGTTTCTGTCCAGCTGGAGATAGATTTCCCAAGGACTGACAACTTGAGTGGGGAACACCAGCTCTTCACTTCCAATGGTAATGTCAAATGAAGAATAAACAAAAGAGCATGGGAGAGCAAATAGACGAAGCTGGTTTGGATGCTGATTCTTCTGGGCAACGCCTGTTTCTATCAGATGTGCAGAGGCTCGTTGAAGAGGTGTGTATAAGTCGACCATATTGCAGAGGCCTACATTTGCAACAAAAACCTGGGAGTAGATTCTACAATGCAGATCGCATGAATTTCTAGAAGTAAAATCCTGGAACGAGATTCTTGCTTCGTCAGACCACGCATCACCTTTAATTGGGGCGATTAAGTTGTACAAACTACATCTGAACGCTTGCACTTCAAGCTCAAGAAATTCAGGACGCAGCACTCGAATGTTCTCAAGCTTTTCTTGCACAATCATTCCATAGTCTACTAGACCCACCGTAACATTTAGCCCCTTTTTTTCTAGAATGCACCCCCTGTACCATTTATGATCGAGTGGAAACCAGACAGCACAACATACACTTTGGGGCCACAGCATAGATGTGTTTTTCTGGTAAAAGCTTTGTAGTCTTTCCATTAACATATCCAAGTCTTTTTTATATTTCTTGTTCTGACACCAAAAATCCGATGGAGATCCGACATGTGAACACTGGACACTAATCACAGCTCCTGGCTTAAATTTCTGACTTTTGAAAATTTCTAAACTATTCAACTTTATCGTTTTAGTGTGAGCCTCTTTGTCCTTGGAAATCACTTGCCTTGATACCTTGCTAGGGTGTTTCCATGTGGACCTACTTATCGAAGACTTCCCACCGATCTTCCGTCTGGTACATGCCTTGGCTGTTTTGCTATCATCTGCTACTGGTGTGACAGGAGTTGTTATTACACTATTCGCCCAGTATTGTGCCATATTTGCACTTGCCAAATGTCTTGCGATACTTTTATTTTCAACCTTGTCATACAACTCCACGACAAACACATCACCCTTTGTGCAAATTACGTGAGCCGTGAGTGCTTTATTTGAGGTGACTTTCCAGAAAAGGTTTGTTGATGCAGCTGTCCAGACATCATTCAATGGAACAACATGAGCTAAGGAACAATTGAGAGCGAACTCTGGCTCCACAGCAAGTTCAGTGGGTATTTTCTTTATTAGCATGCTTGGCACCTTTTCTGTGTTTCCAAAGTCAATAAAAAACACTTCAGCGCCATATTCAAGAATACTAACCACACGAGCTCTGTAGTATTGCATGTCTTTTTCGTACATGGCACAACACAGTTGACCAGGCACTGGATCCAGAAGGATTTCCTCATTCAATTGTAAGCTATTACACCAGCTGATCAGTTTATTCATCATGGCCTGAAATCGACCATTGGAGTTTGCTGTCCTCATCCAGAAATCACTAGGACTCGCAACATGTTCAACATAACCTTCAAATATGGAACCATCCTGTGGGCATTCCAAAGCAACCAAATTCTTTGACATTCCATTAATTTTTGTCCCATTCGAGATGTTGCTCAGCTGGTGCGCGATACCGCTGCTTGTCGTTTTACTGATTTCTTTGGACTGTACTGTTTCGACAGGTGCACATTCGGCTGTACTGAGCGTGACTGAGCAGGCACTACTTTCTTTGCTCAAGTCATCGACTGTAATCATAACCTCTTTACCCAGTAATCCTTTTCGAAGAAGCACCAGTTGCTGGTTCACTGCAGCTTTGTCTTTGTCATCCAAACAAGAAAGAGAACATGGAAAAGTCACGACTGGTCTCAAGATAAACTCTGATGGTAACTGAAAGATGCTTTCAACTTTTACGGATTCACAATACCCATAGTCAACGAACACAACCTGAACCTGGGAGTTAATGGGGAGGCTCTGGATTAAACCCCGGTGCCATTTCTCATCTTTGCCTTTTATCGCACATAGTAAGCCCATATTTTCACCTGGATGGTCTCTGAAGTTACAAACCTCCGACTCACACACAAGCGCTAATTGTTCAGACATCTCTTTCAGGTCCTTTGCAGCAATGGACAACTGACAGTAAAATAACCCAGGATTTATGGCTGCAGCTATTTTAACTCTTTCCTTTTGCCCGACAGTCAACTTAGAGCGACCGAGAGGAAGAATATTTTCATAGCCACACAGGTTAGAGGTTTTAAAGGAAATCTCTTGTGCAACTTGCTTTTCAATGAGTAAATCTGGGACAGATTCACAGCTTTGTTGAATCGGTACTTCTATCTCCAGTTCCAGCAGTAGCAGAAACGTGTCTGTATCCACATGTCTGCCTAAATTCAATCTTAATAAATCTTTGGATATTTCTGGCACTTCCAGAATAAGAACCTTGTATGGCAGAAGCCCATGGATATATCCTTTAATATGTTTACCTATCAAAGAAGAGAAATATGCTTCAGAGGGTTGGTCCCAACACTCCTCGACAGGCAGCACATTAGCAATGAACCCACAGACGATCTTTGGTGGGAGCATGATTAAAGAATTAGAAATTGTACACAATTGTTTCGAAGTGACAGTAAGAATATTTCCATGATCCAGCAGAAATACGTCAAACAAGTTTCCAGATTTGTTCTGAACTCTTCCTCTGTACCAGTGATTGGATAGCAAATCTTCCACTAAGCACATATCTCCAACTTCCACAAGTCCAGTTGTTTTTGGGACATTCTGAATTTCCACTTGGAGAATATTGTAGTCCAGCTCACAGATGGTAGCATATTGACCTTGAAAGTGCACCAATGCATTCCCAGGACCGCAGTCGGTGTGTATCAGTTTCATTTCCACTGGCCAGAGGGCACACGGAGCGGGAAGCTTTGAGTCCTCCCTTGATCTAAAAGAAATATTAAGTACTTACACAAACAGAGAAGAATAGGCATTTTCATAAAGGTCAATATAAACATCCAGTGCCTCATTTAGAACAAGAAAATAATTCAGAAAAAAATACTACTTAGAAATAAATAATATACCATCAGGTATGACAAGATTTAAAATGAAACTTTAAAAGAAATCTAAATGTAAAAAATTCACCTGAATTTAGTGACTAGTTAACATGTGATTCACAAGAGTGTCCAAGGTGTATATCATACCAAACACTGAACTACTGGGAACATTTTTTTTTTTTTTACATAAAAATTATTAAAAAGTCATGATTATTTAACAAATTCTGAAAATATCACACATTCAAAAATGAAAACAAAACAAAAACCACCAAAATAAATTACATTTTTAAAACCTAAGCGACTGCAAGTCAGAAAGTTACAAAATATATTACAACATCCATATTATTAGTTTTATCGGCCAGCCTAAATTAAGAATAAAGAGACTAATCATCTGACATACAGGCAGATCCACAAGTTTTTGGACAATTTTTATAATAGTGCACCACAATGAACTTGAAATGGCAACACAAAGAGATGTGATCTAAGTGTATTATTTCAGATTTAATTCCAGGCATTTAACAAAAATATTGCATTACACTGAATCCATACGATTTAGGAGTTACAGCTATTTTGACCTAAACCATCCATTTTCAGAGAATTTCAAATAATCTGATATTGAAAATTCAAATATGCACCCTTTTATCACAGAAAACTTCATTTTATATTACATTAATACATTTATGGTAATAATGATAGATTATCAATACATTAAAATGGACACTGATTTCAAGTCAATACATTGATTAATATTACCATCATTCACTTGAAACAAACCCACTGAACATCATAAAACCTTAATGCTGAAACATATTGGAAATTAGTTTAAAACAAAAAGTCTCTCACCCATTTGTCTGTTTCCATTCCATCTGATCAGGTAAAGCTTTAGGTACAAGTCCGCACATCTGCAAAAATACAAACACTACCACCGATAAGCTCTGTGCACCTCTATTCCTCTCTCCATTTATGCGTTTAATAGAAAACACTTGTGCGTTATACACTAAAAACATTTGAATCTTTCTTTGCTTTCTTTATTCAATAATATTTCAAAACATACTACACCTGATGACATCATTCTATGTCCAGCGATGTGAATTCATTGCAATTGTTCCTCAACCACCTTTCTGCAAAATAAACAGCGGTCTATATAAAAAAAACATTTAAAGTTTGAAAAAGTATAAAGATCATCTGGTGGTTGGTACTAACAGTTTCAAAGTTGCAGTCTGCTAGAATCCATTTGACAGTTTGCATTAGCCTGTTTGAAAAGACTGCCGTTTCACCCATGCGAGGGTGTAAAATCTTGGGAATGGGATGTGAATCCCACGGTTAATATAAGGCAATAATAACACTATACAGATATTTAACTAACAACACAGGGCGATCACATGACTTTTAGTTACCTTTCGCATTACAATGTAACCCCCCTGTCTGCTGAGTTTTGCTGGTTTTTACTTTCTACATTAAAAAAGGTTATTAGTGATATTGGCTTACTAACTTGGAATATTCCTAATGAAGTTTAGATAAGAAAATAGAGTGACACATTATTCATGAAATAACGGTAATAGTAAGAAAAAACGTCTCATTAACAAAAATGTCACTGTTGAAGCTAAAATCAAAGTTCATTTTGTGATTATTGAGAGGCTGGCTGTACATTACCCCTAACATACGACAAAAGTTCAGCTGATCCTAAAAAGTAGAGAGTTTACATTGCTATTGATGCAGTTCCAACAAATAGTATCTAAATTATTAATACTTTATTATTATTAAAAAAGTGTACAGAGTAATATCTTCACAGAAGAGGAAACATTACAAATTTTCCTTATTACAACCAGATGACTAATTATTGCATGAAACAACGGAAATGGGAATTTAATACAGTACCAGTCAAAAACTTAGAGACCGTTTCTTGTGTCCAAACTTTTGACTGGTATTTATGTTTATAAGTGTCGCCACTGTACCAGAACTCACATACTTCGTTTTATGAACACACATACTCAAAAAGTGTTATTTATAAATGTATATTATTTTATACCTATAAATCATCACCATCATCTGCTTGATAAAAACCAGCAATAACTGCACACAGGGGGGTGACACTGTAATGCGTAAAGTAGCTAAAAGTCATGTGATCACCCTGTGTTGCTAGTTTAATATCTGTATAGTGTTATTATACCTATACATGTAGTATTTAATTTATATTAACTTGGTTTAAATCAGTGTAATAATATCAGACAAGTTGGATGTTGCCCAAGTTCCTGATTTCCCAAATTCCAAGTTAAATGACTTTCCCATTGAACTCTCAGCACAACTCTGACTGCAGAAAGTTTTTCAGAATAAAGGTTTTAGTGGATTACAGCATAATTTCAGGAGAAGGCAATAAAACCTTAGCACGTTTTTAAAAAATTCATAAATATTATATAAAACCTGCAAATTTTAAGCATGGAAGTGCACTTTATATTGGAAGGATTACTTCAGAGACTTAAATAGCCCGGATAAATGTAAATATAAATGAGATATTTCGGATTTTTGTTTCATAGTAAGGTTAGGATCCCATTTGGTTACTATTAGCCAGTTTACTAGAGACAGCTTCCAGTAAACATTTTGCCACCAACCTTATTTTTAAAAACATCGACAAGAAGTCTGAAATCTCTGGTGGAAGAGCCACTAATCGCTTAATTTGACTTCCAGTGTCTTAAAGAAAGAGAGTTAGCACAGGATGCTAATGTGGAATTAAAAAAAACACATTAGTTACCAGAGCAGGTGTCTCGCGCTCAAGCATTGAATACTGTTGTGATTAGCTTGTATTAGCATTTTATATACGAGTGCAGATATTTTGCTTTTTTTTTTTTAATGGCACAGATACACCGTTAAAAACCCATTCTGACAAACATCCATTTATCATTTGAAATCTTGGGACCATACTGTTATTAACTATTATTATTATTATTATTATTATTATTTACCTCAGAAAGGGACGCACGTGCTGTTTCTCCTCCAACTCTGTGTTGAATCTTTACCCAGAAATCGACGCGCTGGATGCTGCCTTCAAGTTCCCGACATAAAAACTGTTCACATCTGTTCACAATAAACTCACCTACCTCACAATCTTTAATATTCAAAACCAGTATCGAGAAAGAAAACATGTAAATATCAAACTTAAAGAGATGCTCAAGGTGGGATTGTTAAGAAACCAAAACCACGCCACTTTCTGTATTGTTTTAAAGTAATAATGATAAACATTTATATATTCAAATTTTAAATATTATATTTAACTTGCAATAATGAGCATCATTCAGAAGATTTGCTTTATTTATCTTGCAGAGCTCAGGGATTTTAAGTTTCCCCATGTTTGCGTGGGTTTCCTCCGGGTACTCCGGTTTCTTCCCCACAGTCAAGAAACATGCACATAGGGTTAATTGGCTGTTCCAAGTTGTCCCTAGGTGTGAGTGTGAACGGTTGTATAAGTGTTGCCCTGCGATGGTCCGGTGAGCTGTTCAAGTTATCTCTCCCAGTGACCGACGAGACCGATTCATTCATTCGTTCGTTTTCTAAACCGCTTACCCTAATTAGGGTCGCGGGGAGGCTGGCGCCCATCTCAGCCGACTCTGGGCGAGGGTGGGGTACACCCTGGACAGC
>JAQMYF010000017.1:3309228-3323289 GCA_030014195.1 Neosilurus mollespiculum
AGAGAGAGAGAAAGAGAGAGAGAGAGAGAGAGAGAGAGAGAGAGAGAGAGAGACAGAGAGAGGTGTAACCCAATATAATGTGGAATTTAGATTATTTTTGTAATATAATGTTGTGTATGGTTGGTGGATTAGTGTTTAAGGATCTGGTTACTGATCCAAAGGTTGGTGGTTCAAGCCCCAGTACCACCAAGCTACCACTGTTGGGATATTGAGCAAGGCTCATAACCTTCAAATGCTCAGTTGGATAAAGGCAATAAATGTATATTATTGCAAAGCTATAACTGCTAAATCTGGCTTACACAAAATAAAGGCGACTTTAAAAAAAAACACTATTGTTAATGGTCTGTGTTTCCACTGAGTTATGTTATGCAATTAAAGCTAGATTATTTATTTATTTATTTATTTTTACAATATTTGAGACTTTCCTTTTGAAATTCATGTTTTTATTACTTGATTTTTAGTTCACAATTTCAAATTAGTCCATAATTAGCTTAATGGAAGCCATTATAGAATACTGTCTCACTCGTGTTTTCTACCTTTGCATCTGTAAATTATTCCAAACTTGTAACCATGTGGATCTGTGAATTGGCTCAAAGTCATGCGTTCATTCCAATCTCATGTTCTGTTCCTCAGGTCCTGACTGACGTCCTTATTCCTGCTACAATGCAAGATATGCCTGAAAGGTATATGTATATTGTGCATATATCTTGAAAAGAAAGCTGTGTGTCAGTCTAATGCTTAATAAGTTATTAATTTTTTAGTTTTTGCCCATAAACATAAACACAAGACCGGCGCCTCTCAGTATATCGCGTGTATTCGGAACGTGCCGAAGTTGCCGCCATCTTAGCAGAGACTAGTTACACTTGACATCTAGGCTTTATACATGTAACCAAGCTGCAGGATTGAGAATTTTTGCTTCTTTCTGCGCTTAATTTTGAGTGATATTTGTATACGTGCCGGTAGAATACCATGATCCAATTAGAATTAAAGAAATAGTTAGACTTACGTTTTTTTTTTTGTTTGTTTGTTTTTTTTGGAAAAGAGAATAAATAATAAATAATGCAATTATTCTGTAGATACAATACTTACAAATGAAATGTTATTCCTTGTGCTTTAGAGATACAATTTCACCTGTTGGAGCACAACATTCAACACCCATCTTACTGGAATGGCGGATTTTAGTTCTTGGTAATATGGCGGCCACCAAAGGCATGCGAGGGTCTTGTCCGGTGTTATGTTTATGTCTATGTTTTTGTCAACATGGAACATTTATTAGCAAGGTGCAGTACTATCACCCAAGAGTTGGCAACTTCAAGCCCGAGTTAATGCACAGAGCTGGGAGCACACTGAATACACTGTAGGGGCAGTTTTGGGTCAGTGGTTAAGGCTCTGGATTGGTGATTGGTTCAAGCCCCAGCACCACCAAGCTTCCATTTTTGGGCCCTTGAGCAAGACCCTTAACCCTTAATTGCTCAGTTGTATATAAATAAAAGATTAATGTAAGTCACTCTGGATAAGAGCGTCTTCCAAATGCCGTAAATGTAAATCTTAACCCTTCAGGTCATATCCTCAATGTGTTTGTAACCTTCAGTAATTTTGATACAATATGTCAAGTCTTTTGGCAGATATCCGGAATTTTGCAAAACTCTGGGAGCCCTGGGTGGTTTCATCCTTGGAAAACCTGCCAAAAATCCTGTCGGAAAAGAAGCTACCGATAGCTCGGCGCTTTGTTTCGGCTTTAAAGCGCCAGACGTCCTTCTTACACCTTGCTCAGGTCTGCATTTCCCAATAACACTTCTGCATGAATTAAATATATTCTTGTTTTTGGCAACAAACAGCAATGTTTTATTTTCTCTTTAGATCGCAAGACCGGCTCTTTTTGACCATAACATAGTGATGGCCATGGTGAACGACATTGACAAAGTAGATTTAAACAGCATCGGCTCCCAGGCGCTCCTCTCAAACACGAGTGACCAGGATCTGGATTTCTACTCCGAATGTGAGTCAAACTGCCAAACTTGATTTCGCATTTGCATCGTATTAACATTAATATTAGCTGTATTGGCGACTCATTACCTGCTAAACATTTGATACGTTTTTAGATATTGATAAGGAAAATGATTGCTTAAGCTGGGTACATACACTTCGAATAAATAGGGAATAAAACATGATTAAGAATGTTTTCAATCAAGACACAGTGGCACATTGAAGCAAAGTTGAACAAAGCATACCCAAGCATTTTACCCATCTTACACCACAGCATTTTTTTCAATGATTATTTATTCATCCATTCATTTTCTAAGCCGATTAATCCTAATTAGGGTCGCGGGGAGGCTGGCGCCCATCCCAGCCGACTCTGGGCGAAGGCGAGGTACACCCTGAACAGCTCACCAAACCATTGCAGGGCAACATACATACAACCATTGACACTCACGCTCACACCAAGGGGCAATTTGGAACCACCAATCAGCCTACTGTGCATGTCTTTGGACTGTGGGAGGAAACCGGAGTACCCAGAGGAAACCCATGCAAGAACTGGGGGAACATGCAAACTCCACACACGCCCCGAGCCCGGGAATCGAACCCAGGACCTTCTTGCTGTGAGGCGGACATGCTAACCACTTCGGCAATGATTATGTATATGTTTTATATTTCATTTATTACATCATTACTGTAGGTTTGTCGTTACATTTAATGATGTCAGATGACTACTACACAAGTTATCGATCTGATCCCTTATGTTAAATTTGTTATAAACAGTCATTGAACCTTTCTGGAAGTTAATAAAAGCTTACACAGAATGTAAAAAAAAACCCAACCCCTCTTTCATGAAGATTTTTATTAGAAAATATAGTTTCCAGTTAGCTTTAGTTCTGATTTTAAAAGCTCTCACACTGGAAACTCTGTCTCCGTAAATGAGCTGTTGCCACAGAAACAATATTGTATTTATTTACTCAACTCATTTGTCTAACTGCCTACTCCTACTTTGGGTTGTGTGGAGGCTGGAACCTATCTCAGCCAACACTGGACGAATGCAAGGTACACCCTGGATAGCTCGCCAGACTATCGCAGGGCAACACTCACACACAACCATTTACACTCATACTCGCACCAAGGGACAATTAGAAGCAGCCAATTAGCCTCATGTGCTTGTCTTCGGACTGTGGAAGGAAAAAACAGAGTACCCAGAGGAAACCCACGTAAGCATGGGAAGAACATGCAAACTCCACCCAGATACGCCCTTGCTGAACTCCGGACTCGAATCCAGGACCTTCATGCTGTGAAGCAGACATACTAACCACTACACCACCAAGCCACCCTGTATTTAACTAATACAGTATAAATTTGAGATTATAGCTGAAACTACTCTCAGAGCTCATCCTATAGAAAATTAATCAACACATTGTGACCAATCAGCTTTCCTGTGTTTAAAAAATGATACTTATTAGAATAGATTTGAGCTCCAGTCTGTTAAAAAAAATCTAAATAGCAATTATGATGTAGCTCATTGTGCTTAAAATTGCTCTCATTTTTGTTATGTTTTTATCTCATAGATGACTCCGTCACTGTGTTTCAAGAGTTAAAGGACCTTCTGAGAAAAAACGCCACCGTCGAGTCTTTTATTGAGTGGCTGGACTCAGTGGTGGAACAGAAGGTCATTAAGGTTGGTTGAAACTAAAACATACACTCATCTGCTCCCTGTCGCTGCATCTGAGTGAGTAAAATCTTTATTTCCACTTCGTCATCAGCCCAGTAAACAGAACGGCCGCTCGGTGAAAAAACGGGCCCAGGACTTTTTACTGAAATGGAGTTTTTTTGGAGCGCGTGTGATGCACAGCCTCACCTTAAACAATGCCACGAGCTTTGGTAAGCCTTGTTTTGTATTTTAAAAAAATATATATAATTCGTAATTATGTCTTCAGGATACACTTTACTCTATTTCTCTTCTCAATTTTGGAAAATGTAGAGCTCAGTTAAAGCACTTTTGTTATTTTTTCTCCCACAACATAAACCTCCAGTCTGTTCGGTTACAAAGTGCTGTAAAATGTAGTGACCCATCCTGAGTAAACAAATCTCTATCTCTTGGATGCGAGTGCACTGATTAGGAAGAGCCCAGCTCTAGTTATGTGAGCTTTTGATGGCCCTGCGTACACACGCACACGCGCGCACACACACACACACACACACACACACACACACACACACACACACACAGAAACACTCTCAAAGCCAAACAGTCACACGTAGAGCGAGGCCATTACATGACCCCGCTGGACACACAGCAGACAAAGACTCAAGTCAGCCTAAATAATAAAAATAATTTAATTTAAATGTCACTATTTTTATTGTAGTGTCCCAGAAAGGATAATTTTTGAGTCCCATGATACAGAGAACACAGAACCAAAATTTGCAGATTTAAAAAAAAATATTCATACAACATTCATGAAATTATTAAATATTTTGAGTGATTTGTTGTCATTCCATCTGGATATTTTATTCAAGTTGTGGCAAAACTTATGGCAAAAAATGAGAACTTTCCCATTGCGGGACAATAAAGGATTATCTTTATCTTATCTCATCTCGTCTTATCTCATCCTAACATATTCATGGAGTTATTTATTTGCATAAAAGTTTTTAAATACATCTAGAATATAATCATTCACTCGCTTACCGGGTTACGGGGAGGCTCAGCCAACACTGCTACACCCAAACTCCAAATGGAAGAGCTCGGAACTCGAACCCAGGACCTTCTTGCTGTTAGGCGAACGTACTAACCCCCACTACGCCACTGTGCCATCCTTGTGGATATAATGTTTTAGTAAATTTTGTTTAAAAAAAAAGTGTGTGTGTGTGTAAAAGTGTAAAAATGCAAAAGTAAGTATTAAAAAAAAATTACTAGATTAGGAACTGAAATCTAAAAAAAAAAAATTTGGTTTGGTTTACCCTTTGTTTGTTTGTTTGTTTGTTTGTTTGTTTGTTTATTTATTTATTTATTTATTTATTTATTTAACAATTATTATTATTATTATTATTATCATTATTATTATTATCATTATTATTATTATTATTATTACTATTATTATTATTATTATTATTAATACAGTTTTTGAAATAGATGGTTCAGGTTTCTTAGAGAACGCATCACATTTTTTCTTTCTCTTTTCTGTATTTAATACAAGACAACCCTGTATTTAAAATTTTTAAATAATATGGTTTTAAAGGAATTTGATCTATTATGACATATTTTAAAATGAATTATATTACCAATTATTTTTTAATATTAATTCATAAATTCATGCATAAATTATTTATTTGTTTGTTTGTTTACGTTTGTTTAAAATGAATGGAAATGTATTTCTTTTCACTCTTCTTTTGGACACAAGTGCTAAATAAGTTAGCATTTATTTAAAAAAAATAAAACTTATTTATCAGTTCTGCAAATACTTCAAATGTAAATCAGTATAGTATAAAACAATTAAATTGTATTAAAAATTAATACGCTTAATTTAATTAAACAAAAACAAATAGCTAGCATTATTTTCTATAAAGGGTACACTGACCTCATTGGTTCTTGTTCCAGTAATTAAAGGTTTGAGCTGTAATAAATATCTCCTGAACTGTAACTCACTGAATAAAAATTTTGATTTGTTTTATCCACAGGTTCGTTCCACCTCATCCGAATGCTGTTGGACGAATACATCCTGCTGGCAATTGAAACACAGTTTAATAATGATAAAGAGCAAGACCTACAGAATCTCCTGGATAAATATATGAGAAATGCAGGTGAACTTGCATTTAGTGTTTATGTGTGTGTATATATATATATATATATATATATATATACATACATACATATGCACACAGTATGATGTTGTTTCAATGTTTTCAGATGCCAGTAAGGCGACTTTCACTGCTTCCCCGAGTTCATGCTTCCTGGCAAATCGTAATAAAGCCGGAATCCTAAACAGCGATTCATCTGTGAAGAATGAGACCCAGCCGGTGTATGCACACCTGTCTGCTGCAGGAGCTCAGCATGGACTGGGGGCAACCATGGTGGTGTACCAGGGGACCGACACCGACAGTTTTACACTACCTGGTAAACGCTTTAAAACAGAATAATTCTAGATGAGTATAAATATCTGAGTCTGAAATTATGTCATCAGTCATTAAACTTGAAACATCACATTATTCTTCACCGAACTACTGTAGATCAGTCATCTTGAGTATGTGACCTTGAGGTTAAATATATTCACTTAGCGCTGGGGACTTTTACGTTTTGGTAGATGCATCACTAGATACTAAGGGAACGTTATTGATCTCAGACGTCTGTTAAACAGGTACTTAACCTGATTTTATGAGCTTCCCATTCAGATTATTTGAAATGACTTGTGTGTAATTTACCGTCTCTGAGGTTGCCAGGTTTTGCTCGAGCAGGGCTCTGGAGGTGAGAGATTTTCAGTTGTATCTATGCCAATCCCATTAAATCAAGCACTTGCCTTTTAGTCAGGAGGAAAAAACTGGGTGGAAGGAAATGATTTGATTATAGATTTAGATCATTCATTTCACAATAAGTAAATAAGTAAAAAAAAAAAAATGACCAGATTAAAAAAAGTCATTTTCACACATAATTTAAAAAATTATATTCAACTTGATATCGCAAATACAAGCGGCTGAAATGAGCTTCCTTTGCAGTGTGGCGGGGCTCTCCCTCAGAGATAGGGTGAGAAGCTCGGCCATCCGGGAGGAACTCAGAGTAGAGTCGCTGCTCCTCTGCGTTGAGAGGAGCCAGTTCAGGTGGCTTGAGCATCTGATTAGAATGCCTCCCAAACGCCTTCCTGGTGTAGTGTTTCTGGCATTTCCGACCGGGTATAGACCCCGGGGTCGACCCAGAACATGTCGGACGGACTACGTTCCTCGGCTGGTCTGGGAATGCCTCGGTGTCCTCCAGAAGAGGTGGAGGAAGTGGCTGGGAAGAGGGATGTCTGGGATGTCTGCTGCCCCCGCGACCCGACCCTGGATCACGCGGAAAAAGATGATAATGATGGTGATGATGATGATCATATCCAACTGAAAAGTCCATTAGCTCCAGGAACATCTGGTAGCCTAATATATTAATGGACTTTTCAGTTGGATATAAATTTTCGATAGGTTCTGGATAAGTTACTAATAAGTTATGTATACATTCAAATTTGTCATACATATAAGCATAAGGCATAAGTTCTGCAAAGTATTAATATGTGACGGAGCATTATGCAGTAAGTCAATGAACCAAGCTAAAAATGTGGTGTAATCTTCTTTATCAAGGCCAGTTGGACTACCCCCAGAGCAGTGGCCCATTGATCACCCCTCCCATCTCTCCCGCCATGGCAAACCGGGGCAGCGTGATCAACCAGGGCCCGATGGCAGTGAGATCAACGAGCAGCTGCCCTGTCCAGCCACACGCACCCTGCCAGGCTTTCCCTGATGCCATGTACCAAAACCTTCCTACCTCCACCTACTATACCAACTCCTCCAGCTACCAGACTACCAGCCTGACCCAGACCCACACACCTCCCTCGGCTTACCACCAATCTCGGAGCGAGTGTTCACGCTATTCCTCCTTTAGTGGTCAGCAGCTGGCTAAGGACTGCTTTGATAGTTGCAGTGGTGTAGCGTACAGCTCCAGAGCCTCGTCAGTGAGCTACCAGTCCACCTCTGAGCCCACTATTGAGCTTCAAGGAGCACAGTTAATGGACTACGGATTTGCAGGGAGTGGAGGAGGATGTTCAGGGCCAGTGTACACCAGCGCTGCACACATTGGTGAGGATGGCAATGCATGTTGCATGTATGTTGGGTAATTAGCACAAGATTTTCAGGTTGGTCATGGTCAGTAAACCTGGTCCAGCCGTACATTCATTCATTCATGTTCTGAACGGCTTAATCCTAACTAGGGTCGCGGGGAGGCCGGCGCCCATCTCAGCCGACTCTGGGTGAGGGCAGAGTACACCCTAGACAGCTCGCCAGGCCATCGCAGGGCAGAAACACGCTGACGGCTATGCAGCTACTCTTGTCGAAAGTCAGCAATGGTTCTTTAACACGCCTCTCACCACAGACAGTGAGAGACATGGCAGACCTTTGATAACCCAGTTAGCTGCACTGTGGGACATCAGTACAATCTAGGAATATTTAATAGAAGATGCTTTTGATAATTTTTTAAGATTATCAACAATGTGTACAGAAATGAGCACAGTTTTATCTTGAGTAGAAGCATCCACGATAGAATATTTCAGTAGTGTCTGTACTTTATGTTTTTCCTTCCTCACTTCAAGGCTACTATGGGAACAGTGGCTACGTGGACACGCAGAGGATGGGCTCTTTAATCGATCAGCATGTATCAGTGATCAGCAGTGTGACCTCCACTCGCTCGGTCCCTGCATACACCGAGGCTCATGACCCGCTCAACATCCTGAACGACACGAGCAGAAAACCAGCGGCAGCACCATACTACCCTGTACAACCTCCTTTAGTTACACGCTCAGCAGGTGATAGAACAAAACTTTTCTATATTATAAAGATTTTACAGACTTTTATTCTTTACCAGCCACATTAATTGCTGATGTGTTATTATGCACTGAGGAAATTGTGAGGATTAAAAAGGAACGTAGTGTATGTCTGCCTCACAGCAAGGAGAGAGCGTTTCTGTGTGGAGTTTACATGTTTTCCACGTTCTTGCGTGGGTACTCCGGTTTCCTCCCACAGTACAAAGACATGTAGTAGGCTAACTGGCTGTTCCACGTTGCCCGTAGATGTGAGTGAGTGTGAATGGTTGTATGTGGTTGGCGCTGCGATGGTCTGGCGAGCAGTTCAGAGTGTACCCCGCCCTCACCAAGAGTCGGCTGAGATAGGCTCAAGCCTCCCCTCGACCCTTATAGGATAACATAGTTCGGCAAATGAATAATTTAAGAGACTTTTCAAGTTTAGAAGAATTTGTTCTTGAGACTCTAAAATCACTACTACTATTACTACTACTGCTACTAATATTATGTTGTTTGTTTGTTGTTCTTTTAACGGCGATTGCGGAGTGCCCCAGCGCACCATCGTCAATCCTCGGGCTAGGGGCTCTCCGCTTTGGCCCAAAGACCAGTCCAGCCTGACAGTTTACTCAGTCTCCAGTTTCTCTCGCTCTGGAACACATACAGAACTCACACGAATAGGCTTATTATCTAGCCAGATAAAATACACACCATGTAGCAGAAACTTCACCACAGTTTAACATGAAGTCTAGCTGGTTATCTTAATAGTCGATACTGTGTGATACTTTACAGTTTCTGAGTGTTGGAGCAGGAGCGAGGGGCTTCCACGATGAGAACTTCAACCCCTGCGTAGATAGTAATAGAGACTGTTGGATTTATTCAGCAGTAGGTCTATCCTACCTTATTTTACCTTCGGATAATGGATTCGTATTCATAATATCGTTATTTATCCTAGCTGTAATTCGCCAGGAGAGGCATGTTTATACTTCTTTATGGTGTCTCCTTCTTCCTTATTCCATTCCAAGTCATATGACCAAATAAATATTGACCTGGCTGTGGGGCAGTGAAATCCAATTTAGGGGAAATTAATAATGCATGTAATTTTTAATAAACCTTTTTCAAAGGATGATTCTGATAATATTTAGAAATGTACATAGATTTTTAATCATTGATTTGTGATGTCACAAAATGGGCTCAAGATCTTTTCGACTAATCACATCGAATATGCAAATTGTTAGAGGGCAGTGATGAGCTTTTAAAACGAGCTTGATTGAGCTACACACCGGAGGTATATCTGGGATGCATTCGGATCCGGCTACATAGTTGGCAATGCCAATAATTCCTTTTTCAGTTTGAAAAACAAAAATCCGACTCTACAGAATTGGTTCACAAGAACAGATTCTGCCAAGATTGATGTGATTCTGCTATTAACAGAAGAGTAGAACCAACTGTGCACAACAACAACAACAACAACAACAAGGTGACAAACAGTTTGACACTGGATACCTCTGGTGTTAAAAAAAAACTAGCTTAAAATGTAGCTAGTTTAGAGAAGTACAACCAAGAGTATAGTAAATATCCGCTGTATTTTGATGCTCGGCTAAAATTTAGGAGAAATCGATGAATTACAAAATAGATACTGTACTGAAATACAAACTAGTGCAAACCATCATTCTCTCAGATAATTAGCTGACTAATTAGTTTACTTAGTGCCCGATAACAGGAATAACAGCCTGTTTGCCCCACCGTATCTGTTGCAGGTTCATCGATAGCTGCTCCGATCCCTTGCTCGGTTTCTCCGTGCATGTATGGAGCTGCTGCTCAGTATCCCCATTCCCAAGATGCCCTGCTACCTCACCATGGTGGCGCCGAGATGCGGAACATGGTGTCCGCCCTGCCTCCTATCAACACTGTGTTCATGGGGTCAACAGGAGGACCACCGTGACTATTAATAACCCTCATTTTTATCACTGACTTTTCAAAGGAAATGATAAAACAGACTCTTCAGTGCTAGCCGATGGACTAGAGGAGAGTCCGCAGGTCCATATTTAAATATTGGTAAATATAAAATTTGTGTATATAAAATTATTCAAATGTAAATGTAATACAAATATCTGTAAGTGGTCTAAACAGCTGTATCTGTAACTATATCTGTATTTTTGAATTTGAATCTGAAGTGGGTGTGGTCTAATCCAGGTTTGGGGTCTTTTTTCTCTCGCAAACTTCATACTAACAGCGTGATATTAAAACCAACGTTTTTCTTCATCAGTTGGGATCTCAGCCCATCACTAGACTCAGTCAGATTTCTTTGAACTTTAAAAAAAAAAAAAAAAATTATAAAAATGAATAAAAATAATTACATATATGAAATATTTTGTGAGATTTTTCTTTAGACTTTTTTTTTTTTTTTTATTAATTAGAGAGGTTTGATTGACATCACGGGCAGCATGGTGGTGTAGTGCTTGGCACATCTGTCTCACAGCAAGATGGTCCTGGGCTCAAGTCCCGGGCTTGACAAGGATGTTTCTTTGTGTAGTTTACATGTTATCCCTGTGCTTGTGTGGGTTTCCTCAGGGTGCTCTGGTTTCATCCCACAGTCCAAAGACATGCACATTACGCTGATTGGCTGTTTTGAATTTTCCCCTACTTGTGAATGGTTGTGTGTGTTGGCATTACAATGGTTCTCTGCTGCTCAGGGTGTACCCTGCCCTCACTCATGAGTGAGTGAGAGTGAATGAGTAACTGACATCACCAGACCCCAGCTAACATTTGCTTTTGGGACCCATGTGGGTTGTAAGTGGGATGAAAAACAGGCCCTGTATGGGATTGTCTGTGGGTTCCATAGTAACCCCATGTCAACTGCCCACATGTGTGTATGGGTTATGCCTGGAGTGCATGGGCACTAAGTGGGCATCTTAACTGGGGCCCACATGGGTCAACTAATTTCAGACGGGCTTCCTATGTGGTTCCTTGTTGGGTTATGAATGGGAAAGGGATTCATATAGGCAGTCAATGTGGGGCCTCTACTGAACATGCAGGAAATCCCATAGTGGGCTCATGTTTCATCTCACTAACTATCCACATACCAATGTCGGCTAGGTCATGACATTACGTTGTGCCTTTGATTGACAGCAGTGGCTCAGCGATTAAGGCTATGTGTTACTCTTCAGAAGGTTATGGGTTCAAGCCCCAGTGCCACCAAGCTGCCACTGTTGGGCCCTTGAGCAAGGCCCTTAACCATCAACTGCTTGGTTGTATAAATGAGATAAAAATGTTAGTCGCTCTGGAAAAGGGCGTCCACTAAATGCCATAAATGTAAATAGTCGCTTAGCACAGGAATTCTCATATTTTTGGTGGTTTAATCCGACAGGTACTCCGTAATGTATATTTAAATAAAAACGCTGTGTGCTGTCTGTTCTATATTTTGGGATTTTAACATTATATATACTTATATAATTGTCATCATTGATAAAAATTGAACTTCTACACTCAAATGATTTGTGTGCATTAATAATACTCCAAGGTTGTATGAAGAATAACTTATTGTGTAATGTCAGAGAAATTAGCGATAGCATGGGATTACAAACTGTCTCGTGCTCCTCCGTGTTTGATGTCATCTTTTATCTTTTCACCTGCCACCTGTGAAAAGAGATGTTTAACAGATAAACCGGACATACCCTCTGCGGTCCAGGCAGGAAACACCAGAGAAGAAATTGTGGATCAACGTCAGTTATCTGCATGGTGACAGATTAGCCGATTCCTCCTTTGTACAATGGTTGAAGATAAAGGTGCTATAAAGATGTTGACCCAAACCAAAGCCAATAGAGATGTTTGAGGTCACAAGCTGTTTATACATGGTGACCCTGCACGAAAGGGAGGGGGGGAAAGGACCATTTTCTCTCTCTGTGTTCTCCAATTTGTGCTTTGTTGGCCTTTAAGCAGATGAAAGCTAATAAAACCATAATCAGTAACATTAGATTAGGTGTTGGCACATTGTGTACAGAAATGATACGGCCTCAGAACGGCATGCTGTATTTATATGTATACTGAGCTGATGCATACTCGGGATGATGATTTGTCCATTTGTCCATATTGTTTAGAAAGAATAGCGAATCAATGATAAAAATATATATACACCTGAGCACATATTGTATCTTTTGTCTACTCAAAGCAGAGGGAGGGTCCAGTGCTCAACCCACGGACTGGGAACAGATGGCCCGAAATGTAATGATTACAAAATCCAGACGTTTAAAATAGTTTAATTACAAAGTCAATAATGCCCCCAACAATTGCCAGGCCTGTAGTATAAAAACAACAGAAGGCGGAACGCAAACTTTGGGAGAATGTTTAACCAGAACTTTGCATTAGGCAGGGAGCCTCCATATGTACCACAGCCGGACCAAAGATCAACAGATCCAGTGTAATTACGCGGCACCATCAGCCTGACCGAGAGAAACACACACACACACACACACACACACACACACACACACGCGCGCGCACGTTTACGCTTACATCACTGGTGGCTGTGTAAGCCTGGAGAAATACAGGAAATACATCTTAATTAGATCTGAAGTCTATGAGATTACAAAATAAAATTTGTTTTATCAGTGTTTGTTTTTCATCATTTATATACACTACATTACTGCATTTAAAAGCATGTAATGTGTTATTAACGCCCATTATAAACAATTACATGTATGACATTTATAGCATTTTGCTAACACCCTTATCCAGAAGGACTTACATTTTATCCCATTTGTACAACTTTGCAGATGAGGGTTAAAGGGCTTTGCTCAAGGCCCTAAGAGTGGTAGATTGGTGGAACTGAGGCTTGAACCACCAACCTTCTGATCAGCAACCCAGAGCCTTAATCACTGAGCCACCACTGCCCTGTATGAGGTTTTGAGGAGTTGTTGGGGTGTGTATATGTGAATATGACTGCAACAGAACTCGTGATACTGAAGACTCAGAGACATCTGGACAGTTCATTCTGTTTAATCACTTCATTCACTTCATTCATTCACTTCAATCGCACTTAAAGTGGATACTTTTCAGATACCCTTTTTCCTTACTTTGAAGCTTTTTAATGCACCAAAACACACACCGTACACACTTTTTGACACCAACCTCTATCTAATAGCACACACACACACAAAAGTGAAAAAACCCACATGTAAATAGTTGCTGATAACAACAGCAACACAGGTGAAACTAATTAACCAGCTAGTAAAATTAACAAGATCATGTCCTGAAATGATTTCTTTTTACTTTCTAATATGTTTATATACCAGGATCCCAGATCAGATGTTAGACTGAAAACAGGAATCATCTGTGATATATTTAATCTATACTCTACTCTACTGTACTATACCATACTATACTATACATTACTACACTAATACTACACTGTGCTTTAACTATACTACACAATAACTATACTTTTCATTCATTATTATAATACTATACTGTACATTTATAGCATTTGGCAGACGCTCTTATCCAGAGCGACTTACAATTATCATTTTTATACAACTGAGCAATTGAG
>JAQMYF010000017.1:3326953-3346291 GCA_030014195.1 Neosilurus mollespiculum
ACTTTATTTAGAGGTGTGTGTGTGTGTGTGTGTGTGTGTGTGTGTGTGTGTGTGTGTGTGTGTGTGTGTGTGTGTGTTTTTATTAACTTTAGATTGACATTTATATCTACAAAAGAGCCTTGGATCTTAAACACAGTGATTTATTTATTTATTTATTTTATAAACTACACTATACATACAAATAATGATTTATTGATTTAAAAGGATTATTAATTAGATATAAATTCTACTGTGTGCATGTTGGGAGGCATGGTGGTGTAGTAGTTAGCACATCCACCTCACAAAAAAAACAGGTCTGGGGCTCAAGTCCCGAGCTTGGCGAGGGCGTTTCTGTGTGGAGTTCGCGTGGTCTCCCTGTGCTTGCGTAGGTTTTCCTCCGGGTACTCGGGTTTCCTCCAGCAGTCCAAAGGCATGTGCGTTGGACTAATTCACTGATCCCAGTTGACCCTGGATTTAAATGTGACTGAGAATGGTTGTGTGTGTTGCCCTGCGATGATCTGGCGAGCTGTTCAGGGTGTACCACGCTATTGTGCAGACTTGGCCCTAATAGCATTAAGCGGTTCAGCAAATGGATGGATGGATGGATGGATTGATCGATGGATGGTTTATGTTTAAAGGGGAAGGTTTATTACACTTTTATCCATATATCCATTACTGAACACAATTTTGTTTTCTATAAATTGTTAACATGGTGAATTTTCCTGTGAGGGGAAGTTTATTTATGGAAGGAGTCTCCAGTGTCAGTGGAGTTTAACTGCTTAGTCTTGAATTTTCATGCATTATATCAGCTTAGACATTTAGACTTAAAAAAATTTTTTTTTTCCCTAAAACTGTTATATTTTTAGTTCCAGCTGTCGGTCTCCATTAAAACTAATGTACATATTTAAATCTCACAAAAGGGTGGAACTGAATAAATCACTGTAACACCATGTTGTGTCACAGTAATTCCACATGAGGGCAGTATAGAGCCATAAACCAGTGAACACTCAATATGATGATGATGAAGTTGATGATGATGATGATTATTAATATTTTTCTCCCTTACTCACTCACTTACCTCACCTTAATCCTACTAGGGACACTGGGAGGCTGGTGCCCGTCTCAGCCGACAATGGGCGAAGGTGGGGTTCACCCTGAACAGCTTGCCAGACATCACAAGTCCAACACACACACACACTTGCACTCACACCTAGGGGCAATCTGAAACAGCCAATTAGCCTGATGTGCATGTCTTCGAACTGTGGGAGGAAAGCTGAGTACCTGCAAGCACAGGGAGAACATGCAAACTCTGTCAGAAACACCCTCACCAAGCAAGGGAATTGAACCCAGGACCTTCTTGCTGTGAGGTGGGTGTGCTAACCACTATGCCGTCATGCCATCCATTATTATCCTATTGGGTTATTATTATTATTATTATTAGTGGTAGTAGTAGTAGTGTCATCACAAACCTAATAAAACAATATCCTGTATGTTAATAATTGTAGTATTTAGATGTTTTTGGCGAGGGGCTGCTCAGTGACACAGTGGTTATCATGTCCACCTCACAGCAAAAAGGTCCTGGGTTTGATTCCCGTATGGAGTTTGCATGTCCTCCCCATGCTTGCATGGGTTTCCTCCGGGTACTCCGGTTTCCTCCAACAGTCCGAAGACATGCACATTAGACTAACTGGCTATTCCAAATCGCCCCTAGGTGTGAGAGTGTGTGTGAATGGTTCTGTGTGTTTTGGCCCTGTGATGGCCTGGCGAGCTGTCCAGGGTGCCCCCGCCTTCGCCAAGAGTCAGGTGAGATGGGCGCCAGCCTGCCTCCGGCCCTAGTTAGGAATAAACGGCTTAGAAATTAATAAATTAATGTTTATGGCAAGTAAACACACTATTGAGCATTATAGTTAGATCACCATCAGATTTTTTTTCGGTATTTCATGTAATACTGTAGTATATTTATTGTATATGTGAGACATATACACAATCTGATTTAAAATTCTTTAGATCTGTTCAAGAGTCGGGTCACGAAGAGGTCAAACCTGGGATTTCACCTTGTTGACTCTAATCTCTTTGTCAGGATTTTGTGTATTAGACTAAAGAAAAAACGAAGATCTTTGAAATGTGTGTACTCAGTCTAAGTACAGAACCTCTGAGATGTCGAGAAGAAGAACACCTGTATCCTAGAATAAAAACGGACATGATACCTGCTTATACTGTCCTCCAGGATTTTCAGAACAGTGTACAGTCCAGAAGCCAGAGGCTGTCTATCAGTTTATACATTTGGACTCACATGAAGCCCAAGAATTCCACAACTGCATGTGTCTTAACCCGAAGCGAGCAGCAGGCCAGTGTAACTGTATTTGGAGAGCGGCAGCAGACATTGTAGGCATTTCTCTCATTGGTGGTAAATATCTGGAGGAATGTCTCGGTGTTTCCCTGCCAGAGCTGCTCTGAACGACTGAAGCGCTGCACCAAAGAGAGATCGAGGCCTCGCTGACACCCACAACAAGTGCACAAATGTCCGGAAAAGGATTGTATTAATGCAACGATTCATTCGTAAACAAACTAGAATTCCAGTATCAATAAATTATGGATTAAAGTTGGCGGCACGGCGGTGTAGTGGTTACCACGTCCTTCTCACAGCCAGAAGGTCCTGAGTTCAAGTCCCGAGCTCATGTGGAGTTTGCATGTTCTCAGAGATAGAGAGATAGATAGATCAACAGATAGAGAGAGAGAAAGTGATAGATAGATAGAAAGAGAGAATGGTACCGATAGATAGATAGATAGATAGATAGATAGAGAGAATGATAGATAGATAGATAGATAGATAGAGAGAGAGAATGATAGAGATAGACAGATAGATAGATAGATAGATAGATAGATAGATAGATAGATAGATAGATAGATAGAGAGAGAATGATAGAGATAGATAGATAGATAGAGAGAGAGAGAGAGAGAATGATATAGATAGATAGATAGATAGATAGATAGATAGATAGATAGATAGATAGATGGATAGTTGGATAGATAGAGAGATAGATAGATAGATAGAGAGATAGAGAGAGAGAATGATAGAGATAGATAGATAGATAGATAGATAGATAGATAGATAGATAGATAGATAGATAGATAGTTGGATAGATAGATAGATAGATAGATAGATAGATAGATAGATAGATAGATAGATAGATAGATAGAGAAAGATTGATAGATAGATAGATAGATAGATAGATAGATAGATAGATAGATAGATAGATAGATAGATATAATTTTTGTATATTTTGTGAAATTCTGGGAAGTTGTTACCATCCGCCACCCACTAAGCAAAATTTGTTGTTGTTGTTGTTGCTGCAGAGCAGCACGGTGACATCGTGGTTAGCACTTCCACCTCACACCAAGAAGGTCTTGGGTTCAAGTCCCGGGTGTTTCTTTGTGGAGTTTGCATGTTCTTGCATGTGCTTGCATGGGTTTCCCCTGGGTACTCTGGTTTCCTCCCACAGTCCAGAGAAATTCTATCTTGCTTTTAAAATAAAAAAATAGCAGCTGGTTTATCTCAGCTTTCTTGTTCATGATCAGTTTTAATCATTTAAACTCCACCTGTGTGTCCTCTGTATCAGTGTTTTTTATTATTATTATTATTATTATTATTATTATTCATGTAATGTATTTTACAGACCACAATTATCGTTGACTGACCGTCTAATTATTCCACCTCAGTCATTCAATGCTTCGGTATTGTTCGATCCTGTTAATCTTTTCGTCGTTTATTGAAACTTTAAATCTTGTACCCCTGCATCCACTAAAGCAACATGAAAAAAATTCCTTAAATGGAGGCTGTGCAGGTCAAGGGGAAAGATTTTAAGCTGCTTTTTTTTGAAGCACCGTATCAGAGACGTGAGACCACAATACATCATTTCCCATTTGCAGATTAAAAAAGAAATCGTTCACAATTCACTGCTTTTGAACACTGCATGATTGACCTTGATTTTGTTCGTCTCTGCTTTTAGTTGGTTAAAGATTTTTATCCTCTTTGGATATGCTTTATCTCGTGGGGCCAGCGAGAGCAGCACGGTGACGCAGTGGTTAGCACGTTCACACTCAGCACGAAAGTTCTGGGTTCGATTCCCGGGCTCGGGGCGTTTCTGTGCGGAGTTTGCATGTTTTCCCGGTGCTTGCGTGGGTTTCCTCCGGGTACTCCAGTTTCCTCCCACAGTCCAAAAACATGCCCAGTAGGCTAAGTGGCGGTTCCAAATCGCCCCTAGGTGTGAGAGTGGGTGTGAATGGTTGTGTGTGTGTGTTGGCCCTGCAATGGTCTGGCAGGCTGTTCAGGGTGTACCCCGCCTTCACCGAGAGGCAGCTGAGATGGGCGCCAGCCTCGCCGCGTCGCTAATTAGGATTAAGCGGGTTAGAAAATGAATGAATTTTTGTATGGATCACGGAATCACTCTGAATCTCTGAATTATTTCAACATTTGACTTTCTTGCTGTCTTTTTTCGCATTTTAATAAAATAAAATAAAATGAAATGAAAACGCACGATTAATTTAGTCACTTGGCCTGTCACAGACTTCATAATGAGGTTCCTGAATGAATAAATGCTAATTGTATGATCTGTTTTTACGTAAACACTGAGCACTCCTCCAGCTGGTCCTTTTCTCCCCTGAGTTGCTGTATGATTTCTGGGGGTGTCCAAACCCCCCGCTCTTTTCCGTGACAGTCTTTAGTGCAGAATGAATCTTTACACGCCGCTCCATTAGTGGTGAGAAGTGAAAGGAGCCTATTCACACACATTATATTTAATCAGAGTGGGAGGTGAATTGTGGGTTGAAGAACACTTAATGTTGGTGCAGTGAAAGCGCCGCAGATCACAAGGCTATTTTTCTCCTCATTTCACCAGATTTTTTTTTTTTCCAGACGCTTACTGCATGAAAGGGTGCACAAATAGAAGGTATCATAATCTTTCATATCCCGGGAGATTTTCTTAATTTAGAGATGATCATTTTTACTTCTTTATATATTTCATAATTTAATCCCTTTGCAATACTGGAGCTTAACATTGGTGCTAACACATTAGGGATAAATGCATATGCATTCGAACCTCATTCTTTCTTCACTTTTTGTACCTTTATATTGCAAAAAGGTGTAAAAAGTTTATCCTTAAAAGGAAACTGCGCTCGATATACTGTATATTCATTTATTTTTAGATTTTCACGACATGCTACTTTCCAGGTACAAAAGATAGAAGAACCCCATACCGACAAAGAACGGTGTTTTTTCCTGAGAGTGGATTTACATATGTATATTTGAATAAAATTAAACTACGCCTCTTTTTTCTTTTCTCCTTTATAATTTTCATATCCCCCCCATGCCAGTGGCATGATGACGCAATGTCCGGGGTTCGATTCCCGGGCTCGGGGCGTTTCTGTGTGGAGTTTTTCTGTTCTCCCCGTACTTGCGCGGGTTTCCTCTGGGTACTCCGGTTTCTTCCCACAGTCCAAAATCATGCACAGTAGGTGAGAGTGTGAATGGTTGTGTGTGTGTGTTGCCCTGCGATGGCCTGAAAGCTGTTCAGGGTGTACCCCGCCGTCACCAAGAGTCGGCTGTAATGGGCGCCAGCCTCCCCGCGACCCTGATTAGGATTAAGCGGCTTAAACAATGAATGAATGGATGAAAATAAAGTGTAAAAATCTTGTTTTAGTTTGTTTTTCTATTGTTTTCATGTAGTATATACTAAAACTTTGAACAAGACTAAAAAGACACCGGCGGCACAGTGGTGTAGTGGTTAGCATAGAACCTGGGTTCAAGTCCCAGGCTTGGGCGTTTCTGTGGGGAGTTTGCATCTTCTCCCCGTGCTTATGGGGGTTTCCTCTGGGTACTCTGGTTTCCTCCTCCTCCAAAGGCATCCACATTAGGCTAATTCTCTGTTCCAAATTGCCCCTAGGTATGAATGCGAGTGTGAATGGTTTTGTGTGTGTGTGTGTGTGTGTGTGTTGGCCTGTTAAAGGTGAATACCGCCTTCGCCCAGTGTTGGCTGAAATAGGCTCCAGTCTTCAGTCAACCCTAGCAGGAGTAAGCGGTTTTGCAAATAAGGGGGAGGAAACTGGAGTACCGGAGTTCATGGGGAGAACATGCAAACTCCACACAGAAACACCTAAGCCTGGGAATCGAACCCAGGACCTTCTTGCTGTGAGGTGAACGTGCCAACCACTGTGCCACCGTGCCGCCCTGGGGTGTATTTTTCCAAATAAATCATAAAATACAAAATAAATATTCATAAATAAAAAGAATCCTTTTATTTAGGAAACTGATTTTTTTCTATTAATGTTGGTGTTTTTTTTAATGATATATATTTTAACTGGGTGAACCTGGGGGCTTATGGGAAAGTGATTACACTGGAATCCTCAACGCCAGGAGCATTTCATTTCCCCCGAATTTTCTTTGCATCCACTTGCATCTTTCCAGGCTCTTGTTTGACTTTGACCTTCTATTATAAGTTGCTTAGAAACCCAGGAGAAAAGATAGAGATGCTTCATCCAAGGCTTTGTATCTTGTCTCTTTCATGCTGGTTTTTGTCAGCCTCTATCCTGCCTCGTATGGGCGCCGTAATAGCGGAACAACTCCTTGTTTTCACTGTAACAACCCGTCCCACTGGTGTGTCACCACCTCGCTCGCAGACTTCTAATTTATTTTCCACTTCATGTCTCTCTTCTTCTTCTTCTTCTTTCTTTTTTTTTTTTTTTGGAGCTTTTACGTTTTTTTTTGCATGTAATCAATGGATACAGGGACACCCCAGATGTGGGTTTTAACCATGTTTTTATACATCAGACCTTTCTCTACTTATATGTGCACCTCTAATAAAGGGAGGGGGGACCTGTGGAGTCAACAATCATGTTTTGATTTGCACCTGTTGTGGTGTTAGAGAGAGGAGAGGAACATACTAAACGTGCTGATCTTTCTCTCCTTAATGAGCTCCGTTTGTTGAATGGCTCCTCCGGCCGGTGCCGTCTTTTTCATCCTGTGGTCTGCCCTGCCTTTTGTGCTCACCTCCCAGCTCACCTAAAGAAGATAGCATTATACAGGCATTCAATTAACGTCTTTGGGGATGAAAAAATAAATAAATAAAAAAAAGCTGGGCGGAGGAGTGAGAATGAAGGCAGGAAGAAAGGCTTATTCTTCCAGGTCTGAAAATGCTACTTAATTAGGAGGTATGTTTAGATGTTTAATGAAGGAGATGCTAAGGATAACAGCATCAAGGCAGCGCTTAACAAACACTCAGGTGATCCTGAAAGGAGCAAAGCTAAAATGTTAGAAATGTTTTTCAAATGGTGTATTTAAAGCTGCATAATTACGGCTTTTAGGGCGACCAGCACGGGTGACTCTGCCACGCTGAATACTTGGACACGTGGGGCTAAGCTCGGCCCGGAGAGCCGGAATTCCCTCTTTCATTCTTGGCACGGTATCAAAGTGCTCATGAATGATTTGCACCTTAATTAGGCTGATAAGTTAATTAACATAAATTCCAACAATAATGAGATCATTAGTAAATCTTTAGATCTGTCTAATCAGGCGGCAGGCGGCAGGCGGCACAGTGGTGAGCATGTCCACCTCACAGCACGAAGGTTCTGGGGTTGAGTCTCGGGCTGTGGTATTTCTGTGTGGTGTTTGCATTGTCTGAAGACATGCATATAACGCGTGCATATAGTTTGGAACTGCCTGCTCCAAATTGCCCCTAGGTGTGAGTGCGAATGGGTGTATGTGTTTTGGCCCTGCGATGGTCAGTATTGGCTGACATAGGCTCATCCTCCCTGTGACCATATTAGGATTAAGTGGTTCAGCAAATGAGTGAGTGAGTGAGAGAAATGCCTGAGCCTGGGAATCGAACCAATGACCTTCTTGTAAGGGGGATGTGCTAAGATTTTATTTATTTTTTTAATTATAAGAAAAAAAATTATAAAACATATCTTTATATTATGAGAGTTAACATGGATAGATACCATATATAGCACATTCTACAAGAACCTTCAGTCAACTTTGCTTGTTCCATTGGAAGAACTAGCAAACACACACACACACACACACGCACACACACACACACGCCCTCTCTTAAAACACCCTCACACTGAGCACACTGAGCCTTTTTGCCCCCTGGCGCTCTCTGACAGTTTCGTTCCTTCGATCTCTTTTTCAGCTGTCCTACTACAATTACAGGGCCGTTTCTAACTTGGTGCCTGTCCCAGCAGCGTGGAGGCTCGGCCACATGACCGTTGATTCATGGGGACACCCATAGAGCTGTCATTTCCAGGGCAGGTGTGGAGAAACTGGCTGGGTGCCTGAGCAAAAAAAAAAAAAGATTCTGATCTCATCCCGAAATACTGCAAGATGATGGCCCGCCGGTCACAGGACCCAAGGTAGTGACATAAAAGGGCTTTTCTAGGTGCAGATATGAAACCTGATCATGTCCAAGCACACGTCTCAGCCATGTTGGAGTCTTACGAAGGGCATCGTGAATGACAGAGAAGGTGGCCGTCTGTATGGCTTTGTTTTCAGGACTTCATTTACACTGTGGAGTCTATTTGAGTCACTGGAATAAAAATGCATCCTGTATAAAACCCTAAAGGAGACAAATATACAGTGAATTAATTTTTTAATAATAAAAAAACAAATTTTTTTTTAAAAGTTTTGATATCTTCATTACTTTAGAGCTAAAGAAATACCTTAAAGTGGATTATTTAGATTTTTTTTTTTTAATGAACCAAGAGCAACAGTGTTACTAAGGAAAACACACAAACAGAGAGAGATGAAGCTAAGAGAAAGGAGGGGGCTGATTTCTTTCTAACCCAGACTGTAGTTTCATGTTGCCTGTCAGTGACAGGCATGTCATGCGATTACACAGACAGACACAACCCTGAATTAAATTTTTATTATCACTAATATTTTTCTTATACATCTATAAAACGGCGGTGGCACATTGGTTAGCATGTCCGCCTCACAGCAAGAAGGTCTGGGTTCGGTTCCCTGGCTCGGGCATTTCTGTGTGGAGTTCTCTCTGTGCTTTTGTGGGTTTCATCTGGGTACTCTGGTTTCCTCCCACAGTCCAATAACATGCACAGTAGGCTAATTGGCTGTTCCAAATTGCCCCTAGCTGTGAGTGTGTGTGTGTGTGTGTGAATGGTTTTGTGTGCTGGCCCTGTGATGGCTTGGCAAGCTTTTCAGTGTGCACCCGGCCCTTGTACAGAGTCGGTTGAGATGGGCGCCAGCCTCCCCGCGACCTTAATTAGGATTAAGCGGCTTAGAAAAAAACGAATGGATGAATCTATAAAATGGGTGGCACAGTAGCGTAGTGGTTAGCATGTCCACATCACAACAAGAAGGTCCTTGGTTCGAGTCCCAGGCTCAAAAAAAGTCTTTTTATGTAGAGTTTGCATGTTCTCCCCATGTTTCTGTGGGTTTCCTCTGGGTACTCTGGGTTTCCTCTCACAGTTCAAAAACATACAGATTACGCTAATTGTCTGTTCTAAACTGCCCCTTGGTGTGAGTGTGATCTGCGATGGACTGGTGGATTGTTCACGGTTGTACCCCACCTTCGCTCAGAGTCAGCTGAGATAGGCTCCATTCAACCCTAGTAGAGCGAAGTTGTTCAGTAAAAGAGTAGAGTGAAAGGTCAAAGTTCGGAAACCGTGGGTGTACAGCATAACAGAAACACCTAAAAAAGTGTGTGCGTGTGTGTGTGTGTGTGTGTGTGTGTGTGTGTGTGTGTGATCATTGCTCTAAATCATTTTTATTATGCCGTCATTGTTATGAATTGTTTATCGGATATTAGATTATAATATCCATAAGGATGATGTCACTTCAGTAGTATTTCCAGTAGTTTCTTGCGGAATAATGCTAAATTCCAGTTTAATCCAGCTTTCACTGCATCTGTCTTATTTTATTGCGATGCCACATGCAGGAATCTGTGCCATGAAGAATGTGATGTGCTTTAAACACACACGCACAAGTACACTCTGGTTGGGTTTTTTTGTTTTTTTGTTTTTTTCTCTGTCGCATAGTCGTGAGCGGAACAGACCTTTTACCCTGTTGGTGCTCAGCATCTGAGGCTCTACACCGTAAGTGGGCAAATTCCTCAGGTTTGTTAAATAATTTGTCCATGATATTTCCACTATGATTGTAGCTTTTGGCCTCGTGCCCTCAGCCGAGCCACCAGGCTTCCATGTGGGAACAGTTAACTGAAACAAGGAGAGGCAACGAGGAGACCACACAAGGCAGTACTCAGGACACCGAATCACCTTTACGAATTAACCGTAACCCACATCCTGGAAAATTTTAATCATGAGACCTCACTGTTATGATCCCATTTCAGGCACACACACACACACACATCAAGGTCCAGCTGAAGGCAGAGTGGTTTAAGCACAAGATTCTCAAGATTCCCTGCGGCATAGCAGCGATGCTTTCGAGAGTTTCTGGAGCTTGTTATGGAAGATGCCTGGGATGGTTCCTCGAGTGTATATTTTCATTTAGTCTGAATGCCTGGCACACTCTCATCATAAACAGCAGCCTAGGTAGGCATAGATAGAATAGTTGCTTCACACTCTGTGTGATGAAAGAAACCATTCATTAACTTCACTCATTTACATTGCTGAGGGGCAATTTCTGGGGCCCGCACCAGTCCGTACACCGTGGCTGGAGATCCATCTCCCGAGCCAACCAGAGATCTACTCTTATCTGTGGCACCTGGTCACACATCTTTGATAAAAATAGCTGTGTGTGTTCATGGATTAAAATGAATGTGATGCAATATTTTACTGATAATCCTCCCAACTATTAAATACATGACACTTCAGCACAAAATGAGTCTTAATGCCCCAAACTGTCTTTATAAATGAACTGAATTTTCAAGGGAGGCGGCATGGTGGCGTACTGATTAGCATGTCCGCCTCACAGCAGAAAGGTCCTGGGTTCGAGTCCTGTGCTCAGTGAGAGCATTTTTATGTGGAGATTGAATGTTCTCCCGTGCTTGGGTGGGTTTCCTCTGGGTACTCCGGTTTACTCAAGAAGACATGCGCATTAGGCTAACTAGCAGGTTCAACTTGAAAATAGGTGTGAAAGTGAGCAAGAATTTTTGTTTGTGTGTGTGTGTGTGTGTGTGTGTGTGTGTGTGTTGGCCCTGTGACAGATTCATTCATTCATGTGCTTAATTCTACTAAGGTTGCAAGGATGTGTATCTGTGGGAGGAAACTGGAGTACCCGGAGGAAACCCGTGCAAGCATGGGGAACATGAAATCTGTGGACATGCTAACTACTACACCACCATGCCGCCCTGGACACAAGCACTCATAGGAATGTAATGAACAATGGGATGATAGGTGAAGCGGGGTTTCTGTTACCACTTTGATGTTGAATATTTTTTAAAACAGTACACCCGGAAGGGGCGGCATGGTGGCGTAGTGGTTAGCACGTCAGTCTGACAAGCACGAAGGTCCTGGGTTTGAATCTCACGCTTGGGCGTTTCTGTGTGGAGTTTGCATATTCTCCATGTGCTTGTGTGAATTTCCTCCGGGTATTCCGGTTTCCTCCCACAGTCCAAAGACATGTACATTAGGGCTAACTGGCTGTTCCAAATTGCCCCTAGATGTGAGTGTGAATGGTTTTGTCTGTTGGCCTGGGATGGTCAGCCTAACCGCGACCCTAATAGGATTAAGCTGTTCGGCAAAATAATGAGTACACGTGGAAAGCTGTTATAGCACCGCAATCGCCAAGCACAACTTCAGAATCTCACCAAAGCACTGCATCTGTGAATTAGTCTGAAATATGAAAACATGGTGGTTATTTTTTTGTTTTGCATTGTTAGAGGCTCGCTAAAAATCCAGACTCGCTGTCAAAGCACATATCGTCTTGTATGCCATTCTCACCGCGTCTGTCATGCACCTTGTTTCCAAGTATGGTCACTATGAGCGAGCTGTCACTGGGGGCCTTTGTGAGAAATTAATGGCTGACAGAGAAGGGCAAAAAAGTCAGGACAGCTGCCTCTGTCACCACCCGGGAAAGGGGCCACTCCACCTCCTCTACCAACCTCCTCAACCCTCTCGGCCACCCTAAACATATCTTTCTACTCATCTGATTTTCTATCAGTGGCTCTTTATAATCGTTTAATATTACTCTATGTATTTATTGCTGATTTTAGCACTACCACCACCACACACGCGTTAGCTCCCGTTTCTGTTCACACATCCTGTCCTGTATTTCTGGGATCCTTTTGGAGCAGCGTGTAAAGTGAGATGTCCGTCTCTGAAAAGGAGGAGTGTTCACTCCACCCCCAAAAGAGTAGCCTTTCACATTCAGCAATCCGTGACAGCGATGAAGTCCTGAGAACATGCAAGCAGCAGAGCCTCCAGTTCGGTAGACGATTCACCACATCTGTCCGCGCTGAGCCCTATAAATACATACACCACAAGTGTGACCTGGAGAAATGAGGCCAGGCTGAAATTCCAATTTGTTCAAGGTTTCCGTCTTTTCAGCATTCATCTCCCTTTTAATAGAGCCGTTATCTTCCTTTTATTTGAATGTCTTGTTATGCGCCAGCGATAGGCAGGGTGGGAGGTATTAATTTTTCAGGTTGTCTGTCCGTCTGTCCAGGCCATTTTTGTGAATGCAACATCTCAAGAACACTTTGAGGGATTTTCTTTAAACTTTGCACAAATGCCCACTCTGACCCACAAATAAACTGAGTATATTTTGAAGGTCATAGGTCAAAGGTTAAGGTTGCTGCAGTCCTACCTGTGCCATTTTTGCAAACATGATATCTCAAGAATGCTTTGAGGGATTTTTTTGAAACTCGCCATAAAAGTCTACTCTGACTCAAAAATGAACCGATTACTGTATATTTAGGACATCAAAGGTCAAAGTTCAAAGTCGTTGCAGACTTGTGTGTGGAATTCTTTTAAACGTGATATATCAAGATCCCTTTGAGTGATCTTCTTTAAACTGTACACAAATGCCCAACGTAGCTCAAGGATAAACTGACTAGATTTTGGAGATCATAGGTCAGAGGTCATAGGCCAAGGTCACTGCAGCCTCATGTGTGCCATTCTTGTGAACGGGATACCTCAAGAACGCTTTGAGAGATTCTCTGTTAACTTTGCACAAATGCACAAATTGACTCAAGGATGAACAAGGATTAAATTTTTTAGGGCGCAGGTCAAAACTCAAGGACACTGTGACGGGCCATTCTTGGGAACATGATTTGTCAAGATCCCCCTGTATTTATTCAATGCAGCAATTTGTCCCCCAAACACAAGAATAGCTCTGTAAACCAAGGTTTATTAAAAAACATGCTCGAAAACCTTCATAAATTATGACGTCTCCAATCATACTACCACTGACACCACCTGTGCACTGCTTCTTGACCCAACACTGTGCATTCAGAGGCATATAAACGCCATGCAGTAGTTGCAGTCTCTTCCATAACCGAATGCATGGACACTTTTCTGACAAATGTCTTTAACATTTATTCCACAGCACTTTATCCAACAAAACCAGTTTATTGCAGTTTGTTAAACTTTTTTTCAATGTCAGTCAGCATGATTGGAATTACACTTCACTTCATACATGCTGCTTTGTATGAGCACTCAATAGCACACTTATGTTGGGCCTTTATGTCCAGATCGAAGTGCTTTCTGATGGGAAATATGCTGTTTCATGGCTTTAATGGTCCTGCATAATAGAGGTGCTGAAATGTGTATCTCAATGGAAGGTTCAGAAAGCAAGGCCATGCCCATTTAATATGTACCATCTTGTGAGGACACTGGCATTTATATTCTGCCATACTGTCTACTGTGCATGACAGCCCTGCCATACTGACACAAAGACCTCAGCTCTGACATTTAAGAGTGAAACACTGAGTTACTTAATATGACATGATAAACAGAAATTCTCCACTTTATTCTTTTTATATTTATAGAATTTGGCAGACGTCCTTGTCCACAGCGGCTTAACTTTTCTCTCTCTCTCTCTCTCTCTCTCTCTCTTTATAATGCAACTGAGCATTTGAGTGTTAAGGGCTTTGCTTAAGGGCTCAACAGGGCCATCTTGGAAGTGCTGGGATTTGAACTCATGACCTTATGATCAGTGGTCCAATATCCTTTCCACTGAGCTAAAGAGAGAAGCAGAAGACATTTGCAGATGTTTTGATGACCCATACCGATTTAACCTTGTTTTAATGAACCAATCATTCATCCAATCATTTGTTTGGCAAACCACTTAATCCTACGAAGGATGCAGGGAGGCAGGGTATACTCTGACCAGGTCGCAAGTCCATCACAGGGCCAACACACACACACAGCCATTCACACTCACACTCACACTTAGGGGCAATTTCATCACTCACTCATTTGTCAAACCACATAATCCTAATATAGTCGCAGGAAGGTTGGAGCCTATCTCAGCCGACACTGGGCAAAGGCGGGGCACACCCTGAACAACTCGCCAGATCATCGCAGGGCAACACACACACACAACCATTCACACTCACACTAACACTCACACCTAGGGGAAATTTTGAAGCAGCCAATTAGCCTAATGTGCATGTCTTTGGTCAGTGGGAGGAAACCAGATTACACGGAGAAAACCCACACAAGCATTGAGAGAACATGCGAACTCCACACAGAAGCGCCCAACACCCAGGACCTTCTTACTGTGCGGCAGACGTGCTAACCACTACGCCACTGTGCCGCTCTAGCTGCTATAATGTGTGCGATAAGAGATTCTGTGTCATTAAATGTAATAAAACTATTATAAAGTATGACGTTCTGTTTATTATATAATGTTTGTTAAATTTGTTGTGGTATAAGAGGAATTTAAAAGAGGTAAGGATATGCTACTGGGTGGTAAGCGTATATGTAGCAGAATGTCCCTCAGTATTTCATTCCTCACATAGCCGTGCTTCAGTCCAGCACCTAGCTTGCTTTGACAGTAATGTCCAGAATGGTGTGGTCATTGAGGAATGTAACAGCATTTCATAACCAGGCTTGATCTGACAGTTAGCAAATATCCACCTTTATATAATGACTTTGCAAGTCTTCTCCCTTCTCCAGCCACCTTCTGCTCCTCCTTTACCTCATCAGGCTGTCACCCCCCCCCCCCACACACACCCCCTTCAGCTGTCCCCCTGATCACAGTGCAGGCTGCTGATGGATGGCACATGACCATGACACCAGCCTGCTCGCCTTTGTTGGAAGTAAGCATGTGTTGTTACAAGTGGCCTGCCCTAATTTTAACTGCTAATGGGCTTCAGTCCCTGTCTGGATTGGGGTCCTTGCCAGAAATAGGACGGTCATGTGTTTGGCAAGGAGTCGGAGTATCCTTCAGAATCAGATCTGAAAAGATTTTTGTTTTCCCCTCTAAAATGAGGCATTCCTGTATGGTTTCTACCTTTCAGTGTCCTCGCCTCTGCCTGGCAACTCGCAAACTTCGCTTCCACCCTCACCCCGGGGTTATAAATGAACTCCGGCCATAGCAGCGGCACAGGAAGGAATGACCTCAGCGTATCAGATAGCAGGTGACGTGTGGTTGTTGACACTGGGAGGTGATCGGCTGCTCACCGTGTTTGTCACCAAACCCCCTATGGCCATGGTATTACAAATAGTAAACAGACATGCTGATGAGGTTTATATTAAGAAGGATGTTTATTAAAGAGTGCTTTACATTCACTCTACACTCTCTGCGTATTTTTCATAACACGAATTCATTTACTGTGGCCTCTAAGTGCAAAATAAAGGACGATACATTACACCCGTCACTCATTTCCCGAGCCACTTAATCCTACTGGGGTCGCTCGGAGGCTGGAGCCTATCTCAGCCGACACTGGGCGAAGGTGCTAGTACATCGCAGGGCCAACACACACACAGTCATTCACAGTCACACTCCCATCTAGGGACAAGTTGGAACAGCCAATTAGCCTGAAGTGCATGTCTTCGGACTGTGGGAGGAAACCAGAGTACCTAGAGGAGAACATGCAAGCTCCACACAAATTACCCCACCCCGGGATTCGAACCTAGGACCTTTTTGCTGTGAGGCAGACGTGCTAACCACTACACCATTATATATATATATATATAGTTCGCAAGCTCGAATCTCAGGGAGTGGACGCAGCTATTTGCTGCCCAAAGCCCACAGCCAGCTAATTTTATAAATGTGAACCCAGCAGGATTACAAACAAAATTCTAATTTGCCTCAATGATGGAATATTGTGTGATTGCAGGATTTTAACATGTACGTTCTTTGGTGTGTGTATTCATCCAGTAAGTCGATGGTTCTGTGTTGTCAGTCATGTCAAATCACATCAACTGAACATTATTCACGAATAACCTTTCTCACCCAAACATCTTAGCGCTTTATTAACACCTATATTACTGCGACAATCAGCAGCACACCAGCCTCTAAACCGTCAAGGTCTTCCAAGTACACATGTGTATTCAAATAGCAGTGTAAATGGCTGGCCTTGCTATTCTCCAGCATAAATACATTAAAAATATAATTTAAAAAGATAATAATAAATAATGAAAATGCCATTTAAACATTTTTTAAAAAATTATATTTTATCCTGGTGAAAAAATTAATAAATAAATAAATACATAAATAAATACATACATACATACATACATACATACATACATAATAATAATAATAATAATAATATACCATGTACTGGATAGCAAGCGAAAAAAAATTTCCAAAATTAAACACTACAGTAGTTGGTTAGTGGCGATGTTATAGAAAAAAACATTTAAGTCTCATATTAAAGCTGAAAACTTGCGATGGCCTGGCAAGCTGTCCAGAGTGTATCCCGCCATCACACAGAGCCATCTGAGATGGGTGCCTGCCGCCCCGCGACATTAATTACGATTAAGCGGTTCAGAATGAATGAAAACTGAAAACCAATCAGTTTTTAATTTGATGGCCACAGAACACTCAGGGGGGTACAGTGGTTAGTGCATCCGCTTCACAGCAAGAAGGTCATGAGTTCAAGTCCCGGGCTTGGCTCGGCTGTTTCTGTGCAGAGTTTACATGATTTCATACATAAAAAAAATTTCATGATGCATCATTTCTTTCTATTTCTTAAGCTTGACGTCACGGATGCAGTAGTTGTTAGCTATTAGCGTGCAAATGATTCTTCTGATCCCGAAGAAAAGATAAGTCACAGGAATGTGTTGGTGTGTTGTGAATTCTCCACTTGAACCAATTAAAATAATAATAGTAATAATAATAATAATGAAATATATCGATACGATGAGGTTTTCATGTTAGCGAGCTAAAATTAACACCTGCACACTGGCACCAACCATATGTTCTCCTTATTTGTCTAAAAGCACTGAGATTTACATTATAGACTCCAAGCATTTTTTTCTCTTTCTTACAGAAATCAAAGCAGTGGAATGGCTTTTTTTTTTTTAACTCCTAAGATCCTTACCAACTGCAGTAGCAGGCTGCATAGGCTTGGACCTCTATCTGTCTAATGAAGCAGATTGTACCACCTCAGACAGAGAGTTTTCAATATCAAAGCTCTTTTTTCAAAATGTTTTACGACTCCACATGCAAGCGAGTATCTTACCGCCTTAATACATATATTGCACCAAAATAACTAGAAAGTTGTGCCGCAATCTGCGATTGATTTGAGACTTGATTTGTGATTGGTTTGTGGATGTTTGGCGAAAAAAAAATCAAATCTTGTGTCGTAAATCAGTCACGTTTTGGTCACTTTTTGTTCTCAAACCATTCGCTTTTTATTCGTGCGTTATTAGTGCGAACAAAATGCGAATAAAATACGGTGACATGACATCAAATTATGATGACAAAACATAGGAAATAAGGTGGATACAAACTTTCCGCGTGGAAGTCTCCAACTTGTCGCTTTTCCTTGTGAAAGAACAATTAATAATTTGAGAACAAACAACTTTGCGACGCTCTCACGACATGTGAGGACTGTTTGAGAAGAGTGTAAGACTACCCTGCATCAGAGCCCTGTTTTGGGTTATAACGTTTGACATTTTTTGCGATGAGTTCATAAACCAGGCGAACAAAATGCGATGCAGCAAATGTCGCTCGACAAATCTGAGAACATTCTGGCAATGAAAAGCAACACGAACGAATCGCCATTCGAGTCAGTTGCTTTTCTATCGCCCCTCTAGTGTGATCACCCCCTTATAGTCAGAGGTAAAGATGCAAATTTTCCACCATGTCAACATCTTCAGGACAGAAAAGGAAAAAAGAAGCTGGTGAGGAAACATTTGCGTATAGTGACCATAATATAAGTCAGAAGAGGAAATTATTTCATAGACACAGAAACGTAAACAAAAATGGATTAAAAGTGTGTGATGTGTACTGTGTTGGTTAATGATGTTAAATTATTCCTCATTCACTCACTTCCTGATCCACACCCCTGACGCACTGGGCCACTTTCTGGCATGTAGCTTGAACCCAGAACAAGAGTACACCACCCACATTCTATTTAATAAATGATAGCACTAGATTATTCTCTTATTTTTGCAATTTTATGAAACCATTCATGTAGTTGTTATATAGCTAGTGAATATCCAATGTGATCACTTCATTATGGATGAATATAAAGGTTTCCTGGTGAAACCACCTCAGCTCGCAAGCTTAGTATCCCTTATTCACCTGTTCTTGTTTCGAGTTCTGTGTCTGTTTACAATAACAGTAACGGGACGGCGTGATCAGAGAACCGATCTTGTGCATGTGCGGTAACTTGATTCGTAGTCCGAGATGAAGTGTCAAGAAACAGAAGAAGGGATACGATTTACAAAGAGATAATAAAAAAGGTGGTGATGTTTTTAATATCATGGCGGTCGATGCAGGGGTCATCGAGACTCGTGTACAGGAGGAGTAAGCAAATGGTCTCAGAAAGACATTGGGGCCGATTCCATTTTATTTCCAAGAGATACCATTGTATTTATCACTGCATTATCTGCTATCACTCTTTATTTTTTATGGTTTATTTAATATACCTGGGAAGTGAATAGGACCCTTTTTAAAACAGAAATGTTCTTTCAAACTTAGATCCCATCCAATAAACAAATGTGGATTAATTCAAGGTTTTTTTCTTCACAAACACAAGTGGGGCATTTTTACTCCTTTTAACAGCAGATGGCCATCACACATTATTCACTGATTTATAATGAATCCCCAAACACCCCATTGTGTAAATACAGCCTGTATGTCAAAACCTGCCATATTCGCCTCTTTATAAAATACACTATTTGACCAATTTGATTGATTGATTGATTGATTGATTGATTGATTGATTGATTGATTGATTGATTGATTGATTGATTGATTGATTG
>JAQMYF010000017.1:3388870-3399202 GCA_030014195.1 Neosilurus mollespiculum
GAGAATTTTTAGATTCCTCCCTAATTTAATTTTACTGTGTAAAGCTGCTTTGTGACAATGTCAATTGTAAAAAGCGCCATACAAATAAAACTGACTTGACTTGACTAGTGTTTAGCAGTCGAGTCCCGGGCTCGGGCTTTTCTGTGTGGAGTGTGCATGTTCACCCGGTGGTGGTGTGGGTTTTCTCCAGGTACCCCAGTTTCCTTCAATAGTCCAAAGACATGCATTTCTACATTCCCCATAGGTATGAACATAAATGTGAATAATTTTGTGTGTTGCCCTGTGATGGTCTGGCGAGCTGTTCAGGGTGTATCCTGCCTTCACCCGGCCTCGGCTGAGATTGGCTCCATCCTGCCCACGACCCTAATAGGATAAAACGTTTCAGCAAATAGGTGAGTGAGGGAGTAAAAGGTAACAACAGGCACTTCTATTCTCCGGAGACAAAGCCCATTTCTCATCGTGATGGCTCCATGATGTCCTTTTGGCCAGACTTGACCAGACATGTTCTTTTTTTCATGCAGTATGCATCCAAGATGTCTGCACTGAGACGTCTGCGCAGAATCACAAGTCAAGCTCTTTCTCGCAATCTCCAGATCTCTACATACACTAGCATCAATGCGTGTTTCTGATTGCTTACACACAAAATTCAGCTCTTAAAGACGTTGTAATTAACATTTCAGTTGTCCAGAGATTCCCAGATCCGTATCAGTAATTACACTGGTCAGGACAGGTTCTTTCCTTCTCCTCTACACAGAGAATGCGTTTGCTGTAATGTCGGAATGTGTGTCGGGAAGCACTGAATCCCTCACAATACCCGGATTAAGTATCATCCGTTCAGTGTGTCAACAGTTCTCTGTCTTCAAACGCCTGAGCACTTTTTTCATGTCCTTTGACCTCTGGACTTGCTGTGATAATGGCAAATAAACACCGTGTTACCTGGCGGGGTAACCTAAAACCTTCCTACTTCCTCCTAAAAGCCAAGCTACAGCCATTAGGACTGGGCCCCGGGGTGCAGGAGCTTTACAGGCTGAAATGAAGCAAAGGAGACCCAAAGATCCTAATGGAGCTCAGCTGCATTAACCTGAAAGGTGCAGCTGCAGAGGAGAAGGAAGGAAATCCTCGGAAAAACAAAAATCGGGAAAAGAGATGTAGGATGAGAGGTGATTGCTGAGGTGTGAAGATGAGTGCAGGGAGGGGGGCGGGGTTTTTATGCTGAACAACGACCTTAAAACGTGAAAAGCAACGGTCTGGGAAAGCCTGAAATGAATTCTGGCTTTTAACAAAATTAACGTCGGATAAAATAGATACCAGGACAGCCTGCTGAAGGAAACAGAAGAAGAAAGGTTTGGTAGCTTTTTTCATTACTAAAATTTCATAATTATCAATTCAGTTCAGTTCAATTCCGTTTTATTTGTATAGCGCTTTTTACAACTGACATTGGCGCAAAGCACCTTTACGTATTAAAAACAAATTTAATAAAGAATTCAGACAATTCTCTATAAACCCTACACATCCCTAATGAGCAAGCGATGGCGACAAGGAAAAACTCCCTCAGACAACAAGAGGAAGAAACCTTGAGAGGAACCAGACTCAAAAGGGAAACCCATCCTCATTTGGGTGAAACCAGAAACCAGAAAAAAACAACTTTTGTGGCAAAAAGTGTCCAGTTCACGAAGCATGAGATCCAAATTAATTTTTCTGGCGTTTATTTAGCCTTTAGGAAATACAATCAATCACACAAAAGTCCTCGGACCCCTCCGCACTGGTTTATAAAGTTTCCAATACCACTCTAATTGGACTACCATCCTCTAGCTCCAGACTCTGGTCCCGAATGACATCATGTGTCTACTTGACCTTGTTTGTTTGTGCTCAGCGCCGTTTTGTTCTATCGCTTAGGACATCTTGAACCTTTTTCAAGGTCCTTGTACGGAGCGGAATGGCCGAAATAAAACAATCTTACACTCACTTCAGTGAATAAACTCCTCATACAATAGTCACATAAATCATCCAATAATCAAATTGTACAGTAATTCATACAATTGCTCTGCTATAGGTATAATCATTAACAATTTAAATATTTTTTTCATTAGAGATGACTTCATTGGACAGTTCTCCATTTTAGGATTACAAATGTCTTTAAATAAAGGAAATACGATCACTCATTCTAAACATGTTACAATTTCTGTATTCATATTCATGTTGATGCTGTTGATGATCAATAATTAATTCCAGTACGTGATGGGGAAGTACAGAAATTTGTGTAAGATTTATGGAGGACCAAATATATGACATTACGACATTTCAGACCGGCAGGCCACAGGCCTTCCACAGTTCATGGGTCCAAAACACAATACAAACCATGTAGCAGAGACTTTAATATAGTTTATCACGAAGTTTAGTTGATTATCTTATAACTGTAATGGGAATTATAGTCCAAAATCATTTCAGTAATAGAAATTATATCATCTGCAGAGGAAAGTCATTTCACAGTTTCTAAGTGTTAATTTAGGTCCATATGGATCATCATCAGCAGGAACGAGGGGCTTCTAACATGAAAACACCAACCAGTAGTAGCACAGCAGGACGGATCACAGGATAGAAGAAGAAGTAGCATGTGTACCTCAACAAACACACGAGGGGGGGGGGGTGTTAGGTATGCTCATAACAGTGAAATGGTTAAAAAAAAAAAGAGTTTATTAGTCCTTAGTGCAAGCAGAGACTCCAGCATGACTGACTATGACAGCATAACTAAAAAGAGAGAACCAGAAGGATTATCATCGAACCAGTTAAAAATTATTGTATTATGCATTAACAAACAAAAGTTGACCTGTTTTTATTATATATTCACACACTCACTTACTCATTTGCCAAACCTCTTAACACTATTGGGGTCGCAGGGAGGCTGGAGCCTATCTCAGCCAACACCGGGCAAAAGCGGGGTACACCCTGAACAGCTCGCCAGATCATTCCAAGGCCAACACACACACACCTCCACATTTACACTTACACCTAGGAGCAATTGGAACAGCCAGTTAGCCTAATGTGCATGTCTTTGGACTGTGGGAGGAAACCAGAGTACCCGGAGGAAACCCATGCAAGCAGGGGAGAACATGCCAGCTCCACAGAAAAATGCGCTCGCTGAGCCCAGGACTCAAACCCAGGACCTTGTTGCTGTGAGGCGGAAGTGCTAACCACTACCCCCCGTACCACCCGCTATATGATCACTCTCTCACTCCCTCACTCATTTGCCGAACCGCTTAACCCTACCAGGGCTGCGGGGAGGCTGGAGCTATCTTTTCTGTAACGGCAGGTCTGAATTGCAAATGTTTTCCACATGTCAACATTGGTCTCTTCTTTTGGATTGTACTTTTTCCTCACTAAGACGCTTGAGGATGAGCAGGATGAAGTGCTACGGAAGACGGATGAGTCCATGTTGGAGTGCCGTTGATCTGACTGCACAATGAAGAAGCGTTTCAGTTCACTCGCATGTTTGCATGTACAGTAATAATGATAATAATGGTACTCAGCATGCATTCTGAAGCAAATTAAGTAACTGATGTGCTTTACAGTCACCTGTATGTAATAAACAAACAGCTGCAGTTGGAATAAAACTGTGGAGGCTGCCGAGTTAAGGATGAAGTAGAAGAGTGTCAGTGTGTTTATTTACAGTTATGTCACCAGACATCCAGCGAGAATGGAAATGAGACTGGCATAACAGATGCCCATGATGGACCTGAAACAAAAAACACGCATATTCATGGTTAGAAAAACACTGGTGCAAACGTCACCAGTCGTCACACACGTGGTGGCGTCGCTGGCTGAGACTTGGCCATGTAAATGGGACAGGTGGACATAGCGGCTGTCAGGCTGCCGGAGATTGATGCAGTGGGTGACTGTGGAGCTGCTGGTGTCCTCTTACTGCATGGACAGCTGCGCTGAGGAGATGCACTGTCCTCTTACTGCAAAACACACACACACACACACACACACACTTTCCCAATGTCGAATAAATCCTAGAATTTAGTAAACAGTACTAGAGCTGATTCATCCCTAAAGGTCACTCACTCTCTCACTCACTTATTTACTAAACCACTTAATCCTACTCTTAGGGTCATGGGAGGCTGGAGCCTATCTCAGCCGACACTGGGTAAAGGCGTGGTACACCCTGAACAGCTCACCTGACCTTTGCAAGGCAACACACACAACTATTCACTCTCACATCCACACCTAGGGGCAATTTGGAACAGCCAGTTAGCCTGATGTGCATGTTTTTGGACTGTGGGAGGAAACTGGAGTACACAGGAGAAAACCCATGCAAACACGTGGAGAACATGCAAACTTTCAGAGAAACATCCTCGCTGAGCCCGGGACTCGATCCCAGGACTTTGTTGTTGTGAGGCGGACGTGCTCACCACTATGCCAATGTATTTATTATTAATGTTCTCCAATGAATGAATTACTTTAACACTGTCACTGACTGTAGTTCTCTTGCAGTTTGAACCCGGAAATGTGGAAAATGTGGTTCGAGCTACGTCGAATGAAGATGAAGATTGGGGGAGACTGTGACATGTGGTTTGATGCGTTTAGTGCTCATGCAAGGTTAACTTCTTAAAATCTTAACTTCTTCGAGCTCTAGGAGCCGCCGATCTCTGATTTCAGAGCGTTAACAATCTTTTTGAAAATTTCATGACGTAAATAAGTCTTAAACGGTCAGCTATGTCAGCATGAGCAAGATGATTTTAACTAGTAGATGGCATACTGAGCCTTTCACAATTATAGATTTGCACAAATTAAATTTTATTCAATACAGTTTTTTTACAAGCTCAGCTTTGCTTGTACCGGTCCGTCGTGGTGAAGCGGGAGCTGAGCCTGAAGGAAAAGCTCTCAATTTACTAGTTGATCTACGTTCCTACCCTCACCTATGGTCACGGGCTTTGGGTAGTGACCGAAAGAACAAGATCGCGGATACAAGAGGCTGAAATTCCTTCGCAGGGTGGCGGGGCTCTCCCTTAGAGATAGGGTGAGAAGCTCCTCTGTGTTGAGAGGAGCCAGTTGAGGTGGCTCGGGCATCTGATTATAATGCCTCCTGAATGCCTACCTCGTGTGGTGTTTCAGGCATGTTCTACCGGGAAGAGACCCCGGGGTCGACCCATAACACGCTGGAGGGATTACGTCTCTCGGCTGTTCTGGGAACGCTTCAACGTCCCCCCCGAAGAGCTGGAGGAAGTGGCTGGGGAGAAGGATGTCTGGACCTTACTGCTTAGGAAGCGGAAGAAGATGAATAACTGACTGACAGTTTTTACACCCCATGTTTAAAGATGATCATCCTCCAAACGGTGGCCATCATTGTCTATACACCCTTGGAGGTGATTTCTGAAGGTTGCTATTGTACAACAGGTCGTGTTGGGTGGAACAGTGACAATCTCCTGCTGAATAGCAACCTTAAAGGCTTCAAGAGTTTGGGGTTGACGAGTATAAGCCCGTGATTTAAGGTAGCGCCACAGGAAAAAAAAAAATCTCAAAGGGCGAGGTCAGAGGAACATTTCCCTCAGCACTGTCAGTGATCTTCAAGCTGTGTGTGTGTGCCGTGGCGCTATCGTACTGAAACCACACATCAAGTTCTTCATGATCAAGGTATTCAAGTTCAGCACCGCCTAACCTGCATCGATCACACTTTTTGTGATTTTTTTTTTGCTAAATTTTTAAATTCGCTTCAAGCTGTTTTGTGACTCCACATGAAAGTGAATATTTGGCGGCTTAAATACATATATATTGTAAGAAAGTCGCAAGAAAGTCGCGCAACAATTTGCGGCTGATTTGTGGAGTGATTTGCAATTGGTTTGCGGAAGTTTGGCAAAAAAAAGAAAGCGAACCTCGTGTCGTAAATCAGTCGCGTTTTGTTCGCGTTTTGTTCTCAAACCATTTACTTTTTACTTGCGCGTTATTAGTGCGAACAAAATGTGAATAAATACGAATGATGAGAAAACACACGGAATATGGAACATTCCAGCAAGTCTCTAATTTTCCTTGTGGAAGTTTTTTGTCCTTGCGAACAAAAAAGTGAATAATTTTGCAACCTTCTCGCGACGTGAGCAGACTGTTTGAGAAGAGTTTGAGACTACTCCGTGTCAGATCCTCGTTTTGAGACATTCGTGGAAATTTCTAACGTTTTAATTTTTTGCAATGAGCTCACAAACCAGCCGACCGAAACACAATGCTGTGAATGTCATGAGACTAATCTGAGAACATTTTGAGAAGAAAAGCGTCAGCCGCGAATTACCATTCGTGTCAGTCACTTTTCTATCGCACCTCTAGTGTGATCACCCCTTAAGTTTCATGTGTGCAAATAATAACTTTAATATCTTCAACCTTTTTTTTTTCAATTTACCTTTAAAATGTGGGAGGATTTTTGGGGTCACCTTGTATAAAAATGTAAAAAAAAAATTGTGCAGCATCAAGTAGTTTACAGTTCAAAAAAAACTTTCAAATGTGCTTTTCCCCTTTAATGTAACACTGCAAGGATACAATACATGCTGTATTTTTTTCTGTACTTTCAATAAAGTCCATATTGATTTAATAACCCTGTGTGTGTGTGTGTGTGTGTGTGTGTGTGTGTGTTTGTATGAAGGACAATGACCTCCTGTGTCAGACTAAAAGGAAATATTTGAACAAATTAAAAAGGAAAAAATGAAATCCTGATGGTTTTGCTTTTTCGTCGGAGCGTGGGATTGAAAAGAGAAAGGACGAGCTCATTCTCCCAAATATTTGGACAATTTATACACTTCAGTGTCATGAAAGCAGTTTCTCCCATTAAAAAAAAAAATCTGTCGGATCAAGTAAGGTGACAGTTATTAATCAGAGAAAAATATGTTAACCCTTTGTTAAATTTCTATTCCATCAGCAAAGACTCAATAAAATAAAAAATAAAAAAAAGATCACAAAAGTGATGAAATACCAAAGACTGTGTGTTGAATTAAAAATTCCACATTGAATCAAACTAAAGGCTTCACGCAGACCCTCCATTAACTATAACAGCCCTGAAGGGCATCCAGGCAACTGGACTCTTTTATTTTAAAGATAGCTTCTTTACAAAATTGTTTCTTTTATTTAAAAAGTTGGCTTGTATAGGCTTAGTTGGCTTTCAAGGACCCTGTAGTTAAGCGTCTGAAAAACCCATGAGGCCTTGTTTTCATAATAGACATTTTAAAAATACCAGCAAATACGCAAGACATCTATGATTCATTTTTTCCTTTCCATACTTATATTTTCATAAATAAAACCCAGAATAATAGCTAACACGCTGCACTTTAAGCAAAGTACTGATTATTTTCACACACACACACACACACACACACACACATACACACACCCCCATGCAAGCACCCATCATGCTGTGCGGCGGACGTGCTAACCACTACGCTGGTTAAAAGTTGCTATTAGCATTATTAGCAGCATAATAATGCATAAAACTATGCAAAATCTAATTTACCGTCGATTTATTTTAAAATGGGAGGCACGGTGGTGTAATGTGCAGCACGTCCATCTCACAGCAGGAAGGTCCTGGGTTTGAGTCCGTTTCTGCATGTTCTCGCCGTGCTTGTGAGGGTTTTTCTTCAGGGTACTTCGGTTTCCTCCCATAGTCCACATTAGGCAAATTGCCCCTAGGTGTGAGTGTGAGTGGGAATGGTCATTGTGTTTGCCCACACTTGGCTGAGATAGTAGGGTTAAGCAGCAGATATCACTGAATGCTATGAAGTTCATACAGAGGTGATAAAGGAAACCTGACTGACCCGCATATCAATATATATAATAACCATGATCTGAAATTTTTTTGTTCTAAATACTTACAATGTATATTATTGTGATGCCTAATCTCATGTGAATGGTTGCGTGTGTGTTGCCATATGTTGGTCTGGTGAGCTGTTCTGAATGTACCCCATCTCCACCCAGTGCTGGCTGTGATAGGCTCCAGCCTCCAGCGCAGCCCTGAAAGGATTAAGTGGTTCAGCAAATGAATGAGTGAAAGAGAGAGAGAGAGAGAGAGACAGAGAGAGAGAGAGAGAGAGAGAGAGAAAGAGAGAGAATGATGCCTTGTGACTCAGAAGTTCACCAACATGTTGCTCTATTATCAGTTGCCTACATTACCCACAATGCCACTTGACTGTCTGCTGATGTCTTGTTTTATCTTTCCAGAAACTGATACAGAGTAACTTAAGCTGACACCAGACCATGCCCCCACTGTCACTAGGGCAGTTTTACAAACAATATAATGGTTTCTTAACTACATTAAAATAATTTGGTTATTATTATTATTATTATTATTATTATTATTATTATTATCTACTAATTACCTTTTGTGATATTGCCAGATATTTATTATAGAAAACTACAGAAAAGTAATACAACATCAAAAGGTTTTGGGTGACCTCAGCAATCTCATTATGCAACTGTATAACTGTACATAATAATATATACAGCCCTGTGATGGTCTGGCAAGCTGTTCAGAGTGTCCCCTGCCCTCACCCAGAGTTGGCTGAGATGGGCGCCAGCCTCCCCGTGACCCTAATTAGGATTAAGTTATTCAGATAATGAAAGAATGATGATTAATATATACGTAAGTTCAAGTTCAAGATGTCTCTGTTAATAAGTGTCTGAGCCTGGGCTTGCTTTTTTCCTCTTGGCAGCTGAGTTCCACTTTCCTTTGTATCCCCTGTTTTGGTAATTGAATTATCCGTTTATTGGGTTCATGTTCCATCAAGCTTCCGATTTCGCCGTTCGCTCCACGAACATTTATTTACCCTTTAAGCCTGTCTGCCTACCTGAGTTTGATTGTTGAATCAATAGTTTTTTATTCTGCGTGTGTCACACAAGTGGTGGCGTCTATAAAGATTATTATTTTTGTTAATAAATCTGCTTTGTTTTTTTGTTTTTTTTATCGCTGCCCGTCATCAAGCAAATGAGCAAGATGTAGCAGCCAGTCAGCATCAATTTAGCCACGTAGCACCCTAACAGGGTTTTCTATGGTAGGCACACACGGACACGGTACAACCATCCAAATTGAAGTGGATGACTTATAAGTAGTTGATATGTGATATTTCATAACTTTTGGTGCTCTGCTCAGGAGCTCCACTATTAATATTATATACAGGCAGCCTTATTTGGTTCCCTGTGGTGGGTACGCATGGACAAACAAGGGACAACCATCCAAGCCATATTCCATGATTGTGCGGACAGAGGACAACCATCCAAAATGAAGCCGATGGGTTAGTACTATATACCAACCTTATTGGATTTTCTGTGGTGGGCACACACAGACACAGGACAGACACGAGACAACCATCCAAGCCATATTCCATGAGTCTAGTGCTGTGTTCGGGATCTCTGGTATTAAATCAATGCTTTCCTTGCCATTTCTTTTTCGTTTTTTGCCTATAAATAAAAGCAGTGATCTGTGCCATGCTGTATAAACCATCATTACCATCAGTGTTAGTCTCTCAGACCGATTGTGATCAGTTAACCTTGAATGTATCATTAAAGAGATCCAGGGGTTTTATAAAGCAGTAACTTGTTACAATACAGCTCTATTCGATTTGGTGGTGTTTTCAGCATTAGGCTTTTTTTCTTCGAGAAGGTTTTGGAAGTTATTTTTTTCTAGAAATTATTTTTTCAGACCAACAAAAGAAAATCCCTGAATGAACGCAACATTGATACACTTTGCACTTCTCAGCAGTGAAGAACTTCTTTTAGAGTCCTTTGTGTGTGTGTGTGTGTGTGTGTGTGTGTGTGTGTGTGTGAAACATGGTTCATTCTTTTTAAGTGATGACTTACTCCAGTAAAAAAAATAAATAAAAAATTGTGGGGGGGGGCACAAAATCTTTATAATGCCTGAGTTACAGCACCATCTAGGGGCAGAAACCCTTCTACACTCATCGCATACAGTGTGTAGAGTTTATAGCATCTCCAGCATTTCTGTAGGTCTCCAGTTCACCAGGTCTTTGCACCCATGCTGCATCAAATAATAATGAAGGCGACAGAAAGAAGACCCAGTTCTTTTCCTTAGGTGCAGTTAATCTCATGATGTGGAAGAGAAGATCAGGATTGAGGGTTGAGGTAGAAATACCAAGTCATATCAAAACCATGAGGAAGTGTGAGGATATGTTTATAAAAAAAAAAAAAGAAAGAAAGAAAGAAAGAAAGCAAATGAAGCACTGCGTACAGATACATGCAGCTGTATGTGGTTACTATGGTAACGTAGCATTCATTCATTCATTCATCTTCTTCCGCTTGTTCCGGAGTCGGGTCGCGGGGGCAGCAGCCTAAGCAGTGACTCCC
>JAQMYF010000017.1:3405928-3428878 GCA_030014195.1 Neosilurus mollespiculum
TCGCTCTACTTTATTGTATTGAGCACTGTTCTACGGAAAATTGACTCAGAATTTTATATATATAAATAGATATATATATGTGTGTGTGTGTGTGTGTGTGTGTGTGTGTGTGTGTTTGTTCTTGTTTGACTATTTTGGGCTGCATGCAACAGTCTTCAACTGTGTACATTATGAAATAATGAATTTTTAGCTAGGGCGACCCGGTGGGGTAGTGGTTAGCATATACACTTCACAGCAATAAGGTTTTGGGATTGAGTACTGGACTCAGGCGTTTCTGTGTGGAGTTTGTATTTTGACCCCATGCTTGTGCGAGTTTCTTCCGGGTACTCCAGTTTCCTCCAAAAGTCCAAAGACATGCACATTAGGCTAATTGGCTGTTCCAAATTGCCCCTAGATGTGAGTGTGCATGTATACGGTCGTATGTGTTGGCTCTGTGATAGTCTGCCGAGCAGTTCAGGGGGTACCCCGCCTTTGCCCAGTCTTGGCTGAGATAGGCTCCAGTTTCCCTGCGACCACAGTAGTAGCATTAAGTGATTAGAATTTAAAAATATATATAAACCTTGCCATTTTAAATAAAATCTAAAAATCAGTAATCTGCAAATGTGTAAATTATTTAATCCTGAAAATGGGTTTTGAAACTGGGGTTTCAAGTGGCTTTTATGTTAATAATAAGTGCACTGTGTAGGATACACATTATACACCACTAGCACTGCAGTCCATCACTGATGGGTCTCTTTTGTGAGTGAGGGATTTGAGCGCATGCGCAATGTTGCCTCGTACCGTTTGGTGGCGCAACTGGGGGCAAAACACGGAAGAGTTCATTCAGAGTGTGTATGCGAGTGAGTGTGAACGCCAAAATCTCGCCTAGTAGACAGAATTTCCCAGGTCCTACACGGCCGGGTTTTTGCTTTATTATTTTTTTTTCCCCGGGAAAATGTTCCAGTAAAGTTTCTCCAAATGCGCCTTGGCACTTTTTCCGCGTCTCCTGGTGGCCTGAAGTTGAAATGTTCTTCGAAAAATCATTTTATGGACTGGTTTTCGTGTGTGTAACAATTTACCCGCTTACACTCACCGAGAAACCCGGTAAGTGACCAGAGAACAGGGACTCAACCAACTTCTGTGAGGAAAAACAAACAAACAGCGACAAAATAGCTAACTGGTGCCACAATGTTGCGTCCGATAAAATAGCAACAATGTACTAAGGGTTAATTTGTGTTTAAAGGTGTTCATGTGTATCAGTACTCGTGTAATTCTACAAATGTAACCGAGACTAATGTTAAACCACTGACTAGTGCTAGCTAAATCCAAAACCTATTAATTAATTGGGGGGGAACCTAAAACCTAAACAACTCCGAATTTGAGGAGATTTAAACCTAAAGCGCGTTTGTCTCCTCAGTGCTTGCTTTTGTGAGGTAAAACGTTATATAACAATTAAATAAACATGTTTGAAGTCACAGGTTTGGTGTAGAAATGCCAACATGACTGGCCAAATCCCAAATAACTCCTTCATTCTGACTTTATCCATAATTATAGACTCGCTCTAATGCGAATTAATAGCTGTAAAACACCCTCCCTAGTGCACTAGGCGTTTATTTAGGACTCAGCCCTTGTCACTGAGTACTTTGGAGATTACAAAAATAACACAAAAAAGATTAGCCGGCTCATCATATAGGGTTTTTCAGTTGTTGAAGGATGTTTGAGGTTCGAAATGTGCTTTATTTTGGAAAAGGTAACCGAAGAAATGCTTGATTTATCCTTTATTAAGGGAATAAACACTGGAAGAAAGCTGAACTGTGAACAAACTAATATACCACTTTTAAGCCTTGCAATAAGCTACCTGACAGAATAATGTTATCTATGTACTCACTCACTCTTTTGCCAAGCCGCTTAATCTTACTAGGGTCTCCGGGGAGACCGGAGCCGGGGATCTCAGCCGACACTAGGCGAAGGTACACCCTGAACAGCTCACTAGACCATCGCAGGGCCAACACACAAACACCCAGACAACCATTCATACTCACATCCACATCTAGGGGCAATTTGGAACAGCCAAGTAGCCTAATATGCAGGTCTTTGGACTGTGGGAGGAAACCGGAGTACCCGGAGGAAACCCATGCAAGCACAGAACAGGTAAACCTCCCACACAAACACCTTCGTCGAACCCGAATCCAGGACTTTCTCGCTGTGAAGCGGAAGTGCTAAGCACTACGCCACTGTGCCGCCCCAAAAGTCATTTAGTGGTTACGGGGCTGTTTTTTTATTCAACACCGTGATGCTTTTTTTATGTCTTTGTTTGCTCATAATTTCATTATTTATGTGTCATCATCTAATAAAGAAACTAAGCAACAAAAACAGCAACAAGTAAATCTGTATATTAAATATTAGTAATGTTTCTACAGTCTATGTGAAGATTTGCTTCTCTAAAACAGGTTCATTTTGGTTTGTGATACAGTTTGTGATAAATTGTTCTTAATTTCATGGCACTGTTTGCCAGTGGGCTTAGCGGTGAGCTTTTTTATGCTACGTTCTTCCATCCACGATCTCCATGATTTGAGAGAATTGTGAGGAGCATGGGGGGGTTGTGGGATCGAATTGTGTTGATCCTGGGGGAACTCGGTGGATTCGTCCTAATTGTGCTGATCATGGCAAAATTTTTGGCTGTCAAAAAAAATTATCATTTGACACCAATCATGATAGAACCGCGGTAGAACGCCGTAGACCGTAACAGAGCATAACAGACCTTGATGCACCATCGTAAGGGATCTTGATGAACATCGCAAAACAATTCCTTCAAGTTGCATCTCCTGGATGCACCCTACCTTCTTTTATACCCCAATTGTGCTCTAAGCGCACACATAAATCGTGGAACTCTGAATTTTTTGAATTGCGGAAATTGCAGACATCGTGCCACACTGTAAACCTAGGGTTAATAAGGCTGCAGATTTCAGTAAAATGAAATCAGAATGTTTGATGTGCCATTTTGTATCATATTGTTCACTAATTCAGCCTCATTTTATTTATGTTCCGTGTTCTTATCTTTTTATGAACCTGAACAGTTTTGATGTGCATTAAGTGCCAGCTAGGACTAGAGTTTTTATAAAGCACCAAGCTGATGAATGGAGATTTGTTTTTAATTGGTCAGCCATGTTGGTTTTGACACGGTGCGATGGTGTCACTGTGAAAGCATGACAGTTTCCCGGCCGCAGGTTTATCTGGTTTCTTTTGGTGCAGCAACACACAGGCCTCCGATTGAACCATGCAGCCCTCCATTGTTTTCAGAGAGGCGAGCACGTTGCCTTCACCTGATCCTGTTTTCATTTCTGATACGACTGTGTTATTGGAGGTCAGATTGTCCGATACTGCTCAGATCTGAAGTCTGATAAATTGCTTGGCTGAGTTCTGTGAAACCTGAAGAACCTGATGGCAACATCATGCATCTGTACCACGTAAAATACAGTAAATATCATCTACAGACTCCGAGACATTAATGCATTCAAGTGTGTAACTAAACAGAATGGTTTGTTACATATAAAATGCTGGGAAGATGCCTGGAGATGATTTGTGTCCTGAATCATCCGGTCAGAGAGACGAATAGATATTTAACAAGAATTTGCTGAAGTCCAGGGGGCTGTAGCTTTCAATAATATCCACTGAGCCTGAGGTGAATAATTCTTTTGTATATTCTACATTATAAGCATAAAATGAGGTTTTTATACTTTATTATTATTATTATTTACATATTTTAAGCAAAGCACAAGCACAGGTATTGTCATGTTTTTAAACCCATTCATTGTTTTAGTATATACTACATTATATACTAATAAGCAGTCATTGAATGAGGTGAAGTTTGATATTACGAATTATTCGATACAACCGCCAAGACCAAATAATTCCTGTTTTTTTTTTTCTCCCCTAAACAGGGAGGGGCATAAGCATGCACATGCTCCCTCCGTAACTTGTAATCCTGCCACCCACCTCTTTATGAACTGCTGCGCATTTGCAGGCGGCTTAACACACTCGGAAGGAAAGTGCTATCTGCCCCTTTTGTAGGAATGAGCTCACAGACGCCCATGAATTGGCTGGTGACCACTGTGAGAGATAGGGAAGTGTGTGTCCCTCCTCCCTCTTGTGAGATCTCGGCCATTTAGCTCGATCGCCACACACAAGCCATTCAAATTATTTTTAAAGTAGACAATCATGTTATGTTATGTGTGCCAGTTATGCAGTAATCACTCATCCGATGGCAACGATGTAATGCCAATAATTATTTTATGGCTTTCCACCAATCAGAAACAACAAAATCTCTACAAAGAATAATAATGTATGTTATCCTCCAGATAGTAAACCGATCAGATTCCATATTTCTGTTGTAGTTTATACTAATTATGATTCAACTTTTATGTCCTGTAGGAACATTTTTTTTTATTTTAAACCAATAGTATTTGCTTTCACATCGACCTTTCTGACTATACTTTAAATCAAAATATTTACATGCGGCTGCTGCGTTTATCCTGCGATTATTTGCATAGAAGCCCATGCTGTACTGAAGTCTATTTTGTAGCAATGCCTTTAAGAATGCAAATGGATAAATAATTATGCTACCAGTTATGCAGTGCCGGTTATCGTTCTTTAGCATGTGTTAGCAGTACTTTAGCATGTGTTGCTATCTGTATTTTTGTCTTATGGATTATTCAGGATGTCATGCATTGCGTTGTAGTGATGAACTCATGATTTACTTCCCAGGAGTCGATAAAAATCCATATCCAACCTTAGCTGATGTATTTAATATTTAGTATTTTTCTCTCAGCACTGATAAGTCGAAGTTAGTTGAGAACCAAATCTGTGATCTCTGAGAAGTTCGGTCTTTGAATGTATTTTCGATCACTTTTTTTTTTTTTCTTTTCTTTTTTTTCCATCGCAGCTGGCCGCGCTTTGAGTTTTCTCGCTGTATCTTGTTCAGTGATTGTTCAGCAGATTCGAAGCAACAGCAGCAGCATTGCCTGGACATGTGCAGCTCTTGTTCATATTACACTTTTTTTCCCCGACTCTGTGGGAGTCCGGAGAGGATTTAGGTGCTGAGCCTGAAATAGCGTTCCTCTTTTAGCCTCAAATCTTCAGCGCGAAAGTCTTTAAATCAGTGACGGACACTCGTGGATTATTTTCGTGGAATGGCGCACCCACCCCTGAGTGTTTTATTTCGTTCCATACCATATTCCTCACCGCATTCCTTCATCTCAGCTGCTCACATGGTCTGACACACTTCCTGTTACGTTTTTATGATACGTGATGCTGCTTACACTGCGTGGTCTTTTTTAAGCTCTCTGTTAGCACTCTCTCTCTTTCTCTCTCTCTCGCCTTCTCACCTGCCTCCAGGTATGTCTTTCCTGTTTACGGAACTCACTAGTACGTCTGGCTCCGGTTTAGTCCAGACCACAAAGGCCACTGTGTGTCCACTGAGCCTGATGTAATGCACTGTAGGTAATGTGCTGTTAGCTTTTACGCCCTGCTTAAGGTTAAACCAAACCTTGAAGCCACGTTGTGTGCCCAGAGACGTGACAGTTTTGGAAATATTTTTGTCTGGATGAATGTGTATGGCGCTAAATGTCATGTCAGGGTTTATGTCATTATCTGTTAATAAATTTGTCCTAGAGGGGTAAAAAAAATAATATCCACAGAAGTATGTGTTGAGGATTTCAATCCTTACTGCAGTCGGGTGGAAATCCCTCTACAGATGATTGAGACGTGGGAAACTGCGCTGATCGTGCATGTGACTCTCACCCTGAGCGAGCCTGTCCCACATCCTGGGCTCATCCTGAAGACCTGCTGCTCCCAGCAGCTGACCATCCCGACCAGCCTGCGAATACTCCGGAGGAATCGCATTCCTCTCCTCGCGCACACAAACTCAAGTGTACGTCATAAGCGTCTGCACCGCGTCGTGGCTTTTCTTTGCTCAGACGAGGCACGCGTGCATCAGAGCACTGTCGTGGTTGTTGCTTCGACTGCGGCTTGTCAGTTTAATTATTTAGGATGTCTTGTGAAATCTGTTCCCTTATGTCATGTTTCTGTTATAGAACAAGTTCATTTCAGAAATTTATATTAGGCGTGTGTTTGGGTATATGAATATAGTTCCCTGTGTGGTGGAAAAGGTCAGGGAAATAAATTACATGGTTTCGCTTAGAATTCACACCATGCTACTTGTAGCATATGTAGCATCAGCATGGAATAAGTAAACTTCCGTCCAACCTCCGTTTCCAGCTTTTAATGAAGGATGTCAGTGGTTGCAGTATATTATACGACTATATTCATTCTTGAACTCTGAAATTATTATTTTTATTACTTTTTTTTTTATCCTTACTTTTAGCATGTAGCCGAAGTGTCCGACACGCTGAACTCCAACTGTTACTGAAGTGAACTGACTGCTGAAGTTCACTGCTTAACCAAAAATAATAATAATCAGCACACAACAGCTTTGATTACAGCCGATACTCTCCATGGCATCATTTTAACAAACTTTAGCAACACCACAACATTCATTTCCATCCACCGTCAGGTTCATTTCTCACCGACGTCTTGAATCGATGAGGGAAAAACTGAACCCCTCCGTAAAGTCTTCTCCAGCACATCCCGGAAACTTTCAATAGGGTTAACGTCAGGACTCTGGGGCGCCGATACATATGTGAAAATGATTCCTCGTGCTCCCTGAACCACCCTTTTAATATCCGAACAACAATTTAATATCAGGGAAGAAAAGGTCCGTTGATGCGATAACCTGCTCACTCAGTACGTTCAGATCATCAGCTGACTTCATTTTATTGCCACATTAATGTTGCTGAGCCTCAACCGGACCAACTGGAGCAACAATGCCATGGTGATGACATGCTGTAATCAAGGCCAAGGACAGTTCAACAAAATATTATTGTGCACCACATTTTTTCCCATCATGTAGTGCATAAGAGGTATATTGATGGGTTTGTGGTATAAGCACAACCAGAGTTGAGCCAAGCACTGGACTACTCACACAACCAAATAATCTCACACTGTTGTAACAGCAGAGGCAACTTCTGATTAATACAATTTACATAGCAGTATTAATGGTCTATTTGTTATGATTTTAAGGAATTCATCTGTTCAGCGTATTGTATTCCCATACAGCACATTATGTACTAAAACATTTATTCGGCTCGGGCCCAGTGGATGTAGGTGAAGTGAATGCCGCCTCGCCTTTGGTGAATAAATTGAATTGTAATATCCGCATGTCCCTGGCTGGCTTCTGTTTGAGGAAGTGTGTTAAAGTGTTTTGTTCTAACTTCCCCTTAGAGGATGGTTGTGGCCAGTCATATCTGGGCCCCCAGAGTGGTCTCCTGTCCTCGAAGAAATATCCGGCCGAGCACCCCAACAACTCCTTGTGTGAGCAGAAGATCAGCGTCCACAGCAGCCTCAGGATCGTACTGAAGTTTGAAGATGTTTCCATTGACGGAGTGGACTGTGAGACTGACTATCTGAAGGTGTTAATGTTGAACGGTCTTGGTAAGCGAACAGTGGTTTCATACTTCACGTCTTTCGTTGGTAACCATGCACACTCACACCTAGGGGCAGTTTGGAACAGCCAGTTAACCTAATGTGCATGTCTTTGGCTTGTGGGAGGAAACCGGGCGTGGATGTGGCGGATGTTCTAACCGCTCCTGAAGCATGTCCAACAAATCTAAAAGCTATGCTATGCTAATGGCTAGAGAAGCTCCTCCCACAGCCACTGGCGTGTATACATACAGTCAGACTGGATAATGAGATGGTTGATCCAATGGGAAGTCAGTATAATTATCCAATTAACCCTCGTTATGAAATTTTACTCCATATGTAAATCATTATGCAGTATTTTGCTCATGTTGTAAATTTAAGACTTTTAGGAAGAGCTGAAAGAAAACTCCCAGATTCCTACTTGGAATTCCCACTAATTCCCCAAATGGATAAATGCATAAATTGGAAATTGTAAACTGTGACAAGTTTCTTTGCACCATAAATTGACTTTTATTATTGGATGTTGGTTCGTTGTGGAAAGTGTTGTGTGATGCTGTGACGCTGTCTGTCTGCTGATTTCAGCTGTTTAACTTGTTTGACTAGTTTTCTGAACAAAAAGGGAAAGACGCCAATCCTGTAAACGTCATTTAAACTGTGATTCACACACTGTCCTACACCGGTTTAATGGCTTGAACATTTCTCATCAGGTGTTAATAGCGTGTCTGTTTTTGGTATAATTTACAAATATAGACACTTGTCCAAAGGTTTCACATTACATTTTTTTTGTCTTATTTTTTTACAATCTACATTTCAGGGTTTGTTTCTGTTGACTTTGCTTTTGAGTCATGTAATGATGAATGCATGGTAAACAGCTTCATTGTTTGTGTTAAGACACTGTGCTTCTGTTCTGAAGATTAAACGGGGATTTCAGCAGGTGTGGTGGAACTGAAGTTGTGAAATCAGGTTGTTTGGATGTACTGCACCATGTTGGTGTGAAAGTGCATAAAACGCTGTTCTTATGTCATATTCTAACATGAGTCAGACTCCAGAGGTCACACAATCCAGCCTTCTTAAGGATGGTTTGGGAAAATGTTTGAAAAATGAACTTGTATAAACCTGGACACCCCTCCATCTGAATGGCTCGCATGTGGTGATGTGGTCTATTAAACATTCAACTGTAGAAAACCTTGCTGGACCTCAATTATACAGTGTACACAGATCAGCACCATGTCAGTGGTAAAGCATGGTGGAGGTAGTATGATGCTGTGAGGATGCTTCTCTTCAGCTGAAACTGGGGCTCAGTTCAAGATTAAGGGAATCATGGGTAGCTCCATATATAAGGCTATTTTGGTGAAAATTTCACCTTCCAGCACAATCAGCCACATTCTGGTTCTTAATTAAGTTAAAGTTCTATATAAAGTTCTTAATAATTTTTTTTCTTTGATCAGCAATCAGATTTATAGCTTTGTGTCAGTATTTTTTTTCTGCAAAAGTAAATTTTTTCCCCTCGTGTCATATAAGCTGCTGTTAATGAAAGACCCAGATTGATCAGATAAGTGAAATTGCAGTGCAGCGTGCCAGAGGATATTGGGAAACCTCCTGGTGAACCACTCCTCAGTCATCCCTAGATCACATGATTCCTCTTAACTAAAAGATGCTGTTTGTTACTTACAGGCGATTTCACCACATGAGCACGTGAGTTTGAGTCACATGGCCAATTGTTTCACCAATAGTTTCTGTGTTATGATGTTGATCTGTTCAAAACTCTTGGAATAAGGTAATTATAGTAGATTTCCTTTTATCATGTGACACTGAGACCCCCAGAGCTCACTGTGGCAGCACCGTTTATCAGATCTGCATCACTGCACATCACAGCACATATATTGCTTTTTCCAGCTTTATTGTCTCACCACGCCGCTCCTTCAGTCAGACTCCTGCTTCGGACAAAAGACGACTGATCATTTCATTGCCGGTCTGAAAGGTAAGGAGGAAGAGACGGGTCAGGTGACAGCGTGCAGTTCGCCAGGGCTTTATGGAGCTGACAAAGGAGAAGCGACTGAAACGAAGAGCAATGTGGTCGCATGGGTGGTGCAGGGACGATTGGGGGGTGTATACTGAACTGCGGGTGCAGTAGTGACTCAGTATTTGGATCAGATTGCACAGAGTTCCAGTACTTTTAATACAGATAGGGGTGATGTCTAGACCGGCAAAAATAAGTTTGCTGTTGCCTGTAAGTTAATGTGTGTTCTTAAACCCTAACTCTGTGTGTGTTGTGTGTGTGTGTTAGTGTACTGGCAGTACTGCGGCGAGCCGAGATCTCGCCCCACATTGACCAACCGGCTGCTTTACACAAACGCTAGTGAGCTCAGAGTGACCTTCCGCTCCAGCCCTCACTCCTCTGGCAGAGGCTTCCGGCTTTCCTACGCCACCATCAACCACACAGGTAGGTCACACATCTTTCACCGTCTCACACCCTTCACATTCGCAGTGATCAGTCTGCTCCCCCCCCTCTGTCGGTGGCGCTGCAATCACACGAAAAAAACAGCAGGTGCACAACTGATGCGGCGCAGTGGCATAGTGGCAAACACGTCCGGCTCACAGCAAGCAGGTCCTGGGTTCAAATCCCGGGCTCAGGTGTTTCTCTGTAGTGTTGACATGTTTGTTCTCCTTGTGCTTGCAAAGGTTTCCTCCGGGTACTCCGGTTTGCTCCCACAGTCCAAAGACATGCACGTAATTGGCTGGTCCTGATGGACCCTAGGTGTGGATGTGTGTGTGAGTGTTGGCCCTGCGCTGGTCTGGCAAGCTGTTCAGGGTGTACCCCGCCTTCGTCCAGTGTCGGCTGAGATAGGCACAGCCTCCCATGACTCTAGTATTCAGATGCAGCGGTTCAGCAAATGAGGGAGTGCGTGATTTACTTATCGCTCCCTCCATGTTCACTGCACTCAGGTAATAATTTTTTTGGAAGGTCTGTTTGAACGAATTTGCTGAAGGTTTGATGACCTTTCAAGTATGTTTACAGCGAGTGTGTCTTTTTTTTCATGAAGCAAAATGGGGGAAAAATAGCACCCCAAACCAAAATGATCAAATTCACTGATATCCAGCACCTGGTGTCCATCTTATTTTCATCAGATGTTAAAGCAGGTTCTATTCGTCAAGTCGGACTAAGCCTCGGCATGTCCTCTCCATCTTTCCACTCGGCATGTCCCGACATAACACACTTCTCTCAACCCGACATGATATATGCACTCCCATGCAGTCTGTGTGTGTGTGTGTGTGTGTGTGTTAACCCAGATGTGGTAAAGGAAGCAGGCAGTTTATCCTGTTGTGATGGCTGTGTGTGTGTGTGTTTGTGTGTGTGTGTGTGTGTGTGTGTCCTGTTTGTCGAGATATCCCAGCTTTTCCGCTGAGGAGACATTTCTGAGCTTCTCTTATTGTCCCTCATTGTGTTTGTGTCCCTCCTGTGCTTTTCCTCCTCAGAGCTGCTGACGTGCACAGACAAAGGCAGCCATTTCTCTCTCACACAATACAGGTAACGCTGTTGTTTTTAACTGTTTATTCAGCTGACTGTTTCAGACCCCATGTTCCCATGTTATACTTTTAGTCTTAATGATTTATGTGGCACTTGATGTAAAAAAAAAAAAAAAAAAAAAAAATCTATATATTTCTGAATAAAGACGTCATTTATGATGCGCTGTATCATCACGCGGACGTTTTTATTATCTGGTGATGATGTACACGTTATTTCCTGTTAAACAGGAAGTGATGTTAGAATTCAGTGCTGCTGGTTTAAATGTGCTTTGATAAAGCTGAAGGGTTTCAGTGTGAAATAACTCGCAGCGCAGAAACAAACAAATTAATAAATAAACATTAACATCGTTAGACTTCTTCAGTTTCCACCTTTTCTGACTGAGGATGGATGGCAGTTTTTGACTTTACCTCCCCCTCTCACTCTTTTTCTCTCTGCCTCTTTTTCCCTTTCTTGTTCCTCCTCTCTCTCCCTCTCTCTATCTATTTGTCTCCCATGGTCTCCCCCTCTTTCTCTCCCTCTTTTGCTCCTCTCTCTCCCTCTCTCTATCTATTTCTCTCCCATGGTCTCCCCCTCTTTCTCTTCCTCTTTTCGCTCCTTTCTCTTTCTTTCCACTCTCTGTCCCTGTATCCCCCTTTCTCTCACTCTTTTTCCTCTTCTCTTTTTCCCCGCTCTCTTCCTCTTTCTCTCCATATTTCTCTCACTCTGTCAATTTCTCTTCCTCTCTCCCCCTCTCTTTTTTACTTCTCTTTCTCCCCGACTCTCTCACTCTCTCCCCCTCTCTTTCTTTCTGTCTCTCTCTTCCTATTTCCCTTACTCTCTCTTTCTCTCTCTCCACCTCACTCTCTCCCCCATCTTGCTCTCACTCTTTTTTCCTCACTCTCTCTCTCCCCATCTATCTCCACCCCTGTCCCTGTCTCTTTCTACCCCCCACTGTCACTCTATCTCTCCGTTCTCTCTATATCCCTACCTCACTTTTTTTCTTTCATTCTTTCCTTCTTTCTCGCTTTTTTCTGTCTGTCTTACTCACCTTGTGACCCCACCCACCTCTTTTTCCTTATATCTTTACCTCTTTTTATTTTTTGTGCATCTGACTATATCTCTCTCTCTTTCTGTCTTTATCTTTTTAGTTGCACTCTCCATGTCTTTTTTTTTGTGTGTGCACGTGCGTGTGTGCTATTATTAGCACAATATGTAAGCATCCACTTTATTGTTGTCTCCTGTAGGAAGTTCTGTCCAGCTGGATGTGGAGCAGCAGCAGGTGACGTGGCCGGAGACGTTTCTCAGGGCTACAGACACGTGAGTGCAGCTTTCATTGATCTGCATTTCATCAGAGAGGAGATGAGGAGTGTGACGGTGCATCCCTGGGGACTACCCCCCCCACCCACCCACCCCACACACAGAGGGGTGGGGTAATATTCATGAGCAAGCAAAACAGGTTGGTCTTGGTGATGAGTGGCAGCATGAAGGCAGCTCTGAGCAGGAGGTCTGGGATGCTTTGGGTTAGAGAATAGAGGGGGGGGGGCGCTTAGTGCTGGGCTCATTGTGTTTCATTGTGTGTGACAGCTCAGTGTTAAGTATCTGAGAGAACAGGGAGGTGTGTGTCCACATGTGGTAAATTAATTGTTCCGCCCTCATTGTTCTCATAGTTACCTCAGAAATCAGCGGAGTCGAGCTGAACCTGGAGCATCAAGCAGGAACGTGTTAACATTTCGCACCTGTTTGTCTGAGAGGGTGCCTTTAATTTTACTCCCGTTCCCGTTTTGTGGTTATCACAACTTCTTGGTGTAAATGTGACTATGAATCCAGACAAAGTATCTGAATTGAAAACATACTTTCCTTCCTGTTTACACCACAACACCACCTCAGTCTCGGCTTCCTCCATGTTCGCCACGTTTCTGCGCTTTTGCCGTCACACTTGTGATCCCTGTAGTCAAGTGGAAATGCAACACAGGAACTAATCATGGAACTTCTGGTTTTTGTTTAGCAAACAACCGATTTATTACCAGGCCGCCCATTTCCACTTAAATAGTCTTCTGTCATGTCCTGGAGGGCTGAAATAACCTCCAGTGTTCCTTCCAGACATTATGATGAAGCCTGTGGGCTCCTGACTGAGGTCTTGATGTTGCATTTGATTTGATTCAGCAGGAGAAAGTGGAGCGTATATCTTTATGTCAGGGTTTACTTTACAGTGCCAAGTTCAGAAACTTTTTGCACAGTAGATTTTATGATCGAAAACACGCACAGTAAATATAAATACGTAAAACTCACAAAACAGGAGAAAATGGGAAAATAAAAATGTAAATTTGATAGGGCTAGAAATATAACTTGGGGCGGCACAGTGCCGTAGTCGTTAGCACATGCACCTCACAGCAGGCAGGTAGTGGGTTTGAATCCCAGGCTCGGGCATTGCTGTGTGGAGTTTGCGTGTTCTCCCTGGCTTGCATGGGTTTCCTTCTGGGTCCTCTGGTTTCCTACAGTCCAAAGAATGCACATTACGGTAATTGGTTGTTGTGCGTGCGTGCTCACTTTGATTGGGTTACATGTGGAGCTAAGGTTCCCTTGATGGATTAATCTAGTATCCAAATTAAAAAAGAAATTATCGATAAATAACTTGAGCTTCGGCTCGATCGTCCCGACATTAACATCTGGTCACTACTAAGTAGTTACTGTTGACAAGGAATTCCACGTTGAAGCAGTGTTTTTCCCAGTCGGAGGACCCACCAGACATGACCTTCAGAGGGTCATGTACACTTTTCTGGCTGCAGTTTTCAGGATCTGGAAGGTTGCGATCTGATTGGCTGTTCGTCTTTCAGGTTTTCAGCAGGGAAACTTTTTAAAGCTGTTTCAAGATTAAGAAATGTAGAAATGACTTCCTTGGAAAAGAGATTCTGTTAGAAATCTGCCCGTCCAGGTACAGGTGTCGACTCTCTTCACACTCGCAGGCTGTTTGGCGGATTATCTCAGTAAAAAAAAAAAAAGGGCGGGTGGAGCTCAGAGCTGTTAGGTTACACACAAATCTCGGATGTGGCTCCGGTATGCACAGCAAACACACACACACACACACACACACACACAAATTGTCAGCGCCGACACTCCACATGGCAGATTTAATCCTGCATCAGTGCTTCTAAATGCCTCCATTCATCGTCTAAACGAAACCGGTGTACAGTGTAAGAGCTTGGCTTTGTGTAAACACAACTGATCAAAGTCCTGTAAGTCACATGGTGTTAATGAGCTGCTCTGGGGGAAAGACGGATACAAACAGGAAGGTGCGAGGGACAAAGTGGTGTGACAGTGCGGGCTTTGCGTCTGTAGACGGCGGGAACTACTGTTTGTCGTCTGATTAGTGAGAAATTACTTATGCACTGTAAACACATTGAGGTTAATAGCTCTGTGTTCATGTAGTCAGAGTGATTAACCGATAAATTACATTCACACTTAATATCCAAGAAGGCTGGATTCCCCCATCTGCTAATACCCTGTTTATTTATTCGCTTTTTTTTATTAAGAAGACTTATGGTGATCCTTTTTGGGTTTACCTAAAGTTCTCTCTCATCTGTCCACTTCTGATCTGGCGAACAGAGTCTCAAAACATCGTTGACAATCGTTACGTCGTGTCCTTCAGCAGCATCACTCTGATCTTAGGAGTTAAATCAGAGAAAGATCATCGCTGAATTCTGTAATCCTACCTGCGGTGTGTTGAAGGCGCTGGATGATGGATTAAAGTGAACCTGTGGTGAATTTGTAAGTGTTACGACTCTAGGCATGCTCAAAGACATGTTGCCTTTCTGATTGGCTGTTACTGCCTGGTAGTGACGCGAACTCATTGGATTGGCTGGGCTACATCACTGACTCGTGTATCATAACACATTATTGGCCAGTGCTGATCTGCACAAGCATCAAGCTCTTTATGTTCCAAAACCAACTGACGACAGAAAAGGCGAGTTGGCAAAACGTTGGCTGCATAAGCGATTTTGGATTTACCGTCACGCACATCCCTGTCATCATTCTCGTCCTCAGAGCCACTAGAATGTGACGTCTTACGGTCTCCGCGATAGAAGTCGACCCCGCTCAATGTCTTGACGTCACTTCTGGGAAAAAAACTGCTAACCCCAGCAGCTTATCCCCCGCTAGTAATCCACGGGATAAAATTACCAGATTTGTGCTTTTTATGGTCGTTTATGTTAAATTAAGCATCTTGCTTAAACATATTACGTACACACTAATTATGCTAATTAAGGATGATCAGTACCGCTACTCTTTAATGATGGGGTTCATGAAGACCGTCCTGTTTCTTCTGATTAGTCACAATGTGCTCCGTTTTACCACTTCCTTCTGATTAGGAGGAACTGAGAGACAGTGTAACTCCCAGAAAAACACAGACTGGGCTGGAGATTAGGGATCAGGTCACTGGAGCCAGCTAAAGAGCTCCAAATTGTCCTCATTCATGATGAAAGACAGCGTGTTCACTAATTGGTGGAAAGTATGTGGTAGTTACTGTATTTGGGAGTTTTAGGTGTGTGTGTGTGTGTGTGTGTGTTTGTGTACACTTGTGAGTGTAAATGCATTGGTGTACGTGTGCCTTTGGGCACATGTGTAGGTAGGTGTGTGTTTGTAGGAGTGTATGTGTGCCTTTGTATAGACAGTACGAGTGTGTGTGCTTACATGCGTGTTGCCTTTGTCACGGTTCTTTATTCCAGACATCAGTTCTTTGTAAAGCTGCGGTCCATGCGGGGATCTTTCCAGACCAGTTCGGGGGAGAGATCAGCGTGGAGGAACAGCGTGGACTTCGCTTCTACGAGTCAGTCCGAGCCAACGGCATCCAGTCCAAAACGTGAGTTTACTGCATTACTCTCTGATGAGAGCGGCACAGGCAGGAGACGGGGGTTGGATTCTGCAGAGTCTCAGATTCGGTTTCACTGGTGAAATGGTTCTTTCGTCGGGACGAACGTCTGGACCCCTGTGGTCATTTTGTTTCCTCCTCTTTTCTTCCACACTCTTCTTTGTTAAATTTTTTTTTTTTTTGTGACTCCTCTTTTCCTAATTTTTCAGTTTAAATATATTTTGTAACATATTGTTTCCAGTTTGGTCTCTGTATCTGTCGCTCATTCTCTTCTTTCTCTCTCATTATCTCCTTCTTGTCTCTTTCTTTCTTTTAACTGGTTACACTACTTCTATCCATTCTCACTCACTCACTCGTTTGCTGAAAGGTCCAACCCTACTAGGGTTGCGGGGAGGCCGGAGCCTATCTCAGCTGACACTGTTCGAAGGCAGGATAGACCTAGAGTAGCTTGCCAGACCATTGCAGTACCAACACACACACACACACACACACACACACACACACACACAATCATTCACACTTACACTTAGGGGCAATTTGGAACAGACAATAAGCCTAATGTGCATGTCTGTGGACTATGGTAGGAACCCGGAGAACCACACGAGCACTCCACAGAAACGCCCTCGCCGAGCCTGGGACTCGAACCCAGGACCTTCTTGCTGTGGGGCAGACATGCTGACCACTACGCCACCTTACTGCTCTTTTTCCATTATTTCTCTTTTAAATTCTTTATTTTTGTCCCTAATTTTTTTTCTTCTGTCTGCCTCGGCCTCTTCCTCTTACACACACACACACACACACTATTTTTTCTTTTAATCAGGTGTCTCCTGTAATGTCAGTACGGTGAAGGATTTAAAGCTCTTGTCTGTTGTAATCACGGGTGAGTTACAGATGTTACAGATGTTGGAGATATAAGAGGTTAAAAATCTGCTTTTGAAAGGTACTTCGCACTAAGTGAGTGTGGTGCATGTTAGTTCCAGTTCTCAGTGTCAGCGTGCAGTTCGCACTGTTGATAAAAACAGGCGAGTGTGCTTGCTGTTTAGTGCAGAGGGAGTTTGGTGTGCGAGTGTGGACATGTCCTTTAAAGAGACATTTAGAGACTTGATTAACCTGTGCATCTCTTAATGATGTGAGGATCTGATGAGCCAAGAGTTGCCTCATATGAAGAGTGTTTTGTTTGGATTTGGGCCTTGACACTGATTTATTGGACTCTTTATCCTTCTAATTTGTTTATCTGGAGCAGCCAGCTTGTTATCTGGACCGGTGACAAACTAAAACAGGACAGGACAGGAGTGCATCCTAGGAACCTGCTTTCGACGGGTCGTCATTTTTGTAAAGTTTCGTCATCGTGTTCCTTGCAGGCAATTTATTTATCGAAAAAAGGTTACCATCGATTAGTGTTATAAACGTAATATCTTTGGAACGAGAGCACTTGGAGAGCGCAAACCTCCGCCAAGTCAAAAAAATATATAACAGGAAATATGCTGCTGTAATACAGCACTTCAAAAAAAATTATTGTTTTGTGTCACAATGTTTAAAAATCGTTTAAAAAAATTTGTGGATCCATGTTCCGAATCAAAATTTAATGGGGCCTTCCTTGACCAATGCCTTACCTCTGGTTGAGATTTCATGTAAATACACACAGACCTCGGCTCCCGAGTGGCGCATCGACAAGGTGCTTGACTATCAACCTGGAGATTGCAAGTTCGAATCCAGGTTGATGCCGCAGCCATCCTTGACCGGGAGTCTCATGGGAGGGAGGGATGGCATACGCTCCCATGTCACTCTCATTGATCGCCAGCCAATCTGTGGGCGTCTGTGAGCTCATTCATACAAAAGGGACGGATAGCGGTTTCCCTCTGCTTCCAAATGTTCATGTAAAGAGGCGGGTGGCAGAATCGCATATCACATAGGGGGGGTGTGCATGCTTACACCCCTCCCTGGTTGTTGGTGGTTGTATGAATGCTGGACGGGTGAGAACTGGATACAACTCACACAACTTTTTGCATATTCCTGCTAACAAACACACACAAACCGTGGGTAAATCATTGCATGTGACCACCTCTAAAACCCATTAGAATGGCCACTGTAATCCCAACCATTGTTCCCCCTCATCAACCGGCTCCGGTAGACCTAGGGGTGGGATCTAGTAAGGGCGTACAGGAACTGCCATATAAGGCAAAAAGTATGCAGCGGAAATCATATTTGTAAAATAAATTAAACATTTTTACGCTAAATTGATTCCAGGCTGGGCGGCACGGTGGCGTAGTGGTCAGCATGTCCGCCCCATAACAAGAAGGATCTGGGTTTGAGTCCCAGGCTCAGCTCGGGCGTTTCCTCCAGGTACTCCGGTTGCCTCCCACAGTCCAAAGACATTCGTATTAGGTTAATTGACTGTTCCAAATTTCTGTGTGTGTGTGTGTTGGCCCTGCGATGGTCTCAGGGTGTACCTCGTCGGTTGAGATGAGCTCCAGCCTCCACGTGACCCTAGTAGGATTAAGCTGTTCGGCAGATGAGTGAGTGACCGTGAGTGACACTTGAGCAGCGTGGCTTGTGTTCATGGCGTTCCTCTCATCACTGTGAGAGATCTGCTCTGAGCGGATTGGATTGATGAGAAACGCCCCCGTGTGTTGGGATCAATACGATTCGATAATCACTTTCCCCCTCGCTTGTCCTGCCTGGAGCGAGCACTTTGCTGACCTGCTGTTGTATGGTGTCTCGTAGCTGTGTGTTGTTGGCCTGTGATTAAACCTGAATCATCTTATTTATTCCTGCTGCCGTTTTACGGCGAGTTAAACACTTTCCACGTGCAGGACTCGACTCCGACGTTGATGCGAGGAATGATGAAAAGGAAGTGGCAGCCAGGGCGCCTGCGAAAATGGCACGTTCTGAAGTAATAGCTGTGAGAGGTGCAATTTCCCCGCCATGCGCCCTCTAATTAGCTCCACACGGCTCTGTCAGGCAGCTCGGCTTCACCGCAGACCTGCGTGTGGTGGCAGGGGGGGTGACAGGGGGCAGCAGGGGGTCTTTAGGAACAAAAGCTTGACTCGGTTTAGCAGTGATTTGGGAGTGGGACAATAGAGGATTTGCTCTTTACCCCCAGTGGGCGTTTCCCTCCATTTATCACTAGGATTATAATCACTGACTGATCTTTCTTTCTTTTTCTCCTTCTTCTGTTTCAGCGGCTCTTTGTCTGATACTCTCTTCACTTTTGTCACCAATGGTAAGTTGTTTTTTATTTTTGTTATTCCTGTATATTTGTACATTATACCCTGATGATGATGATGATGACGACGACGACGAAGGGCCTCCTGGTCCGGAGATCTTGATCCAGATAATGTGGAAGTGCTTTGAATCTGCTTTTAACACTCACAATCCACTACTTTCAAAGCCCCGCCCACACGACACGCCTCCAATGCTCTCACTTAGTGATACATATCAACATCCGTCCTCTTTCCTCCGTGTTCTTCTATCCTCTCTTTCTCCCACTTTCCTTTTTCTTCTTTTCACGCTTTGTCTACTACTTCCACACACTTTCCTTTTTTCCGTCTCTTTCTACATCTTTCTTCTTTCCTTTCTTTCCTCCTTCCATTCATCATTCCCTCGCTCGCTACTCCTTTTCTTTCTTCCATCTTTCCTTCTTTACTCTCCTTCCTTCCTTTCCCCCCTTTCTTCATTCTCTCCTCCCATCACTCCCATCCGTCCTTCCCTTCCTTCACCTCATTTGGTCTTTCACTCCCCTAGACTTCGTTCTTCCTTCTTTCCTTTTTTCTTCCTTTTCTTTACACCTTCTCCCCCTCCCTGTGCCTTCATTCTGTCATTCTTTCCTCTTTCTCCTTCCTTCTTTCCTTCTCCTTTCTTTCATCTTTCACTCTGTTGTTTCCTTCCTTCCATCTACTCCCTCTTTTCTTCTTTCGTCTTTTCCTTTTCTTTCCTCCCTCCCTTCTCTCTCTCTCTCCCTTCCTCTCTCACACTCTCTCTCTCTCTCTCTCTCTCTCTCTCTCTCCCCCCCTCTTTCTCTCACCCTTCCCTCACCACCCCTCCTTGTCCTTCTTTACTGTTTCTCCATGACAGTGATTATTCTGTTTATTTCCTCCTGTAGATTCTCTTTGCTATGTTTTATTCATGTTTTGGCATAAAAAGAAATTGTATTGGGACATCCCCGAGGGAAGATTGTGTGTGTGTGTGTGTGTGTGTGTGTTTGGGTGAGTGAAAGTCCTGCTGGTGGTTTCTCAGGCTGCTTTCGAAAGCGTGGGAACCTCTTATCTCCTGATTGGATTTATTTCTACCTGACAGTCTGGCAGCAGGAGGGTTTTATTTCATCAGAGTAGCACGACGTGTGCTGGCACGTTTCTGGTGACTCCCTCTCTGTGCCCAGAACCACGCTAACCGACCAAACGGAAGCCTGCTGTCAACACCAACGGCCGCTTCCCACACCTGCTCGTTCCTGCACCTCAGCGGAAAAGCACTGCTGCTTGTGTTTTCCTCCGAGGATGTCGCAGGACGGCCGCCGCACAAACCCTGAAGTGGATAATCGTCTACGGATCAATGAGCTTTTCTCCGAAATTCATTTACCGCCCCACGGTGCACTTAAGACCGTGACAGTTAACCCCCTGCCCTCCTTAAAACTACCCGAAACCTTATTACTGTCAGTCCGTCTCCTGCCACTACAATTAGGAGGTTCCGCCCTCCTTCAAGCTTCACCTCACACTCCTACCATCAAACCCTCCAGCAGGGAAGTGGCTTTCAGTCGGGGAAATAAAAGAGCTTAGTCATTTCTTTTCTTGATAGTGATACGTTCCGTACACATGTGAGGCTGTTTAAGTCTACACATGCTGAGGTTTTAAAAAGACTTCTTTTCCCCCTTCCTGTTGAGTCAGTAAGCTCCAAAAATAAATCATAGCCCACATGCATTTAATGCTGAACACACTCCACACTCAGCCAGAAAAACAGCGCTATTGCTTTTTGATGTTTTTTTTTTTTTTTTTTTTTTTTTTTTTTATATCGCTTTTCATTGCTTTCCACATCTTCCAAAATAAAAACTGTTGTCTGACGGCATGTGTAAAGTCCACGTTACTAAAGCACTGACGGACCCTATTTGCGCATTGATGGCTGTTGTAAGAGGTCTGACGGTCGCTGTGAAGCTGTATGAGCACCGGCGGACGCTGATAGGGCACCCGTGGACGCTATACCAAATCTTTTTATTAAATTTATTAATAAAGATGTCTGTCTGTCTATCTATATCTGGGACATGGACATTACGAGAGCACAGACAGACCTATTCTGTCTGTCTATGCAGCAGTCTCTGTATACCTGCATATATGTCTGTCTCCCTGTATCTGTCTAAATGTCTGTATCAGTGTCTTTTTGTGTATCTCTCTTACCAATCTATCTGTCCATCTGTGTGTTTACCTCAATCTGTCTGCCTCTCTATCTCTATTTCGGTTTAAAAAAAATCATTATAGATAATCAAATTCTTTCCACACATGCAACTTCATTCAATACAGTTTTATCCATTGTGTTTTAACGACGATCCTCTAAATGGTTTCTGTCATCGTCTATACGCGCCTGGAGGTGATTTCTAAAGGTTGCCATGGCTCGACAGGTCTTGTCGGGTGGAACAGCGGCGATCTCCTGCTGAATAGGAACCCTAGGGGCTTCAAGAGGTTGGGGTCGATGAGTATACATTGGTGCTTTAGGTAGCCCCACAGAAAAAAATCACAAGGGGTGAGGGCGGGGGAACGGGCCGGCCACCCGACATCGCCACGACACGAGATCGCCCAATACGGAAACATTTCCCTCGGCACTTCCAGTGATCTTTGAGCTGTGTGTGTGCCGTAGCTCCGTCGTACTGAAACCACACATGGAGTTCTTTAAGCTCAGCGTGTTCAAGCTGTGGTCTTAAAAATGGAACGGGTCAGAAGTTACGGCAACAGTTACATCACTCTATAAAATAAATAGGCTAGAATTATTGGGGTGGAGATGTTGAACTATAAATGAATAAGGCTGGCCAATCAGCGTACAGCATCATCCCAACCCTCGTACTGATGTCCCATATAGTGTTTACATGAATTAAGAGGTCAGGGTGCAATATTACACCAATATTAGAGATCCAGACTCACTACTACTGCCAGATTCATCCTGCATGTCTCTCTGCACTTGTGACTCCCATTCTCCTGGTAGGGATGGTCCCACATGAACACCCTAAAGATTTATACCTCAAAATACCACTTTATATTGAAGTCTGATTTGGTTTTCAAGGTTCTCTGCTCTTCTTGTAGATTTGAACTGCGGCTGTGATTGCAAAGACTATCTTTCCCGAATCTTCATTTCCCCCCCCCTTGGGCTTTGTGGTCATATAAAAGTGCTCTCTTGTTTCTTTCCTGTTCTTTCCCCTCTACAGACTGTCCCAGACAGCAGGTACTCAAGCTCAAGTCTGTTAGCCCTTCGTGGGAGAAGGACGTATTCGATGGGATTCAAAGCGAAGGGTCCCCCGGTCTTAGCCACACTGTCTCTCCGACAGGAATCTGGGACGAGTCTGACAGTAAACACTGGCTTCATCTTGACCTGGGAGAGAAGAAGAGAATCACAGGTTAGCGTTGCTGTCACAGAAGATATACACATTAAACAGATATACACAGCACAAGTAAACTTGTGTTGTATTTGAGTAATATTTAAATTTCTTTGATGATCTGAAACATTTAAATGTGACCAACATGCAAAAAAATAAGAAATCAGGAAGGGGGCAAACACTTTTCCACACCACTGTATAACGGGTGGTGATATTAATCAGTGAAATGGAAAAACATGCATGTGGGTTGAGAAAAATGAAAGAAAAAAAAATGTAATTCACACCTGAATAAGAATCCAAAGGGTCTCTTAACTCCCGCTGTCACCAAAGTGAAAGGGGAGCAGAGCGGGAGGTGTAGAAATGGGTTCCGCCTGTCCGTACGACTTGTTAGCATGATACCTTTGGAATGAAATCACGTAGGATCACCAAATTTGGTGGACAAGCTCCACACATAGAAGGTATCAGCTGGGACTGTATGAGTTGTATTGGCCT
>JAQMYF010000017.1:3478825-3494207 GCA_030014195.1 Neosilurus mollespiculum
TTCATGTGAGTATTACACAGGGAGCACAGTTTAAGAAGATAGAACCCGGGATTTATTTTTATAACTAATAATAATAAAAGTAATAATAATAATAATAATAATAGTAACAATAATAATGATGATAACAGTAATAATAATAAAAGTAATAATGATAACAATAATAATAATAGTAATAATAGTAATACTAATAATGATAACAGTAATAGTAATAATAATAATAATGATAACACTAAAAATAATAGTAATAATGATAACAGTAATAATAATAGTAATAATAATAATAGTAGTAATAATAATGATTACAGTAATTATAACAGTAATAATAATAGTAGTACTAATAATAACAGTAATAGTAATAATAATAATAATTACAGTAATAATAATAGTAATAATAATAATAATAGTAACAATAATAATGATGATAACAGTAATAATAATAATAGTAATAATGATAACAGTAATAATAATAATAATAATGATAACAGTAATAGTAATAATAATAATAATAATAATTACAGTAATAATAATAGTAATAATAATAATAATAATCACGATATTAGTAGTAATAATAGTTATAATAATAACAGTAATAATAGTAATAATAATAATGATTACAGTAATAATAATAGTGATAATAATAATGATAACAATAATAATAATAATAACAGTAATAATAATAGTAACAATAATAATGATGATAACAGTAATAATAGTAATAATAATAATAATGATGATAACAGTAATAATAATAATAGTAATAATAATAATAATGATGATAACAGTAATAATAATGATAATAATAATAGTAATAATAATAGTAATAATAATAATGATAACAGTAATAATAATAGTAATAATAATAATAATAATGATAATAGTAATAATAATAGTGATAATAATAATAATAATGATAACAGTAATAATAATAATGATAATAATAATAGTAATAATAATAGTGATAATAAGAATGATGATAAAGCAGTGTAATTTTTAAACCTCAAAGGAATTTATTTGGGAGGGTCAATTTATTCCCTTTCTTCATGAGTTAAAATACAGTGCAACCCTGAAATAATTCAGGCAGGTTTCAGTTCAGCAAGGAATCAAATATTAAGAGAAAATTCTACTGTTAAACTACTGTTAAAGTTCCTGAAGGTCACGTGAATAGAAGACGGAGCGATTATGCGCATGCAGCAGGACTGAGCAGTAACTGTGTTACAACGCGACCCGTCTTTCTTTCTCTCTCATTATTATTCTGTATTTTATTGTTTTATGTCCTTTTTATTGTATTTCTTCTTGATTTTTTTAAGTGCAAATTTGTGCTTTTACTATGAACTACAGCGCAAGCATCAAATTCTGTATCAAGTTCAGCAGCAGAGACACTTGAAATGCTTCAGATACCCTGTGGCAATGAAGCAAAGATCCGGAAGAGATGTTTTTTTGAGTGTGTGTTTTGCTTTGTTTTTTTTTGTTTTTTTTAACTATTACATTGTCAGCATTTCCCGAGAATGCCCACTTGGTGGCAATGTATTTCCATCTTCCATGAAAGCAAAAATTTTCACTCACTAGACACCTGATGGTGTGTTTCCAGACCTCAAACACTATAGACATGTATAAGTCGAGTTATTCTGTTGTCCATTTTTTTAGCGACTCTCGTTTTCCACTTTGGTGGAGGCACGACATCCAATAGCATCTTTAATGGTCATAATGGAAAACAGAGGACATGCTGGGGCTGATTTCTTTTTATAACATTTAATGAAGCACCACCACCTCATTTTAACGTCCATTGGTGCTTGTTTGTTGACACATCCATAACATATCATTAACAGACCCCCACCAAGAACTACAATCTACTCTCTATGATATGTACAAGCGCAAACGCTTTACAAGTCTGGATATATTGCCAAAACCTTTAGCCTACATGCGTATGCCAGAAGATTCTTTTGGTACCTGTGAATGTGTATTTGTTTCATCACTTTTGAACTTTACTGCCACCTGCTGGTTTTGTGGATGTATGGCATTGTTAACTCAGGTTTCCATCAAGTCACAATGCTGTTTCTATGATACGGGGTGATCACACTAGAGAGTAGTTTGGTTTGTTTTGTGAATTTTGAAATTCAAGACCAGATGTTTTGCGACTCGCTTCTGAGTGGCGCATCGACATGATTATCAACCTGGAGAACACTGGTTCGAATCCAGATTGAAGCCACAGCCATCCATTACAAGGAGTCCGTGGGAGCTGATTGGCCGAGCTCTCACGGGAGGGAAGAACAGCATACGTTCACTTCGGTCACTCACCAGCCAATCATGGGTGTCTGTGAGCTCATCCGTACGAGGGGGCTGGTAGCGTTTTTCCTCCGAGTGTGTTAGGCCGCCTTCAAATACGCATGCGCAGCAGTTCGTGTGGTAGCACCCTATGATGAGGAAAAACTACGACTCATGAGTCGAATGCGCTGTAAAGTTGAATGGGTCTTTCTTGGCCTATGCTACACACCTCCACCAATTTTCATGGAATTCGGATCAGGAGGTTTAGGACAATCAATTTTTTTAATTAAAAAAAAAAATAAAGGTGGCAGTGGAAGTGAACAGATGAAATTTATTGTGGTTTTAAATTAAACCCTTGCCTGAAAGGTCTTTCAGTGCGCGTGTGTGCGTGTGCGCGTGTGCGCGTGTGTGCGTGTGTGCGTGTGTGCGTGTGTGCGTATCTTGTATGTAAGTGTAATAGTTTGATGATTAATAAGATGAGATTGTGTGCAATAAGGCTGAACTGTTATGATTACTGATCAATGTCTGACTGTCTGCCTGCCTTCCATCCAGCTCCTTGCCTTCCCACAAAGACGTCACTTATGACGACTTCCTCTGCGCTCTTCGGCATTACGCAGCCTGCGAGCAGCGACTGGGGAAGTGAGCGCGTCCTCCGAAAAGATTAAAAAAAAAAAGGAAAATAAAGAAAACTGAACTGAAGAAATCCACCCGAGAGACACGTCCTCTCTCTCGCTCTATGTTTACAAAACAAGCAGCTGAGCATCAGCATCCCGACACCGCATCAGCACATCTCCTTCACAACACACACAGCCCGGTTCTGACCCTGTACACTAAGGCTCTGTGTGAGTGAATGAGTCGATGTGAGAGAGAACGTGTGTGTGTGAGTGTGAGAGCCTACCCTGCTGCTGTGTGTACACGGAGCAGAACTCGCCGTCATCCATAAGCGGCTCTAAAGACACGGTTAGCTTTGTCCAATTTTTGTCCCATTGGTGCGCGTGGAAGCGATGTAGCGTGGGCTGTGGAGTCTGACGAGCAGCAACATTATAACAGGAAAACGAGTCATCCGTCACAGCATCTCGGCAGCACCGTGTCACAAGGAAACTCAATAATGATTATAAATGTTCTACTTAAGCCGGAATGAACCGTGGACGAGATGGAGCTCGGGAACTGTTCCGAATGTAAGTGTGTGTGTTCGTGCGTGTGTGTGCGTGCTCGTTCAAGCCACTGATTGTACCAAAAAAAACTTGACTTTGATTTACAGTATACTGTACTGTATTGTTGTTTGTTTGTTTTTTTTTTCAATGATGTTTTGTTGCTAAAGTTCCGTCCAATGGTTTACTTCTTGTATAAGAAATGATTTGTTTCCCCTCTTTTAAAAAAAATAATAAATAAACGAAGTCCACGCCTATTAGGTGTGGGTGATATGGGAAACATGTCCAACATGTATGATGGAGGTAAAGTAGGAACACATACACACACACAAAAAAGAGCAACACCAGCGCCTCCTCGCTACGAAACATTTCCTTTTTCCAAAACGAAACAAATATTTAAAAGCGGAAACATTTTACCATCCAGACTCGTTACTATAAGTAACACTGCTCTTGAGTTGTACGCTTGATTGCTCTTTATCTCATGCCCATATCACCCACCTCTAACCCGCAAACCTGAGTCCATAGATGAGAACGTGAAGGTGGACCATCGATGCTGAGGAGAGACACTGCACAGACCCCCACATTAGCCCCTAACGCTAACCTCAGGCTCACAGACAGCGAGTATTCTGCCATTTGTTGGAAGTCTTAAACACGAGCAGTGTATTTATTAGTGATTGTGTAAGAGGGTTAATGTCATAGTGTCCAGTGTGAATGCTTAATAAATGTTACTGAAAACTTTATTATTGAGTTCTGGGTTATTACAACAAGCAAAAATAAACACAGTAGAAAAGATGGCATTTTAGCCAACATATTATATCTTGAATACAAGTCTGAGTCAGGATTTCTTCTGTAACATGGGAGTCAACAAATAAAAAGTAGTCATTTTTAAATTCTACCTATTTATAATCCACATCTTTTAAACTTCATGCAACAAAAGACAGCTGTGGTTGAGCAATTAACAAAATTCCACCTTTCTTTCAGTACACACTCCTTGCGTATGTTGGATTTGACAGACGTAATGTTATGCGGTTTTGAACTTGAGTTTTTCGAAAAAGCAAACTGAGGTCTGCCGTGTAAAAACTTACATTTAAACTGAAATCTTTTTCAAGGTTTTCTGAGCTGTAATCTTGCCCTAAAAAGTCAGTGATAACACTTCCACATGAGTTTAACAGACGTCCTAACGTACTCGTAGGGAAATCAATTTCTCTGGCAGTTCAGACTTAGTGTGAATATAGTTTTACAGCTTTTTCAAACGTCTATTCATATATACAGTACTTTATATTCATTCATTCATTTTCTAAGCCACTTAAATTCTATTTAGGGTCGCAGGGAGGCTGGCGCCCAGCTCAGCTGACTCTGGGCGAAGGTGGGGTACACCCTGAACAGCTCGCCAGGCCATCGCAGGGCCAACACACAACCAATCACACTCACTCTCACACCTAGGGGCGATTTGGAACCGCCAATTAGCCTACTGTGTACGTTTTTGGACTGTGGGAGGAAACCGAAGTACACGGAAGAAACCCACTCAAGTACGGGGAGAACATGCACACAAAACTCCACACAGAAACACCTCGAGCCTGGGAACCCATCCCGGGACCTTATTGCTGTGAGGCGAACGTGCTAACAATACACCACAATACTGCAACACTGATTTTGTGTTCCCAGCTGTTACTCTTGAAACATTAAGGTGTCCAATACGGACATGTTTGGGATGTTAATCAATCGGACCTCAAAACTGGGTAGTATTGACTGACGGGGGTGTACGGACTGACGTTGCTAGAAGGAACCGCTGATGTTATACGTGAATGTTTTAAAGAGCTAGTAATACAGATTCACCACAGGAACACTTTAAAGCTTGATAATGCTCATGTCGCAGCTCTAAGTGACAAACTTTAAGTTTCTTTTATTTTGAACCAAGCATTATCCATTATTTTATTATTATTTAATCATCATATAGTGAACCTATCAGATCACACTGTTCTTGTGTCGTATATACTAATTTTAATTATTTCAAGAGGGTGAGAAGCACGGCCATCCGGGAGGAGCCCGGAGTAGAGCTGCTGCTCCTTCGCGTTGAGAGGAGCCAGTTGAGGTGGCTCGGGCATCTGATTTGAATGCCTACTGAACGCCTACCTGGTGTGGTGTTTTGGGCATGTCCAACCGAGAAGAGACCCCGGGGTCGACCCAGAACACGCTGGTCTGGGAACGCATCGGTGTCCCCCAGGAAGAGCTGGAGGAAGTGGCTGGGGAGAGGGACGTCTGGACCTCACTGCTTAGGCTGCTGCCCCCACGACCCGACCCCGGATCAAGCAGAAGAAAACGATGATGATGGCTTCAAGTTTGAAGTTTTCTTGCTCAGTTTGCAGATCATTTTAAGTATTTATATATAAAAATGCTATTGTCTTACAGTAAAAAAGGGTCAATTATGTCTATAAATGGGGTTAATAATCTTATTTGGTTGATTTTATTCTTGCAATAGGAAATAGTAAATAATAATCACTATTTTCAATTTCCATGATGTGATTTTTAGCGAAAGAATATTTTAATGAACTGAAAACTTGATCAAATCGAACTGAAATGATCGATAGAGATTTCCCCAAAGCATATTACAGATATCCAGATGTAGACCAGTCCATAATGAATGATCCAGATGTGACAGTGCTGAAGGAGAGACCTCAAAAGGAACCAGACTCAAAAGGCAGACAAAGAATAATGTGGTTATAAATCATAACACTGCTGCTCGGTCAAATACTCGATTCTGATTGGTCACGAGGTGTTGATTAATTTTCTAGAACAGCAGCTGGGACAAAAGTGCAGCTGCAAATCTCAGGGTTATATTCATTCCTGTTACTATAGAAACGACTTACACAGGGACTCGTATGTCGGCTGCGCCAGGTAAGCGGAAGCTGGTTAGAAAACAGAAGGATGTAATTATATGATTATTAAAGATGATATGTTTTTATACGTTGAATGTACTGCGTTTTTAGAGGATGTTATTTCTGTGTTGTGTTTTATAATTGGGCTGATTTTTGTTGACATTCAAAAAAATAAAAATTAATTACTGCAAAACAAGAATGGTAGCAAGTAAATAAATCCTCAATACAGCCAGATATTTATTTCCTTTTACAGGACAACAATAAACCAAACTAGACATCTGTACTTGTTTTAATTTACTTAAGGGCGGTGTAGTGGCGGTGGTTAGGGGGTGATCACACTAGAGGTGCGATAAAAAAGCAACTGATGCAAATTGATATTTTTGTGATTTTTGTAATACACATCGGGATGTTTTGCAACTCCACATGCAAGCGAACATTTTGCAGTTTAAATACGTACATTGTGGGAAAGTCGCTCAACTATTTTTGTTTTGCGGATGTTTGGTGAAAAAAAAACCCTGAATCTCCTGTCATAATTCAGTCGCGTTTTGTTTGCTTTTTGTTCTCAAACCATTCACTTTTATTTGCGCGTTATTAGTGCAAACAAAGTGCAAATAAAATATGGATGACAAAATATACGAAATATAGTCAGATGCCAAAAAGTCTCAAACTTTCCGTGTGGAAGCTTCGTGGAAATTGTCACTTTTATTTGCGAATGAAAAACAAATAATTTGCGAGCAAGACAACAACTTTTCGGCCTTCACACGACATTTAATTTTACATTTAAAATATTTTTTGACATATAAAAGCATTTTACTATTTTTATTTATATTTCTGTTGAAAATAAAAAGAATTATTTTTTATAGTATATGCATTATAAGCTAAGATAAATGGATGGATGGATGGATGGATGGATAGGTGGATCGATAGATAGCTGGCAGCAAAGATAATGGGCGGTGCGGTGATGTAGTAGTTAACACGTCCGTCTCACAGCAAGTAGGTACTGGGTTTGAGTCTCGGGCTTGGCGAGAGCGTTTTTTTTGTGGAGTTTATATGTTTTCCCTGTGCTTGCTTGGGTTTGCTCTGGGTTCACCAGTTTCCTCCAACAGTCCAAAGACATACACATTACGCTAATAGGCGGTTCCAAATTGCCCCTTGGTGTGAAGTGTGACTGTGAATGAATGTGTGTATTGGCCCTATGATGGACTGGCAAGCTGTACCCCACCTTTGCTCCCGCCAAAAGTTGGTTAAGATAGGCACCAGCCCGCCTGCAACCCTAGTAGGATTAATGGGTTCAGAAAATGAATGAATGAATGAAAAGTAATAATAACAGGTTGGATAATTCACATATAAAAGCACAAACATATCAGAAGAGCAGCGCACAGAGTGTGTGATGGCAGTAATCAGATCATCTCTATCTGCAGTAATGTTCAGACTCTGTCAGGTTTTAGGCTGTAAACTGGACTCTGTTTTCGGTCTGTGAATAAAATAAATCCCAGGATGAAGCAGTCAGAGGTTTCGCATGTTTACGTTTCCTGTTTATACAGAACGGCTACTCAGAATATCCCGACTCTGGCACGGTGCTGCGTTCCTGTAATCAGTGCTGAGTCCTCAGTGACGGACAGAGCCAGGTGTTGCTGTAAACCATCTGATTCTGTGAAAGAGAGAGAGAGAGAGAGAGATACATGTAAATGGCTTTACATGATGCAAAAACTTGCAGCTGTGGTTAACAGGATATTTAACTGAAATGAATTTAAGGTTATTGTGTTGTGTAATATTTTCATGGGCAGCATTTATCCTTGATCGCAGCATGTAAACTCCATGGCATTGTTGCTCCAGTTGGTTCGGTCGAGGCTCAGCAACATTAACGTGGCAATAAAATGAAGTCAGCTGATGATCTGAATGTAGTGAATGAGCAGGTTATCACATCAATGCACTTTTTCTTCCCTGATGGCACAGATATAAAATGGGGACTCGAATAATGAGCAAGTGGTTCAGGGAGGGGAGGCACGGTGGCGCAGTGGTTAGCACGTCCGCCTCTCAGCAAGAAGACCTGAGTTTGATTGTTTGCCATTTTTGTGTGGAGTTTGCATGTTCTCCCTGTGCTTGCGTGGGTTTCCTCTGGGAACTCCGGGCTCTTCCGACAGTCCAAAAACAGGCACAGTAGGCTGATTGGCTGCTCCAAATCACCCCTAGGTGTGAGTGTGAATGGTCGTATGTGTGTTGGCCCTGTGTGTACAGGTCTTCGATTCAAGACGACGGTGAGAAATGAACCCGACACCGGATGGAAATAAATGTTATGTTGCTTACAGTAAGTTTGTTGAAACAATTCCACATTTTTTACTGTATTTAAATAATAAAATAGCAAATGATCTCTCAATAAGTAGTTCTGAATAATAATGTAAACGAAATGATTTCTGATGATGGAGCCACGTGACGTGAGATGTTTGAGCAGAAGCTGTGTTCCTGCAACCGGCACCAAGTCCACGGTCGGCTCTCAGAAGCTCCTGAAAGGGAAAGCTGAGGCGACGTGTAGAGAGAAAGACATTTCAGTCACTGAGGTAAATGGAAAATTCATATAATTTCTTATGAGATTGCAAGGTAAGTGGAAAATTGAAACCGTTCATCACGTCGGCGCTGCATGAAGCCGACTGACAGAAAGTTTCTACACCCTCATCGTTCCTCACACTGACACCATGCAGAGAGGAAGCTGAGCCCTGGTGTTAATCCTCTGTATAAATGATGCACACTTTACAGAGCGGAGTATACACAGTACACCATGTGGAGTATCGATTAACTCGAGCTCAGCGCTTATTGAGCTGTCTGAGTCAAGACAGGCTCCTATTAACAGACGGATAAATAAACATATGGACTCTGTGAATTCTGTCTTATTGATTTCAGGGTCTATTTATAGCACACGCTGTATGACAGCTTCTTTACCCCCAGTAGAGTAACTGCGCCTCAGTGACACCCCTCTCTTGGTTTAGGAGATTAATGGCACCCTGATGCATCATTAGCTCTTGCAAAAGCCTGGTGTTTGGTCATTGATAATTTTTCACACAGTTATCAGTGAAGCCTGGGTTTTGCTTTATAATAGAGTTTCATTTCATTAATCACGTCCACGTGCACGCTCGTACACTCACACATTTACACAAGCAGTTCTGCTTCTTTTACTAAATCCCCAAACAAACCAAATAATCAAAAAACTAGTACAATAACATGATAACTGATTAATAATAAAGAGTTAAGCTTTCATTTTTAAACAGTACCGGTATTAGTCATCTTTACAGCAAAATGTGTGGGTATGTAATACCTTTAAGCGATACAGATGCCTATTTTGCCATAAATGACCATAAAAAGCACAAAACTGGGTCATTTTATCCCATGGATAACTAACGGGGACTGAACTGTGGGGGTTAGCAGGCAGGTTTTTCCCCGGAAGTGACATCAATATGTTGGGCGGGGTTGTTCATCACAAGTAAGCAAGCAGATCTGTTCAACGAGTGACATTTTAGGTGATTAAAAAACAAACATGTTCAAGAAGCAACTATGGCAGCGATTTGGAGGAAATGGGTGTAAATGGTGACCTATTTAAACCAGAGGGGGAAGGAGTCTCTTGTGGAGACGGTGAGACGTCACATTCTAGTGACTCTGAGGACGAGAACGCTGCCAGAGATGAGCGTGATGGTAAATCCAAAATGGCTTACGCAGCTGACTGTGCCGTCTCGGCTTTCCTGTCGTCAGGTGGTTTAGGAACAAAAAGAAATGTTTTCCGTGATTTCTGCACTTGTTTGTGCAGCTCAGCACTGGCTAAAATGTGTTATGATGTACGGGGTCAGTGACGTAGCCCAGCTAACCCAATGAGTTCGTGTCACTACCAGGCCGGAACAGCCAATCAGAAAGGCAACATGTCTCTGAGCACGCCCAGAGTCGTAGCACGTGCACATACTTTAAACTTGGGCGTGGGCTGATGTTGCCGGAAGGAACCGCTGATGTTATACATGATCGTTTTAAATAGCTAGTAACACTAATTCACCACAGGAACACTTTAAATATAGTTATTGTTTGGTTAATTAATTAATTTATTTATTATATATTATTGTATTCTCTATAGAATTTTTCATTCAAATAATTTCAAATATTTAAGGTTTATTACTTTTTTTTTGCATGCAAAATTTAATTATGACTTAATTCGGACAATTAATCATTGTTTTATTTTATGTATGCATACTCCACACAGAAATGCCTAAACTATAATCATTTATGAGGTAACGACCTGCTGGAACGTGCATTCGTGCAGTCGTTCCTTTCTTTGAAGCCTCCAAATGAACCTAGAACATTCTGAAAGCAGGCATTCAGACACGTGTATGCAAGTTTTTTCACTTTCTTCATGACTTTACCAATAGATTACATGAGAACATGCTACACACGTCCACACGCATAAGATTGATGCGTTGACATGAACCCTGAGCATCTGGAGGTTCAATCCGAGGACATCAGAGGACACAGCTTCAGGACAGAGATCAATACACAAGAAATTAATCACATGTGATGTGGGGGAAGTGTTATAATACACACCAGGACTGTGTGTGTGTGTGTGTGTGTGTGTGTGTGTGTGTGTGTGTAATCACACTGTTCAGTGGAGCGTATTACAACGTTCCATGGGTCTGTTAGCTTTAAAGAAGTGCACAAATGGCAGAATACATACAATATGCTTTGGTAAGTCACCCACATGTACATGTGGATTAAAGATTCTCATGGCTTCTCACTGACAGCTGTTTATATCATGAAATATGGCTCCATGGTGTGTGTGTGTGTGATTGTTCCCAGCACACCTCATGTACCATTCCTGTTCCCACCATCTTACTATCCTTATGGATCTCCTGACATAATTTCAGAATGCTAATTAAAAAGCTAACTAGAAATGAACTCAGAGAGTGCAGACCTCCTCCAAGCTAATTGAATCAGGATGTGCAGAACTCCACCAAGGTAATGTAATCAGAGAGTGCAGACCTCCACTAAGTTAGTGCAATCTTGTATTTATATGGGTTATAGTGGCAGATGATGTAGTATTACTTGTGGGGTGGTGGCTCAGTGGTTAAGGTGCTGGTTTATTGATCAGAAGGTTATGGGTTCAAGCCCCAGTACCATCAATCTGCCACTGTTGGGCCCTTGAGCATGGCCCTTAACCCGCAACTGCTTAGTTACAGTATGTAAATGAGACAAAATGCAAGTTGCTCTGGATAAGGGTGTCGACCAAATGCCAGCAATGTAAATCTCTCTCTCTCACACACACACACACACACACACATCAAAACAGTCAAAACTGTCCTGTTTCTCTCTATGATAACAATCGAATTGTGTGTGTGTGTGTGTGTGTGGGTTGAGAGTATAAGTTGGGTGTAAAGTTTAACCCACACTGGTACACCACTCGTGTGTGTGTGTGTGTGTGTGTGTATACAGGTTCCTCATGCTTTGGCTGAGAACACAAAGCACTGCATGGGTCGAAACGGTGATGCATGGGTGTTTCCATGGCAACAGAGAGGTGGCAGGCATCTCAGCTCTATTGGAAACGACCTTGTAACCTAAACATGACCTTCAATTAAAGCTCGAGCCAGAAAGTCCTGCAACACACACACACACACACACACACACACACACACACACACACACCATTTTCATGTTTTCATTACTAAGGCAACCATGACATTGAACAAAAACCTTATTTTTCATAAAAATCAATATCTCCATGCACACAGCATGGTTCATTCCACTGTTCAGTCCTACCGCAGTATTCCGTTTCCCTCTCAGATGTTATTATTAGTAGTGGTACCAGTAGAACCCAATAAATGAATAAAATGGTAGAAATATATATTGTGCATACACCACCTCCATCAGTGCTTCTCAGCTTGTTCTCTTACTTTACGTAGGGATGTTTCTGTAAACTTACACATGCAAACGTTTCAGGAGCTCCGCTTTTAGGCAGTACCTGAATATTTATATTAATAATAATAATAATAATAATAATAATTATTATTATTATGATGATGATGATGATGATGATGATGATGAGGCGGCACGGTGGTGTAGCGGTTACTACATCCACCTCACAGTAAGAAGGTCCTGGGTTTGAATTCCAGGCTTGGGCGTTTGTGTGGATTTTGCATCTTTTCCCCATGCTTATGTGGGTTTCCTCCGGGTACTTCGCTTTCCTCCTACAGTTCAAAGACATGCACTTTAGGTTAATTGTTCTACGCAGCTGTTCCAAATTGCCCCTACGTGTAAATGTTAGTGTGAATGGATGTGTGTGTGTTGCTCTGCAGTTGGTTTGCAAGCTGTTCAGGGTGTACCCCGCGTTCCCCCAGAGCTTCAAGGGCTCGGGGCGTTTCTGTATGGAGTTTGCATGCTCTCCCTGTGCTTGCGTGGGGTTTCCTCCGGGTACTCCGGTTTTCTCCCACAGTCCAAAAACATGCACAGTAGGCTAATTGTCCCAAATCACCCATAGGTGTGAGGGTGAGTGTGAATGTTTGTGTGTGTGTGTCAGCCTGCAATGGTCTGGCGAGTTGTTCAGGGTGTACGTCGCCTTCGTCCAGAGTTGGCCGTGATGGACGCCAGCCTTCCCGCGACCCTAATAAGGATTAAGCGGCTTAGAAAATGAATGGATTGATGAATGAATGTATGATACCTTTATTTTTATTTAGTTAATTATATTTAACAACTTCAAAAACAGTGGATGATGATTGCATGACAGGGTGATAGTAAGAATGCAGCTCCTCTTTATCTCTTACATCACTGTGTTGCAACAGTGCCACACAGAAGTGTAATCCCTGCCCAATCACATTTCTTGGGGGCGTGGCTACATGAAAATGAAAAGAAGAAGATAAATGTCTGAAAGTGTCATTGGCCTGGGTGTTGCAGTGTTGTGTGAAGGAGTGGTCTTTACCAGAGATCTACCAGCCTCATTAACAGAAGCATACTGCGGACACGTCAGATGTATCAGATCATATACTGACATTGGGTCTTTGGCACTTTGACCTTGACTTGTCTGCCTCCTGCCTCACTAACCAGTTGCTCATTTTAAACCGTCGGTCTCTCGGGTCACTGCGTCTGCTGACCTGACGTGAACTGGTGGCTTGTTTTATACATTCAGTCACTACTGGTTATATGTTCACTTCATATTTTGTTCTGGTTGAATGATGTGTGAGTGAAGATGGAGCTCTTGATGAACAGTAGCATGTCCTGGGTTTTTAATCTGAGGGATAGAAGTTAATATTGAAATTGATAACAGAAGGTCTTACAGCGCATCATACTGCAGTTCCAGCACATCAGCCTACTGTTACCCAGGAACAGGATTACTTCTTAATCTTCATCAGCTGGAGATTAAAGGAGGTTACATAAAATCAAAGCAAGAAAAGGGAACAATCTATCCATCCGTCTGTCTGTCTGTCTGTCTATCTATCTATCCATCTGTCTGTCTGTCTGTCTATCTATCCATCTGTCTATCTGTCTATCTATCCATCAGTCTGTCTTTCTATCTGTTTGTCTATGTCTTTCTATCTGTCTGTCTTTCTATCTATCTGTCTGCCTATCTATCTAGTCATTTGTCAATCAATCTGTTTTCATCTCTGTATCTTTTCCACCTGTCTATTTGGCTATTAATCCCTCTAAATCTAATTCATTTCTTTCTTAACTTTTAATTCTTATATTTTATTAATCTATCTATCTATCTATCTATCTATCTATCTATCTATCTATCTATCTATCTATCTATCTATTTAATCTGTCTGTCTAATGATCTGTCTAGCTAATTAATTAATTTTTTTCTTTTTAAGTTTCATCTATCTCATATATCTGCATTCATCTCTGTATCTTTCTTTTTTCTGTCTACCTATTTTTTTCCATCAATCTTTTATTCATTAACCCCTCTATCTATCTATCTATCTATCTATCTATCTATCTATCTATCTATCCATTCATCCATCCATCCATCTCACTTGTTGAGTTTCAGTAAGCTCTTTATCCAGGCTGAAGTCACTGTGGATCTGTCCTGTATCCTGGGAACACTGGCTGTGAGGAGGGACTACACCCAGTAACCATTCCCTGCTCTTTTGCTGCATTATTTCTTTAAACTATCTAAAAAGATGGAGACTTGGAGACACTAGGCATTGCTTTGGCATGTCCACTGAACTGATTGAGTTTTATAGCCCAGTAATGCTTTCAGGTGTTTTATTGATTATAAAGAATTTAGTGAGTAATAATTCTCTGATCCACTAAAAATCCACTGGACTGAAATAAATGGTGAGTTTGACCTTGTGAAAGCATATGAAACCATACACCCTTGTGAAAACAGCTCTCTCAGATCATCTGAAAAACTGTGTGTGTGTGTGTGTGTGTGTGTGTGTGTGTGTGTGTGTGTGTGTGTGTGTGTGTGTGTGTGAGATTACCTCTCTCTCATTTGTTGAACCAGTTAATCCTACCAGGGTTACAGAGAGGCTGGAGTCTATCTGGTGAGTGCAGGGTACACCCTGAACAATTCACCAGACCATCACAGGGCCGACACACACATTATTCACACAATTTGGAACAGCCAATCAGGCTAATGTGCATGTCTTTTGATGTGGGAGGAAACTGGAGTACCCAGAGGAAACCCAGGTAAACATGAGGAGAACATGCAAACTCCACACAGAAACGCCCGAGCCTGGGACTCGAACCCAGGACTGTTTGTGCAGTGATTTGGATGTGCTGGCTGAAAAACTGAGGACTTAAAAAAAAGACTCCTGTCTGTAATTCAGTACTTTGTACAAAGTTGTGCAGCAACTCAAGTTTCTGATTTCACTGAGAGCTGAAATTATTGATATTTTCTCAGTTAGGAAAATAACGAGAGCAAATGAACAGGCTTCACCATTGGCTGCTGAGCTGTAGGTTTTGTCAGAAACTCTAGAGCTCTTGTTCCTGTTAGACTTCAATGCTAGACCTGTACACAGCATTTTTAAATAATTTTAAAAATAAAAGTGATGATGTTGTACTTATTTTGTGCAGAGTCTTACAAAGACTTTGACAATTTAATTGAGTTTCGTGGCTCAGGAGTGTAGCGAG
>JAQMYF010000017.1:3495524-3510346 GCA_030014195.1 Neosilurus mollespiculum
CCCCTCCAGGTATCACTGTCGTCACCCACGTGAGCGTTGAAGTCCCCCAGTAGAACAATGGAGTCCCCAGTCGGAGCTGCCATGTGTTGGAGTTTACCCCAGTGCTTCCCTGTGCCTTCGGGTTGGGGATAGGTCTCTTACTGTTGTTTGTGCCTACGGGCTGAACGGCAGTAAAGAGTACCTGGCCTTCTTGGAGTCCCTGGGAGGGGTACTTAATGTTAAACAATCCTTTAAAAATGTGTAAAGGTGGGGTTTTCTAAACTTAGTAGAAGTTTTATTACATTGAAATACAAGACACACCCAACCCTTCATGTGAACAGCCCATTAGCCTCATGTGCATGTAGGAGGAAACTGGAGTACCCAGAGAAAACCCACACACGGGGCTTACACGAGCCCGGGATTCGAGCCCAGGACCTTCCTGCCGTGCGGTGGACGTGCTCCCCACTACGCCACGGTTCTGCCTCTGTTCGTGTGCTGTATATGTTCATTTCCTTTCATTTCCAGCAGTGACAGTGACGGTGCTGCCCCTAGCGGCGGAAAGCAGTAACACTTTAATTGAAAGCTCATCGTCTCGGAAGAGCAGCAGCAGTCTTTCAGTCGGGCGCTGGCGTTCACACACTCACACACACACACACACGCATGCTCTCTCTTATTCTCTCTCTCTCTCTCTCTCTCTCTCTCTCTCATCCACACACACACACACACACACACACACACTGAGTGACAGCTCGTCCCTGGACATGAACACCTGATTCTTCTCCCCTGCGTGATGGAGAGCTAGACGGTCCAAAAAAAACCCAAAAACAAACAACAGAGAGCTGAATGAATCCAGAGAACGCCATGCCCTGCGTTTACTGACTCTCACACACACACACGCACACACACACACACACACACACACACATACGCGCGCGCGCACGTTTCCATCCGAGAGAGAGGGAGAGAGAGATGATTCAGCCTGAGCTCCACAATCATGTGGCTCCCAACACCGAGCCCAGTGCTGCAGACACAGCCCCAGCATCCCCCAGCCTGCTGCACAGGATCCGGAGAGTCTTCACCAGGTGAGGGAGGAGGAGGAGGAGAGGATGCACATCTGAAGCGCACATCTGTGTCCAGCGCGCGGTGTTTATCCACAAGCTCCGTGCGTGCGCGCAAGACCTGGATCTTCTTCCTTTAGGCTTGTTGCATGCATGCATGCACGCGGGTGTGTGTGTGTGTGTGTGTGTGTGTGTGTGTGATTAATTCCCAGATCAATATTCTGTGTTGCAAAAGAAATGTTACAGCCTAGGCACTGTAAACAGGTTGTTCCCTGATGCACCTTTGTGTGTGTGTGTGTGTGTGTGTGTGTGTGTGTGTGATGTCAGCATTCAAGGACCCTCTTTAGTCACATAAAACTTGTTTAAATGTGATGCGTAGAAGTCATATCTCACTGTGGCCGGGTTTATTTCTGCAGCCCTCCTCTTTTGTCTTGTGCACTGGTGTGTGCGTGCCTGCGTGCGTTCATGCGTGTGTGTGTGTGTGTGTGTGAGATCATCGATCAGTCGTGAGCTTGACAGAAAGCTAAGGCAAGCATGAAAACAATCACCTGAAATTTAACCAAAGGAGAATACCATGCATGCGCAGTTTGGTGCGTTATAGCCAGGTGTGTGTGTGTGTGTGTGTGTGTGTGTGTGTGTGTGTGTGTGCTTTTCTGTCCTGGCTGAGAGGAGCACTTCTCTTGTTCTTGCCCAAGTGACTGAGAGAGTGTGAGAGAAGCAATAGTGTAGTGGAGAATCAAATTCCAGGTGTGTGTGTGTGTGTGTGTGTGTGTGTGTGTGTGTTGATGAAGCCACAGTGGGTGACAGCTGGGGCTCCTGCTCATGTTCACTGTCCCTACCATCTGCTGGAGCTTTTCAGGTCCGGCTTTATTCCTTGCTTTATCTTCACGACAATGTGGAGTACGGTGGAATGCGTGTGGCGAGCTCGGGTTCCCTCCGCCTCGTCCCAGACCACAGAGGAATCTGCTCGTGTACTGGCTGGGCATTCATCACCGAGGGTGGTCCTTGAAACAGAATCTATGGAATTATATTCCGGCGTTTATTACAAACTACTAATCAGAGTTGCTGTAATTATTTAATTGTATCACAGCACCGTGGAACGCTCAGACATCCACAGTCTTATTAGTGTGGGGGGTTTGTTTCTTGCTGTAAGGCAAAATCACAGATTTATACCATATTAATACACTCTTCCTAATACAGTATCGTTTCCATAGTAACCACACAGTATAATTCTCAGAGAATTTGCATAATCGCATTAAACAAACATTTGCAATTGTTGAGATTCAGTGAAAAGATGATTATTTACTGTTTTTGGAAAGAGTTTCATCAGAGATACAGATGTTCTTTGATGTTTTTGTGGTTTCTCAGTAACAATAAGTTCTGATTTAAAAAAAAATCTAAATTTTTTTTGGAGGTTTATTAATTTAAAGAAAGATAAATCTTCAGGCACTGCCTAAAAGCGGAGCTCTGAAAATATTTGCATGTGTAATTTTACAGAAACATGTGAACATAAACTAAGAGAATACGCTACGAAGTACAAGTGCACTCAGTGCCAACGGTGGCGCCATGCAATATATTTTTACCGCCATATTCTTAATTTATAGGGTTGCCTGTGTGGGCACATGAGCACGGACGCAACAGCAATATAGAGCTCATGGCTTTATGACATTTGACTAAGTTTTTCAGGATTTTTTTTGTAGTTGTTATCAGCCCTGCATACATAATGGCATGCATGGGGGTAGCCGTTGCCTAATGCTTAGAGAAGCGGGTTTGGGACCGAAAGGTCACTGGTTCGATTCCCGAACCAGCAGGAAAAATGTGTGGTTGGGGGGGAGTGAGCTGCACCTTCCCTTCCTCCACCTTCATGGCTGAAGTGCCCTTGAGCAAGGCACCGAACCCCCAACTGCTCTCCAGGCGCTCCAATGTGTGTGGCAGCCCACTGCTCCGAGTGTATGCTCACTGTTTATGTGTGTGTGCTCGCTTTGGATGGTTAAATGCATTATATCAAAATCAAATAACCATGTCCATCATGTTTGACAGAGGATGCGGTATGCTTTGGATCCTGAGCCCTTCCTCTCCTTCTCCATTCTCTTCCCATCGTTCTGGTACAATCTTGGTTTCATCTAAAAAAAAAAATCATGATCTAGAACTGGGCAGCTTGCGGTGCTTCATTGCTGAGTCACATCAGTTCTCTACACAGGAATGGCCTTAGTGACATTACCTGTGCACAGGTGCATACCTAGTACATCCGTCTGAAACATCACTTTGTAAAAGCCTGGTATATATTATGCACTAAGAACTGTTCATATTACCTCCTGGGCTGATTGTATTACAGCTGATCCTGCTGTGCGTGAACCCCTGGAGAAGCTCTGTGACATTTATTTAACTTCTTTAAACCTACTGTATGGAACAGCGTATTAACAGCTGTAATGTACTTTGAAAGAGAGCAATGAAACGTGTGTTTAAGACCACGGAATGACACAGTGACGATTACTGCCAGTCGTTTGTGAAGTCTGTAGTAAAGGAAACCCCTCATCCACTAAATAGAGCAACGTTTTATACTGTTTCTCCAGATGATCAACTTAATTTCAGCCCAATCAAACCATCTTTTTGCGTAATAAAACGAAGTAGGGGCATTTCTGTACCATTAACTGCATGAGATAGTGAGATTTATGAATATGATTGCAGCCGTCCTTCCATCCATCCGTACTGGCATTTACGAATCTGATCCAAACACTGTTCTAAGTAAAACGATATTATGTCGGGGTGGCACGGTGGCGCAGAGGTTAGCACGTCCGCCTCACAGCAAGAAGGCTTGGGTTGGATTCTCAGTCTTGGTCGTTTCTGTGTGGAGTTTGCGTGCTTTCCTTGTGCTTGCGTGGGTTTCCTCCGGGTACTCCGGTTTCCTCCTACAGGCCAAAACCATACGCAGTAGATTAATTGGCTTTTCCAAATCGCCCCTAGATGTGAATGTGAGTGTGAACGGTTGTGTGTGTGTTGGCCCTGCACTGGCCTGGCGAGCTGTCCAGGTTGTACCCTGCCCTCGCCCAGGGTCGCGACCCTAATTAGGATTAAGCGGCTTAGGAAATGAATGAATGAGTAATAATAGCTCTGTGTCTTATAAGACTTTTTTGAAGGAGCAGGATTCCAGGTGGTTGTTTGTATTATAAGTAAATGTTTATAGCAGTGGCGGCACTGTGGCTTAGTGGTTGGCACAATCACCTCACAGCAAGAACGTCCCAAGCTCGGGTGCTTCTGCGTGGAGTTTGCATGTTCTCCCCTTGCTTGCGTGGGTTTCCGGTTTCTTCCCGCAGTCCAAAAACATGCACTAGACTAATTGGCTGCTGCTAAGTGGGGGTGTGACTGTGAATGGTTGTGTGTGTTGTCCTGCGAAGGGTCCAGCGAGCTGTTCGAGATGTACCTGGCCTTAGACCAGTGTTGGCTAAGATAGGCTTTATCCTCCCCATGATGCGAGTAGTAAGATTAAGTGGGGTGGATAATGAGTGAATGAATGTTTATAGCAGAGTGCTAAACCCCAAGGAGTCCAAATCAGTGTTCCGAATCTTTAACTTATTGTCCTATACGTTCACTTTTACATTACTCTTAGTGAGAACTTTACTCACCTGACAGCTCAGGCTAAAATATGTGACGCTTATCGCCCCGAGACGTCGCAGCCTTTTTACAAAACCGAATGATCCATTTTGGTGAATGGTTGAGGGGAGAAAGTCTTGTCTTGCGAAATCCTTTCCACACAGTAGAGTCTTCCTCAGTGCTGTCTCATGGGTAAAACAAAGCTGATGGCAAAGAGGCAATTATGGTGTACAGTAGAAAAGGGAAGTGCCATTTCTTTCGCTGGAGATCTTTTGTTTCAATTACAGACTTGCCAGGTTTTCTTCGCTCACCTCATTACAAGATGTATGGCAGGCCCATTGTGTCATGATGACACAGAATGATCTCGGTAATTGTAGCCATGCAGGTAGCAATCAATAACACTCGCCGTGCTTTTTCGGCATTACACAGGAAAATATGGAGAGAGAGAGAGAGAGAGAGAGAGAGAGAGAGAGCTTATTAATCCCCACGCTGAATGAAAATGTTTTGTTCACATTTTCCAGCTAGTTTATGCTTATGGAAAGGGTCCCAAATTGAACCTAAAAAAAGGCAAAAGACTTTGCAACAATACAACCTGGAAAAACAGATTTGTTCTCTTTTTTTATCTTTGGCTTTCTCATAATTATATTTTAAAAATATCTGGGCGGCACGGTGGCACAATGGTTAGCACGTTCACCTCACAGCAAGAAGGTCCCGGGTTCGATTCCCCTGCCTGTTTCATGTTCTCCCCCGTGCTTGCATGGATTGCCTCAGGGTACTCCGGTTTCCTCCCACAGTCCAAAAGCTGTTCAGTGTGTACCCTGCCTTCGCTCGGAATCGGCTGAGATAGGCTCCAGCCTCCCCACGACCCTAATTAGGATTAAGCGGCTTATGAAATTAATGAATGAATAAAAGTATCATCAGGTTGTTATAAGTTTCAATATGCTTTACATGCGTTTCTGTGCGGTATGGTTGCAAAGAATGGCTGTTTGGCATGATTTTTACCTCTGCTAAGGAGGTTATGTTTTACCCTCGGCTTGTGTGTTTGTAGGCGGTATTACATAAAAAGTTATGTGCAGATTTTCATGAAATTTCTACCAGATGCAGGACTTTGGACAGGGAAGACTCCATTAGATTTTGGAGGTGATCCGAAACACGGTGATCCGTGTTTCTGTGTTGAGTTTGCATGTTCTCCCTGTGCTTGCATGGGTTTCCTCCAGGTTCTCCACTTTCCTCCCACAGTCCAAAGACATGCACATTACACTAATTGGTTGTTCCATATTGCCTCTTAGTATGGGTAAGAGTGTGGATGGTTATGTGTGTGTGTGTGTGTGTGTGTGTGTGTGTGTTTTGCCCTGCGATGGTCTGGTGAGCTGTTGAGGGTGCACCCTGCCATCATCCGAGACCCTAATGATTGGTGGAGCAAACCCCCACGTTCACTGACCTTTCACGTGACACTAACTGGCATATACAATGACAGATCCTTGTTGTTTTATAAAAGGGCCTAACGTTAGGTTACATTATCTGAATGACAATTCAGCGCTAATACTACTAATGACATTACTACTGTCATGGCATTAGTTACTATGTCATTATTGGAGAAATTCGAAGTTAAACTTCTAATTATCGAATTAGATCCCGGCATTAGACCTACTGTTAAGTTTCTGTCTATGTAAATGTGATGACGATCGCAATGCTACTTTACTTTAGTGCAATTTCTGTAAGCTCTCAAGTGTCTAGTAATAATAACATGAACAATATATAGCTCACGTGAAAGGTAATCACTTACTCGGACCGAGTGCGCACTCGTGCATTGCGGGCAGTCAAACAAACGGACAGTTTCCTGCGGAACAAAAATTGGCGCGTCACAGCACCTTCCGTGGAGCTCACACGAAAGGTAATGGGGCTAAGTGGTTCGGCAAATGAGAAAGTGAGTAAAATATCTCAGAATCAAAAAGTTATTGTAGTTGTAGAGCGGTGTTGACTGTAAAAATTGATGACACCCTTCAACTTCCATCCTGATTGGTCGGAAACTTTAAAAATAATAATAATATTATTAATAATATTAATAATAATAATAACAACAATAACAACAACAACAATAATAATAGTAATAATAATAACAACAACAACAACAATACCAATAACAATAATAATAATAGAGATAATAATTAATACAAATGAGGGCAAAGATAGTATTACATCTATAAAATCTGTCAAGCATTGAGACAGAGTGAGTTGCACAATAAGGAGTGTAATATTAACTAACTTGGAGTTTATTTTCTATATCTACACCAGGATTCATATGTTTAAGCACAAACTCCTGAAATACTGAAAGGAATGATGTTTAAAGCCAAACTCCTCCATGTTAACTTGGGCCTCGATGATGTCATCATTCTGAGACTCAGTTTTAAAATATCCACCCAAAAAATCTTTAAAAGTGCCGCCATCGGTCTAAGATTTTGCACACAGGCAGGTTGTAGAAATGAACGTAGACAGAATGTAGGCAGAAATGTTAATAACACACAAAACGTTTCCTTAAACTTTCCTGACTTGGGCAAGTCTCTGTCGCGTTGGGGAAGTGTACTCATCTTGAACTTTCAGCTGAGTATTAACGGTGAAAGTGGAATAAAATCTGTACAAATCGAAAAAAAACGAGTACACAGTGATGTTTATTTGAATGGGGGCCGATGTAAAAGGTTATTTCGGAGAATATTTTGCTTTTGGTGCCACTTTTTAAATGTAATCTGTCACATTGCACGCTTGAATTAAATCCAGTCATATTAGCTGAGGGTCAAGGAGTTCCACTGGCTGGATTCAGTCACACTAGTATAAAAGCTTAACCACTGAGTCACTGCTGAGATTTATTAGGTAAAAAAAATTCTCTCCAGCCCGGCAACCCGGTAGACAATATGTGGAATGCTTTCAGTTGATGGAGGAACAGACAGACGGAGGCTTTTGTGGCCTTTCTGGACTACTGAAGCCGTTCATGTGAGCAGCGTGAAGAAATAAAAGTGACTGTAGCGTGTGTCCTTACAGACAAAGATGCTGTTCATCTTCTCATTTGTCTTTAAAAAAGAAAAATCTTTCAATCGAAACATTTAACTTAGACTGTTCCTGTAGCAGGGTTGCAGGGAGGCTGGAGCCTATCTCAGCCGACCCTAGGCGAATGCAGGATACGCCCTGAACAGCTTGCCAGACCATCGCAGTGCAACACACATAACCATTCACATAACGCTCACAGACATACCTAGGGGCAATTTGGAACGGCCAGTTAGCCCTATGTGCATGTCTTAAGACTGTGAGAGAAAACCGGGGTACTCGGAGGAAACCCACACAACCACGGGGAGAAAATGCAAACTTTACATAGGAACATGCACATACCCCTTTGTGATATACAATGCTGCCACCCACCTCTTTATGAACTGCTGCACGTGCGTATTTGGGGGCGGCCTAACACACTCGGAGGGAAATTGCTATCCGCCCCCTCGTACGAATGAGCTCTCAGACGCCCATGTTTGGCTGGTGATCGCTGTGAGTGACAGGGAAGTGAGCGTATGCCATCCCTCCCTCCATAGTGATATTATACAGCGTTTCTCAGTGATGGGACTGTCTGTTTAATCATTGGTTGTAATTAGGAATTCAGTCATGAGGACTCAAACGGCTTGACTCAGCAGGGGACGAGGCACAATTAAGTTTGGTGCTCAGTCTTCATTGTGAAATCTTCTAGGCTTTAATGAGCCTCACAGTTTTGTTTGCATCTTAATGCGCGTTTGCATTGACAAGCTTCATAAGACATTTATAAGCAATTTAGTCCGACTGCCTCAATCAGGTGCATTTCAACGGGGTGCACTTGTTTCCAGATTTGAGGAACTGAAACATTTTTTTATATTTTTTATTTCGTTCTCAGGTTGAATGCACAATCTGACTGTATGTAGTCTGTATGTAGAGCGTTTTCAGGTCATCTCTGCTCAGACGTACCTGTCAACTCAGGACTTTGTAATTAGCAAGTCAGGTGTGTTCGAGCAAGGAAACAGAAACATGTGCGCAGAGATGACAGACAAACCTACAGCAGCTGTTTTCTTACATCTAGACAGATTTGCACTCAACCCTGGCAGAACAATGTGGTTGATTAATAATGAATTTAAACTTGACAGCCTAATCCGTATAAAAAACTTTAGTGAGTCATTGCCAATTATACCAACTGAGGGGTCGCGGTACTGAGGATCCTTGCGTGTAAATTTATTCATGAGCGCCTGCAGGATATGAATATTTTGATATCGTATCAGTTTGTTTAATGAGGACCCCTGACTTTTTTTCTATTTTTAGTCATATTTGCTTTACGAATACTGTTAAAAGAGCACCGCAGTTAGTAGCAATGATTATCTGTGAAATATTCGGCAAAGAGGGTGGCACGGTGGTTAGCACGTCCGCCTCACAGCAAGAAGGGTTCAATTCCCAAGCTCATGCATCTTACAAAGCAGATGCAAAATGCAGGTCGGAACAAGGTCTGTTGGTATTTCCTTCTCTGATGGAGAGTATCTCACCACCTTCCGCTCCTCAACCCCCCCCCCATGCGTCATGTCTCTACACTCAGTTAGCCTACAGTTGCTCTTAGCACACGCTATCAAACACAGCTCTGTGAAGCTGGCAAGAAGCAGCGGTACATGTTTGAAGGACTGACTGAGAATAACAAGCAAAAGATCAGTCTGCGCACCAAACCCTGCATCTCAGTTTTATATTAAATGAGCATCATAACCAAAGTGACAGCATAGAACTACTCTGTCGCTTTGATTATGGTGCTCAGCTGAGATAAAACAGTTGTCTTTGGGCTAAACAATGAAATTATACAAAAAACACTCTGATTCTCAATCAGGTTATGAACAGTTTGAGTTCTTGAGAAAACTCTTTCGGCACACAGAGTGAGTTAGGACCATTTACTTGATGCTGGATTCCTTCCAGTAGGAAATGATTAATCAAGATGAAAGTCAAGAACCCCGCATCCAATTGTCGGTTTTGCCGCCGAACGAAGGACGCTGTGGATGCAATTTGTCTCTGTATGTGCCAGCGAGTGGCAGCTGGATAGCCTTTGATATGAGTGATGGAGCATCTCAAAGAGAAATCATGTATTTCATTATAGCTTTGTGCAAAATTCTGTCCAGGGGGACTGCATCACCAAGAGCGCCACAATACCTGACAGACATTTTGATGTATGTTTTAGATGCAGAGGTCTCTGGCTATCATATGCGTATCATCTGGATTGTTGAATGAAAGAGTCTCCGTGGCTGTAAGAAGTCCCGGCTACTCTCTGGCACATCGAGATCCCTGCTGACAGTCGGCTTTTTATCACGAGCACTTAAAAAAGGCCTGTAAGTTAGTCATGCAGCACTTCGGTTCACCGCTACTGACTCGACTGCACGCCTTTTCCTTCTGACATTCTGTGTTGACAGTAAGTTCATTCTTCTTCACCCCAAACAAGATTGCTGCATTTTACAGTATAGATGCTTCAGCTGCGTGTATAAAGGGTCCAGTGAGCGCCGGTTGGTCTGTGTGATGGCTTTTTCATAGGGTTCGATAACACGGTTTGGGTGTAGGATGTGAGATTCGATGTGAGAAAGTGTACCACTGCCCTTTTAAAGAGAGGTGAAGAAAAGTGAAGACAGATGGAGCCAGATACATTGCGCCTTGTTTAGTATTGAAATAGGCTGGGCTAGGAAAGCCTCCATCTTACATGCATTGCTACGCTAAACTGGCAGCTGTTCTTTTGGTCTTAACCTTGCAGCTATTGATGAAGAAGAGAACATGACATGTTTTCAGTGCTCTTAATATAAATAGATCATCAGCATGGGTAACACAGGGCCACTTGCTATTTACATTTACAGCTTTCGGCAGATGCTCTTATCCAAAGCAACTTACATTTATCATTTTTTTTTATACAACTGAGGGTTAAGGGCCTTGCTCAAGGGCCCAACAGTGGTGATAGAACCACTGACCTTTGGATCAGTAACCCGTCGCCTTAACCACTAAGCCACCACTGCTGTTGCTATTTTATTGCCAATAAGGAAAATGTGTTCACCTTACAAGGTCATGTTTGTTTCACCTTTTGGTTTCCTCCCACAGTCCAGACATAATCACATTAAGATAATCGGCTGTTTAAAATTGCACGGGGGTAAGTGTGAATGTTTGTGTATGTGTGTGTGTATTGGCCCTGCAATGGACTGGTGAGCTGTTCAAGGTGTACCCCACCTTTGCCCAGAGTCGGCCTCCCAGTGACCCTAATAGGATAAAGTGATTTGGCAAATAAATAAATGAATAAACACTAAATCAATGATTTGAAGCTGTCCAGTGTTCTCAGGCTTAGTTCCAGATCTCCTGTGACCTTGACCAGGATAAAGAGCTTACTGGTGATGAATGAATAAATGAAAACTGTATGATCGAAGTGTTTCTGAGAATGTTTCATACAAATCCTGCTTTCAGATCATGGAGCCTGGAGCAAAATGCCACTAGTCAGTGTCTGAAGATGGCTCAAGGCCGACTTTCCAGCACCGAATTTTCCCTAGCTGTGTTTTTCTGGGTGCCAAAGAGTGACGTAAATCGAGGATCATCAGCACATAATCAGAGCATTGATGGTAGAGAGCCCATTTGAACCCTTTACCACGGCTCTGTGGGTTATTCAGAACAGAAACACACACACACTTAGACCTTTCCCTCAATCCTGTTAGTGTCTGAGCCAAGAACAAGACCAATAGAGCATTTGTACTTTTCACACAATGACAGATTGACAGATTATTAGGAGGAAATATGGGGGAAGCTCATTTAGCGCTGTTTATTAATATAGACCATATGTCCTCCCTCATATACTGTATATTAGTCTTATTATTTCAGATGGATGAGATTTCGAGGCATTTAACAACTATGTGCCTTAATATTCATAAAGACTTATTTGTGTGTGTATGACAGGAAGGTGAACGTTAATCAAAATGACAAAGAGCCTGAAAGGTCACGCCAAGCCACATCCAGTTGGTTAGTTTGCGTATCTTGTGTTCATTTAGCCGCTCATTAGGTTGCTTTCATTATCCACGTAATTATTCTCAGTAAGCATTTCTTGGCTTTTCTAAAATGCTGTAGGAATTTAGCCTATTTTATGTATAATTCAATTGTGATATAATCAATCATGCTTACACGAAGTCTAATAATCCATTAACGAACCAGTTTATAGCTACTAACCCTAAAGTTGGAATATTTTTCAAAATGCAATTCAGAATGTACTAAGAACCAAAATCTATGATTTGTTAATTCATGGGAACCCTTAGTTAACTGCACAAAGAAAAGATTTTCAATATACTGTATGTATACAGTGTATTTATCGTAAATAAAACAGTTGTCACTTAACACAGTCCACTGCTGCATCCAGAAACTGAACCTGAAACTGTAGTACGTAGGTGGGAATTCTAATCTCAGAGACAGTGGAATCGTGGGCTGTGGGCAGATGAGCCCACATTTCAGAAACATGTACATTGAGTTCTCTGTGCCTAAGACAAAAATGATTATCCATATGCTTATCACCAATAGGTAAAAAAAAACAGCATCTTTAATGCTATGGGGATGCATCAGTGTCTACTGCATGGTTGAGTTCTATGTGTGGGTAACTACCATAGATCTGAAGGCATGTATTTAGCAGAACCTACTGTATGTTGCCCTTAAGGCAATATCTCTTTACGGGAAGTCCACGCTTATTTCAGCGGGATAACACCAGGCTTTATTCTGCATGAGCTACAACAGTGTGGCGTTGCGGTGTGTTGCAGGCATCTAATTTTTACTTTGTTTATATATTTTTAAAAAATACAATTAAGTCGCATCCAACTATTTGCTGAGCCGATTAATCCTGCTATGGTTGTGGGGAGGTTTCTGAGCCTGTTTCTGACAAAACTGGGTGAAGGCGGTGTACACCCTGAACAGCTTGCCGGACCATCACACACACAACCATTCACACTCCCATCCAATCCAGACCTTGGGGCACTTTGGAATAGATAATTAGCCTCACGTGCATGCAAACTCCACACAGAGACACCCAAGCCCTGGACTCGAACCCAGGACCTTCTTGCTCTGAGGTGGACGTTCTAACCACTACGCCACCATGCCGCCAATATCATATCATCTTATTATATGATTAATGGAAGATTATGGTAAACAAGCATTTTTGTCTTTTTAGTGACTGATACCGCCCAGTTGTGCACACTACGTTCAGGGACATGACAAATCAATGAAGCAATCATTAAAATGTACCAGTTACCTCCCTAATATGCCCAGATAAGCAGATCAGTGAATTTAGACATGCAGAATGAACCTTCGAGATGGTTTTAGCCATGTGTCTAGCAGAGGTGCAGACTGAGCTCAGCTGGGTTGCACACATGGCGTTGGTCATGAATAGAGATCTGTGGAAGTGACAAATGAGTAGAATCCTTGGCTGTCGGGATTTAATTAGTTCACCAGTGCAGCCTTAAACCAAACAATTATTCTCAGCTGATTGGCTTTCTCTCAAGCCCTGGTGGCCATATCGAAATGCCCCTCTGCACCAGCGGCGAGAGGCTAATGAGACTTGGGCTTGGTTAAGTGGGTCAGGCCTTTGGGGCAACCACTGAATTCACCCACCTGCTCTGAGAAGGCGTCGAGAAAAATATGAAAGGTGTGTGAGAATGTGCTCAAGGGGGCCAGACAAAAGGTCTCGAATAGATTATTAAGGATTATTTGAGGGGAAAAGGAAGTAAGTGTGAAGAAAAGAAGGCAGGAAATGGCCATGAGAGATGGAAATGAGCTGAGAAATGAAGGGACAGAGTGAACCCAGTACCCCTCATGCCCCATGACTCAGTAAAAGCTTGCTCAATACACACATAGTGCACGTGGTTAATGAATGGCCGTATCTGTGAGGCGGTGATTCTTCCCCCACTTCCCCAAAAAAAAAATCCAGCCTTCTTCTCATGGGGTCATGAATGCTGCAACAGGAAGGACAAAGGGATTTTGTGTGTGAGGGGACGAAATCACACAAAGGACACACTAGCTTTGGCCCAAAAATAGTAGGACTAAGGAATAAAGACCATATAGGGGCATGATGGAGGTCAGAACAAGCCAAAGCTCATATTAGTCATTAGTCATGTTCACACGGGTTAGTGAAGTTCACTCGTGTTTTGTATGAAGATTTATTTTTTATAGATTGAATGATGAATATGAAAGTTAATGTAAAAGTTCCAGCAGGAAAAAACAAAAAAGTGTCTACAGCTTTCATTAATATGCAAATCTCCAACCTTACACGCCCCTCCCCTTTCCTGCTCAGTCAGTATCACGGAGGAGCAATTTGCATATTGAAACATGATTGTCTTCTGTATTTTATTTATTATTATAAAAGGCTCTGTGCTGTTTATTAAACATGGTTTAAGACCCACTTTTTCCTTTTCAATTTTTTAATGTGTGTAATTGTGTGAGGGGTGTTGCTTAATGGTTCTGTATTAGGTTTATGTGCGTTTATGTTTTTTCCATGACTAATAATTTTGCGGTTCTCATTCTAATAGTCTTCTTTTAATTTCTACTTTTTCTATTCTTCTATGTGCCTTTTCATGGTGCAACATCAGTTGTTTTTAAATTCAATTCAATTCAATTCAGTTTTATCTGTGTAGCGCTTTTTACAGTTGACATTGTCACAAAGCAGCTTTACATTTTTTAGAAATCTAAGTTTTTTAGAAATCTTAGTTTTTTAGAAATCTAAGAATTTTTGTACAACCCCTTACACATCCCTAATGAGCAAGCGCAGCGACAGTAGCAAGGAAAAACTCCCTCAGTTGACACAAGGAAGAAACCTTTAGAGGAACCAGGCTCAGGAGGAAACCCATCCTCATTTGGGTAAAACCATAAAATACAAACCACATAAGAGAAACTTCATTAGAGTCCAACATGTAAATGTGCTCTATAAATAAATTTGACTTGACTTGGCTAACCTTCCCAGGTTCATATTTTTTTACTGTTGTCTTTTCAAAGTCTTGCTCCCATTTATACAGTTGAACATGGGCGGTTTATTCATACAGGCGATTGGGCGACGCACCACCAATTCTTACACAGACGGCACGGTGGCGCAGTGGTTAGCACGTCCGCCTTACAGCAAGAAGGTCCTGGGTTCGATTCCCAGCTCGGGCGTTTCTGTGTGGA
>JAQMYF010000017.1:3512096-3527431 GCA_030014195.1 Neosilurus mollespiculum
TGACAATTGCCTCACTACTTATCAGTTTAACCATTGAACGGGTCACCTTAGTCATCATCACAACAATTGCCCCCCCTAAGAAATTTGTCAGGAGCCGCCACTGCAGTTGAACAGTGAAGGGGTTAATGGTTCTGGTCAAGGGCCCAACAGTGGCACCTTGGTGGTACTGTGGCTTGAACCCCCAACCTTCTGCTCAGTTTCCTTCACCACTGAGCCACCACTGCTCAGCACAATGCACTTTGAATTGCAAACATGGACTGTTTGGACTGTTAAACCCACACATGACAGTCATCAGCCCAGTCCCAATGTTCACACTCACAGACTCAAAGACTTTGATGCACATTCCACTAAATCCGTGAGGTATTAGGGCTGCCTCACTGTCAAGATATCAAGTGCATGAGGGCGCTCTCACAGATATTTTGAGCTCTTTATACACATTTCCTCTAAATTTGCATTTCTGAGGCAATTTCTTACCGTTCATAGCGTTGTGATGCCATGGTAACGTGGCATTCCGAAACATGCCGTTCCTTTTTTGTTTATACGTTTTGAGCCTATGAAGCCTCTCACACTCAATCACTTTCACAGTGACATCAATTAAGGCTAGAAGGGTACTTTAGGGCTTAGGCCTTGGGGAGACATTGGGATTGGTCATCCATTGTCATGGTCACGGTCACCTGATTTCTGATTACACACGCCTGGACCTGGACTCACTTACCACCAGACTATATACAAGCACCGTTATGAGAAAGGATTCACTGAGAAGTATCCATCAAGCTAGGAACCTACAGCTGACATCTCATGACTTTATTTGTTATGTGTGTGTGTGTGTGTGGGTGTGTGTGTGTGTGTGTGTGTGCTTGCCTTTTAATTGTCTGGCTAGGAGTCCTGTTGAGGGTGTAATCCCGCCTCTCAGACAAAATCAGCTGGAATTGGTCCCAACCTCCCCCCGACCCAGACGGATGGACAAATGAATGTACGGAACCTCTTTGTGCACCTCTAATGACCTAACAAGTATTAAATTGATGATTCATTTGTTTTTTAATTTTCCACTGCTGTTTAGTACACCATTAATTATGCCGTAATTATTCCAGAAATACTCAGTTTGTAGTGATTATTTTATAATTACACAGTTATTGTCTGTAGTCATGAATAAATTGACTGTCTTGTTCAGTTTTAACTCATTTGTCACATGTAATCCCCTGGATAATAATACAAACTGTTTAGTTTGCATTTTAAATGATTTTATATTGATATTGGGAAAGTGAACAATAGTGCAGGAAAGGATGAAATTGATATTTTGTAAAATTAACAGCCAAACAGTATAGACAAAGAAAGTTCTTATAATAAAAAATAAAAAACAGAGTATGGCCATAAAACACACACAAAAAGGTGCACACTCTGATATTTTCTTGTAGAGTATTTATCCTTGATCGCCACATGTAATCTCCATGGCATTGTCGCTCCAGTTGGTCCGGTCGAGGCTCAGCAACATTAATGTGGCAATAAAATGAAGTCGGCTGATGATCTGAATGTAGTGAATGAGCAGGTTATCACATCAATGCACTTTTTCTTCCCTGACAGCACGGATATAAAATGGGGACTCAAATAATGAGCGAGTGGTTCAGGGAGCACGAGGAATCATTTTCACAATATTTGTTTCTTAAGTGCAATATTGTGGGGGCTCTGAGTCCAAGAATTTCATTGCCGGTAATTATGTACCATTGTTACCTGTATATGACGAATAAACTTGAAACTTGAACAAGCACATCAATTCTTATTAGTTATATTAGTAATATAAGGATTGTGTTGGCAAAACTTTAAACTTCTCTGAAAGAGAGTTAAAAAGATGTCTACACCTGCTCGTGCATGCACTTGGATGCCAAGTGTCCATAATGTTTTTAAAAATGTAAGAAATAAACCAGAAACCTCTCGTTTTAGTGAGCTTTATTTGCTGATGTCCCTGTGTGGTATATATTAAAACAGCTATGCAACTCAGTCTTGGCTCGACCTCCACTTTGACTAAATATTACTCAATCCATAAGTGTTCCGGCCACTTCCTTCAGAATACTTAAAAGCCAGGGAGCTACCATTACAACGGGGAGGGAGCAGCTTCCATTTCTGAAATTTGCCGTGGGTCAAGCGCCAAATCAGTTCCACTGCGTTGGATTTTTAACCAACTGCCGTCTCATTTGTAAATTTCCTACACCAATATTTGTGAGCGACCGCCTCCAAAATCTGCTGGAACGGCCATGGTAGTCCCAACCGCAGTTTTCTCATATCGACCGGCTACATATGACCTCAGCATTAGAACGAACAGTTGTTAGATCATTAAAGCTGAGACACTTATAGGAAATTCTGATGGTTTCTGGATGGACTGCTGGAGTAAATGTGTGTTCTCATAAACTCATTCGAGAACTCTTGTCTGCACTGCGAATGTGTTTGAGTTGTCTTGTTTCAATATTAACTCTTCAGACGTGACGGGTTTTTAATCCGTCAGGCAGGAAGCTCCGGATTTTGTTTATGTGGTACTCAGTAAACTCTGTGATGAACTTGTCTACGGCACACCGCAGAAGAACAGTCCTGGTCATCAACTGTCATCTACATAACATTTAAAATGCCTAGGTTTACCGTTTCAGGCAGGTTAGTGCTGATATAAAAATTTTTTTTTTCAAATGGCTTTGGGAAATAATGTAATATTTGTTATCAAACATTTTTTTTAATTACGTAAGAACATCTCTCTACCTTTATCTTCAAGAGAAACAAACAAAAAAAAACCTCCCAAATTAGCCAAATATCTAACCTCTTGCAAATTAGCATGAGTCTGTTACAGGTGACCACAAGTACCGTTTTTAATAAGTGAGCATCAGTTTATTGTGATATTTTTGCACACTCAACGCTCGTCCAGAGAACACTGTTGCTAGGCAACTGGGATACATGAACACCGAGTACTAGTAATTGTGTTTGATGCTAAGACTTTTGCTAGCACATAGTCGTTATATCTCATTTGCATCATGTCTACATTGTGTGTTGACAATATAAAGGCGAAATGACAGGAGAGATGAGACAGAACTATCCGGAATATTGACATTTTCCTTAGATGTGATGGAAAATTACTCAGAAAATGCTCCATGTGGCTAATCTTGCACTGTAATTACATTTAGCATTGACGGTGTGTCTTGCATTGAGCTACACGTCTTCAGTAAGGGTTTAAGTGGAATCCAATTTTTATCTGTTTATGTTATTTATTTATTTATGTATACTTATTTATTTATTTATGTGTTCATTCACACAGTGTGTTATCATATTAATATGAATAGTTTCTAGCTTTTATATTTAGCAAGTCTGCCTCTCAGCAAGAAGGTCCTGGGTTCGAATCCAGGGCTTGGGTTTGATATGGAGTTCTCGCTGTGTTTGCGTGGGTTTTCACTGGGTACTCCGGTTTTCTCCTCCCATAGTCCAGAGACATGCACATTAAGCTAATTGGCTGTTTAAAATTGCCCCTAGGTGTGAGTGTGAACACAACACTGGACAATGACAGGGTACTGCCTTTGCAGTGTGTTGGCTGAGATAGGCACCAGCCTTCCCCTGACCCTAGAAGAATCAAGCAGTTTGGCAAATGAGTGAGTGAATGAGAATGACATCAGTCATTGACATCAGTCAATGACATCAGTCTGCATTTTCATCAACCAACTCTGAGAATGTCCTTTATTAGGATAGTGACAACTATCAACACTGACAACTGATTGTTTGTTAAACAAAAATCCTCCATAGATACAGTAAGAGCGTTTAGTGAGCATACACCAGCTTGAGTGTGAAGTCTCTCCGAGACTTATTAATACTCTATTTCTGTCTCGCAGAATGTGAGGTCACGTCGTGTCATATAATTTTAGCATCATTACCAAGATAGCCCGTCTTTCAGGGAGACATGAAAGACTTCTTCACTTTGCAGATACAGACTGTGTATGCTTTCTCTCTGAGTGTGACAGGCGTCTCGCAGATGCATATGAACGCTAATACGCCTGCGACGCTTATGACGGACATGCTAATGCACTAGCACCCCCATTAGCATGCCTAGAAAAGGAATTCTGTTAAATGGACTCTAGAAGGTTTTAAAACATGGGCATTATGCATTCCTATAGTCACGCTCAAGTACCGTCGTAGTGCTTTAGTCTCTTCTGGCATCGTGCTAAAAGGTTTGGAGGCATGCACTTGATTTTAAATGTACTTGGCAAAAATAATAATTAAAAAAAAAAGTGAAACAGTGCAGTGTGGGGAACATTTGGGTGATATCTTCATCCAGCAGTGCTCAACTTTGAGCCTTCATGAATCGACCCAGAAAACATATGAAGCCCTGGGCCTTTTTTTTACCTGGGTGTGATGTTTTTCATTGAAGTGCACGAAGGATCTGCTTGCATTTCAATTAAATATGAATCTTCCAATGCAGGGAGAAGGATTCACAGGCTCTGCTCACACACACACACACACACACCACTCGCACACACACACACACCACTCGCGCACACATGCACTTTTCAACTAGCTGTCTTTCTGTCAGCACAGCACCCTGCACCATGGTCTTCTTGGAATTTCTCTTTGAGTGGTTGCTTCATACAGACTGTTCAGATTCTGAAGTGTCTTTGCCCACCACTGCGAGTTCATGCAGGAACAGGTTCAAGGTGTGCATCAGGGATGGGAAGAGAGCCCTGTATTCTGAAATTCGATCTGTATTTTGTATATGAATTAACGTGGAAATAGGCAGAACTATCTTGGTTTTGTTTTTATTGTATTGAGTAACGAATGTTTGGGTATCGGGCGGCACGGTGGCGTGGTGGTTAGCACGTCCACCTCACAGCATGAAGGCCCTCGTTTCGAGCCCCATCATTGGGCGTTTCTCTGTAAAGTTTGCATGTTCTCCTGTGTTTGCATGGTTTCCCTTTGGGTATTCTGGTTTCCTCCCAGTGTCCAAAGACATGCACATTAGGCTGACTGGCTGTTCCAAATTCCCCCTAGTTATAACTGTGAGTGGGAATGGTTGCGTGCATGTTTGCCCAGCAGTGGTGTGACAAGCTGTTCAGAGTGTACCCCGCTTTCACCCGGTGTCGGCCAACATGGGCTCCAGCCCTCAGTAAACTATTATAATAATTATGAAACACTTTAACGTAATATTGGATTATAGTTGTAAAGAAAATTCATTCATTCATTCATTTGCCATTTGCCTGTCCATCACACAACCATTCACTCTCACTCTCACACTTATCGTCAATTTGAAACCCATCGTGCATGTCTTTAGACAGTGGGAGGACACCAGAGTATTCAGAGGAAACCCTCACAAGCACATGCAAACACTCCCTCATTCACAGAACCGCTTAATACTACTAGGGACGCAGGGAGGCTGGAGTCAACTCTAAGCGAACTTGGGTTCACCCTGAACTGTTCGTCAGACCATCACAGGGACAACACACACTCACACTCACACCTAGGGGCAATTTCAAACAGCCAGTTAACCTACCATGCATGTCTTTGGACTGTGGGAGGAAACCAGATTACCCAGAGGAAACCCATGCAAGCATGGGGAGAACATACTAACAGATAAGCTTATGGGTTGCTTCTACACTGGTCAGGATGGATCGTCTGATGGAAACTTGCCCAGCATGCTCGGAGCAACAGCTTGCGATGGCAGTTGTGAAAAAATAACAACAGATTCTTTTCCTTTTGGGAAAACGAAATCCTTTCGCCACTTCTGGCATTTCAGGAATCCTTGTTGTATACAGTATGCCATATTTGTGTCTACTGTTCAGCACACCACAGGGGTCTGTGTTTTCTTGCATGATGGGCTGCTTGTCTAGAACAGCTGATCAAATGCTTGAGCTCCGGTTCCCCAAACTGTTGGTTCCACCGGCAGGCTCAGGAGTTCGGAGTAATCAGCAGAGTCGGCAGACTTACGACTGACCTGCAGCCATTTTAATTCCCTTTTGTTCCACCACTGTAACACTTTGTCTACGCTCACTCAGGGCTTTTTTTGATGATGCGGTGTTTTTGATAAATAAGGTACTGTAAATCCACCGGCCGTCCATTTCAGGCTGGGGAGGTCATAGCAATGTGATTGTTATACCAATAGAAGGTCTTAGACTCCATAACTGTGATTGTAAAAGCCATTAACAAGGTACATATACAGTAAAGATATTCTTTTATAAGCTCAGCTCTTTATTGACCTTGTTTCGACTTTTTTTGTTGTTGTAGTTAAAAATCTTCTAGTATAATGTGTCTCGTTGGTTGAGCTTAATCTGAGATGGCAGAGAACAAAATGCACTCGGTGTGTTTGTCTGTGCTGTAGTGATGTAGTGATGTGATTATTCAGCTCTGATCTGATGGGTTCTGCTTCTTCTGTTGTCCTTTATTTCTTCAGCCCCTAGTGACTGCGGTGCTCTGTTTATCTCTTGACCTTAATCGAGACTTGTGTAGAGGAGCGATGCTTATAAACTGCAGCATGAACCCATTTAGAAGGATGCATCTTGGGGGGAGGTATTCGCTGAAGGTGAGGTGGAAAGCGGAAGTATATTCTACAATGAAATTTTTTGCTCCCGCCATCACCAAAGGTGATGCTATAGATGTAGAAGTGGGTTCCATCAGTCCGTACGTCTTGTTAGTGCGCTAACTTTGGAAGGAAACATAGGATCACCAAATTTGGTTTTTGGCTCCCCTAGGGACGAATAAAATGGGATTGCCTATAGCAAACCTTGACCTTGTGTCAAGGTCACTACAAGGTCACTAAATTTGGCTTATCAAGGCTAGTTAGTGCAATAATTTTGGAAGGAAATGACATAGGAACACCACATTTGGTGGATGTGTTCCCCTCAGAAAGGTCTTGGTTGGGATTGTATATTGGACACCTTGACCTTGTTTCAAGGTCACAGCAGTCAAGTTAGTGAATTTATATATATATATATATATATATTAATACCTAACATATATAAATTCACGGCATGGTGGTGAAGAGGGTCCAGGGTTCAAGTCCCAGCCTTAGGCATTTCTAAGTGGAGTTTGCATGTTCTCCCCGTGCTTGCATGGCACCCTAGTTGTGTGTGAGGATGTGAATGTGTGTGTGTTGGCCTTGTGATGGTCTGGCAAGCTGTTCAGAGTTCACCCCACCTTCGCACAATGTACAGGTAGGGTCCTGTCTCGCCGCTACCCTAGTAGGATGAAGTAGATTAAGTGAGTGAGTGATAATTAAAATATTAATCGAGCAAATATCTGAAATTTTCTCATTAAAATGTGTATTTAACCCAGTATGATCATTAAAGTGAACTAATGAATATTAATGAATATTAATGTGTTTTAATGAGTAATAATGAGTTGTAGGTGGTCTTGTGGAAACTGGGTTGTAAATTGGAGACACATATAAAAGCACTTCACAGAGGTTTATTTAAAATAGATTGTTAAAAACCATTTCTTTAGATGTGTCACTAAAAATAAGAAGATAGATCACCGTTAAGGAACGTGGTCGCAGCTCAATTTTCCAGCTGAAAGTGTGAAGTGAAAAAAAGAAGAAAAGGAGTTGAAGGGGTATGAAATGCCACTCTGTTGGCCCTCAGTGGCAGGAACGTGTTTGTCTGAAGCAATCGCAGGCACTGGAGCAGGAAATGAAGTGTAATAAGGAAGAATAATGGCACCGTCAGACTGTCAATAACATCTCAGAAACGTATTGTCCTTGACTTATTACTGCACAAGTTTAATACACTTTGGAACTCTCTCGCGCCAAACATCCAGCATCTTACATCCTAATTTCCCATTTGCCCTGTGGACCTCACCCATCCGAAATAAATATAATTAAAATAATAACCTTTTTAAATTCGTCAACATTCAGTCTGCTTTTCTTTTCGATAATTGCACTTACGGTGATGTGGATTATTCATAAAGGTAGAACGACTCAAATCTGCATTAAGCTTTGATGGCAGATGATTTATGCATGGCGTATTGGTTATATCAATGGTTCTTGACCGTAGACTTTTGATAGGGTCGGGTGGGATGAAGTGGTTCGGATGGAAAAATGGATGAATGACTGCCTCATGTTCTCTGTTGAGAGTCAAAAGTTTATGGTCACCAGTGAACAATCTAACATTGTGTTTTGAGCAATTTTAGACATACTTTTGTCAAGTTGTGTCCAATCCAACAGGTGTGTTTCCTATTCCTGTGTGGTCCAATATGTGATGGGAAAAGTAGATAGATAGATAGACAGACAGACAGACAGACAGATTTTACAGACAGACAGACAGACTTTATTAATCCCAGAAAGAAATTCACAAGCACACCTGCTTCAATACATCTTCAGGGTAATTTATGCTAATTAGATATGTAAATATACAAATATGGATGGAATCTTTTGTTGGTATTCTGTTTTGGCTCTGCGATGAATTTGTAAGCTGTTCAGGGTGTACCCTACCTTCGCCCAGAGTTTGCAGAAATAGACTCCAGCCTCCCCATGACCTTAACAGGAATAATCGGTTGGGCAAATGGATGGATGGATGGATGGATGGATGGATGGGTAATGGATTATACTTCTGTTCACTTTCAGATGTGTATAAATTAAACCTTAAAAAAAAGATAAGATCTTATTCAAGTTATGCTAAGATAAGACTGAACTTTACTGATCCCAAAGGAAATTCTTGTTCCAGCGGATGCTTAAGAGCAGGTTACAGTACACTATTTACAAACACAAGTCAGATTACAGAACAATTACCTTGACACCAGTGCATTTTCTCGGGTCAGAGCCACAGACCGAGCTTCATAAATATAATACAGATTAGTGGAAAAAATACAGTGGAACGCTAAATAAAAAGCTGTTTGAAGAAGATTAGTACTTAGTCTCAGTAATAAAGTGTTAATCTTTTAAACGCTAAATATCCAACATCAGCTAAGCTCATCGGCATCGTGAGGCTTAATTATAATTCATTACAAAAAGCCAAAACACATTATCATGATTAAATTATGAATAATTGTGCAGACACATTTCAGTTTAGTGAATCCGAACACATTCCTGACTCTATTTTCAGCCATGCACGTCCGTTTGACTCGTTCTAATATGGGTGGGGATTCATCAGCCCTTGTTTTAATACATTACATAGACCGTAGTGCTGATTTCATTTGCATGCATCATTCTTTTAACAAGTTGTTCTGTTCGTTTGCATCGAGATCTCACTTGGGAGTTGATTGTGATTCGATAAACACTGTTCATCATGATGAGAGAATGGCTAATTAAATGTTTCATTACTGATGAATGAATAATTATTTCAACAATTAGGTTTTGGATATGAAAATGTATACCTGTGATGCTGATTAGATTGAGTGACACATACACTGGATACAGGAAACAAAGACTGTTACAGATGGAAATTAATTTCTTTCTTTTTCTCCTCACTCATAGATCAGATATGTGTTCATCACCCCAGTACTTTTGTCAGGGGTCAAAGTCCTCTCTTATTTGGAGCCAAACTTTGTAGTTCCATGCTTGTTTCTGGGCACTGACCATACACCCTGCTGATCCAGGATCTTCATTTATACTACCTGGTGAATGAAGGGCAGCTCACTTCCCTTAGCAAAGTATGGAGAATGTCATTACTGGTTTAGGCGCTCCACGTGGTGCTGGTACTCCCTACGGTTCAAAGGACATTTTAAGCGAGGAATAAAAATACTTAAGAGTCAGCTGTTGTCCAAGAAAATCTAAGATCAGAACTAGTCAAGACAGAGTCCAAGGACATTTGAGTCCAAAACTGGACTTAGTCCGAAGAGGTTTGTGTCCAAAGATGGTCAAGTCCAAGTCAAGACTGAGTTCAAAGACATTTGGGTCCAAGTCATGACCGAGCTCGAAGACATTTGAGTCCAAGTCATGACCGAGTCGAAAGAAAGTCAAATCTGAGTCAAGCCCGAGTCCAAAGAGGTTCGAGTAAAAGTCAAGACCTGGTCCAAGGAGGATCAAGTCCAAGTCATGACTGAGTCAAAAGACATTTGAGACCAAATCAAGACTGAGTCAAAGTGGTTCAAGTCCAAGTCAAGACCGAGTCCAAAGAGGGTAAAATCCAATTCAAGACCGAGTCGAAAGAGGTTCAAGTCCAAGTCAAGACCGAGTTCAAAGACATTTGAGTCCAAGTCAAGACCGAGTCGAAAAAGGGTCGAGTCCAAGTCAGGACCAATTCAAAAGAGGGTCGAGTCCAAATCAAGACCGAGTCGAAAGAGGGTGGAGTCCAAGGTAAGTTCGAGTCCAAAGAGGATCGAGTCCAAGTCATGACCGAGTCAAAAGGCATTCAAGTCCAAGTCCGAGTTCAAATAAATAACAAATTCTTTTAAATTTTATTTTATAATTTTTTTGTCTTTCAAGGGAAATTCAGCTCTTCATTTAACCCATCCAAAGTCAGCACACACATAAACAGTGAGCACACACAAATGGAGCAGTGGGCAACCCAGAGAGCAGTTGGGTGTTAGGTGCCTTGCTCAAGGGTATTTCAGTCTTGAAGACGAAGGAAGAGGTGGGGCATTTTTTCCTGCCTGTCTGGAAATCAAACCAGCGCCCTATCGGGCCCAAACTCACATCTCTAACCATTAGGCCATGGCTGCCCCCACATATTATCTGCAGCAACCATTATCAGGATCAGTAAAATTAGGATGAAGAGTCTTACCATCAACCATCCACTACTTTTAGCCCTCTAATATTTTATGAATTCATCTCATTATTCAGCTGCAGTGAGACGGCTGAGGATCTGCACTGGGGATTAGAATGAGACTGGACCCAGTGGTATCTGGCTGTGGTGATATTTAAATGGTCATAAATACTGTATAAATGCAGCAGTAATGGAAGACGATGGCTGAATAAGAATCAAGTAGAAATGATTGAATGTTTTACATTTAACCGTGTGCGCGCCGCTTTATATTCGGGTGCAGAAGCGCATGGAATTTTATAAGCTGCTGTAGGGTAGTTGCGGCACGGCAGTTAACACGTCCGCCTCACAGCAAAAAAGTCCTGGGTTTGAGTCCCTGTGCTCGGCGAGGGCGTTTCTGTGTGGAGTTTGCATGTGCTCCCCATGCCTGCATGGGTTTCCTCCGGCTACTCTGGTTTCCTCCAGAATTCCCCTAGGTGTGAGTGAAAGTGTGAGTGTGAATGGATGTTTGTGTATATTGGCCCTGCGATGGTCTGACGAGCTGATCAGGGTGTCCCGTGCCTTCGCCCGTTGTCGTCTGAGATAGGCTCCAGCCCCCCTGCATCCCTAACAGGAGTAAGCAGTTCTGGAAACGAGTGACCAAGTGAGTGACAGGTAGTGTAGTATATGTGATGTCATGTTTGAAGGATGTTTGATGTGACACAAGCGTAATTTACATGTATTTTATGAAGAAAACGTGATGTTTGCATTTGTAAATTTTCCCGGCCGTCTGTTATATCCGTACAGTCCACACTGCAGCAAGTTTCCTAATTAAAGTTTTCTTTAATTCACTTTAGAGTGTGTTGATGCTGCCTGCAGGACAACTGAACTAGGAACCAGAGAATAAAACCAAATTAAAAAATCATCATCGAAAGCCTGCCGGTGCTTTAAAGATATGATTCCTTATAAGAACCCAACACTGCCGTGTGTTACTCCGCTTGTAAAACTTTTTGCTTTGGTCTTACATCATTAAAATCAAGGCTGTAATCATGTCCATGAGGGAAATTACAGTATATATATATATATTTTTTTCTCCTTTTAAAGTACATCAGTTATGTTTTAAACACACATGCGCGTGCACACACACACACACACACACACACACACACATCCTTGATGAAAGTTTTATGTGCTTCTCTCTCAGCGTGTGTTCACTCTGTCAGTCACGCTGCTCTGCCTCAGCTAGAAGCCATATCCTTTGTGCTTCCTATTGCATTAGGCACCAAATCATAATTAAGTCTGATGAAGGGAACGGCTGCATTGTTGTGCTTTAGAAAGACATCCATTTCGCTTTGTCTTCCTATCCAGTCTATTCTTTTCTTTCCTTTACCTGTCATGCTGACAAGGTTATTACAGGCTAACATTTGTCTTCAGACTGAACTGTATGCGTCTGCCTATATAATTACAGTGACTGATAAAAGACAGTAATAAATTTTAAATGGGCGGCACAATGGCGTCGTGGTTAGCATGTCCGCCTCACAGCATGATGGTCCTGGGTTCGAGGTCAAGTTCAGGCTCGGGCGTCTCTGTGTGGAGTTTGCATGCTCTCCCCGTGCGTGGTCAGAGCTGCGAAGCCTTGCAGGGAGGACGCGGCTCTCTTTGCCGGTAGGGAGCGTGTTAATGACTGAATGAACGAGTTACTTTCCTGTCTGTGTGAAATGAAGCCGAGTTATGCGCAGGCAGCGCGACTCCTGCTAGTAGTGCACCGGCATGCATATGGAACAAGCGGTTATGTTGTTTCGCGGGAACAAGTGTGTGGTGGGGAGAATGTGTCAGGGATTCCCTAACGGAAATGTTCATTAATTCTGTGCAGTGCTCGAGAGTCTGATACCTGTCTCAGATCAACACACTACTGAATATTTGATCAAGGGCCTGATAAAGCAAAGTATCTCTGTAGCATGATGCACTTTTAAAGCACTTTTAAAGCCAATTAACATTGTCTCTTAACTTACATTGTCAAAGCCTTAACAAAGGCACTTAGTGCACATCAGTGGAAATATAATGTGAGGTGCTTAATCGCATATCATTAAGAACTTTGCTGTCACATTTATGTGTGAGGAATAGAATGCCTGAGGTGTGCTGATATAGGGAAATAATCGGTGACAGGGTGGTGTGATGTGGCATCACGCTACACAGAATTACTGTTACCACCCGTTGATCTGATTATTTTCCTTTAACAGAATACTCCAAGGTTTATTCCTTTTTATAACACAGTAAATATTAAACATTAAACGTTTTTCATTTATAATTAATCAGTGTGACTTGTTAAAATAATTTATAGTTATTTGCTTAAAGGGGTAAACATGCAGGCAGTAAAACACAACAATCAAAATAATAAAATGTAAAACACTGGACTAGAAAAGAAACAAGGCTTGGTATCACATGATATGAAAAAAAATGGCCAAAGTAATCAAGTAATAACTCCAAACAGGTGTCGCGGTGGAGTAATAATTGAATGAAATAGGAATGGAGACAGAACCGAAACAGAAACCAACATTTCTATGACTTGAGCATGTGATACCTGTTACAATGGGAGCCATGACCCTCATTTCGAAGACTTCAGTGGCGCAAAACTTCAAGGACAGGCCTTACCACTTAACTATTACAGCCGTACCACTTAACTGTTACAGTCACTCCAATGACTGTTACAGCTATAACGCTGATTGTTATGGCCGAAGCACTTAACTGTTACAGCCACACCAATGACTGTTACAGCCTTATCACTTAAGTAGTAAAGGCCTTAACACTTAACTGTAACAGCTACTCTAATGACTGTTACAGCTGCACCATTTAACTGTTGCAGCTGTAACAGTCATTAGAGTAGCTGTTACAGTTAAGTGTTAAGGCCTTTACTACTTAAGTGATAAGGCTGTAACAGTCATTGGTGTGGCTGTAACAGTTAAGTGGTTCGGCTATAACAATCAGCGTTTTAGCTGCACCAGCGTTTTAGGGTTTTAGCTGCACCATTTAACTGTTGCTGCCACTCCAATGACTGTTACAGCCATACCACTTAACTCTTACAGTCATACCAATGACTTTTACAGTGGTACCACTTAACTGCTACAGCCGCACCAATGACTGCTGCAGCTGTTCCACTTAACTCTAACAGTCTCACCAGTGACTTACAGCCATACCACTTCACTGTTACAGCTATACTACTTAACTGTTACAACCACAGAAATGACTGTCACAGCGGTACCACTGACTCTTACTGCCATGCAATTAAATGTTACAGCTGTACATCATTGTTGTTTAGCACTTATTACTGTAAAACAGGTGATAAGAAGAAACAAAGAGTACCATGCTAATATGAGCTACATACCGCTACAGCTTGCAAAAGACTGTTCAATCTGTGTTTTTATTATTATTATTAGTTTTATTTATTTATTTGTTTGTTTGTTTGTTTGTTTGCTTGTTTGTCATTTTATTTTTGCCATTGTTTTTTTTTCTTAATTATTATTCTTTAATTAAACTGGATATTGGCCTTGAATCTAAGAAAACTACTACAGAAATGAAAACCACCACCACATTCTCCTGGCTGTACTATTTTCTTTGTGGCACATTTAATACACTCACAGCTTTTCTGCACAGTTCCCAAGCCTGCCTTAAAATCCCCTCGTATTGTTGTAAGAGAGGATTTTACGGTAGGCTTCGGTCGCATTGATGTTTTGAAGAGATCAGGGCTGGACAGAGAACAGATTAAAGAGGCTTTTCTCCCACCGTGTGTAAATTCACTTTGTGCTCCCTTAATCCCTTGGTGAATTAGTGAAATGAAGCTCTGCACTGTGTGAGGCGGACAGTAGCACCGTGAACGCTCAGGCTTTCAGCGACCCCCCAGGGAGACTGATCCACTTACTATCGGAGCAGGAATGTCCTAAGGAATGTGGACACAAGAGCAAGTAAAATGTGTTTAAAATGTTCTTAGCTCTTTTTTCAGTTTTCTTTTGTACTTTTGATGTGAAATGTAACACAGGACAGCATCACATTCATTTATCCATCTTCTGTAGCTGTCAGGGTCATGGGGGGTCCATCTGATCACTGGGGGGTATAATGGGAACACTCCCTTGGTGGGACGCTGAAAGTTCATTCCACCACCTCGGTGCCCGGACAGAGAAGAGTTTAGGTGCATATCTTTCCTGTACCTTGATCGATGGAGGGACCAGGCGAGCAGTGCTGTAGGATCAGATAGTGTGCGGTGCAGTGTGGGGTGTGATAAGTGTTTTGAGGTAGGAGGGTGCTGGACCATTTTTTGGCCTTGTAGGCACACATCAGTGTTTTCAATCTGATGTGGGAAGCTATTGAATGTGCGGAGGTTGGGAACTTGCAGCTACTTAGTGAAAGTTTATGGTAGAGATTTAAAAAGTGGTCCGTGTAAAGGCTCCATTCTGCAGAGCTGATCTGCTCTTCAAGAAAGCTTCCGGGCTCGGTTCACTTCTGTGTGGAGTTTGCATGTGCTTCCTGTGCTTGTGTGGGTTTCTGGGAGTTTTAGTTTACTCCTACAGTTTAAAGACATCACCAGCCAATCATGGGCATCTGTGAGCTCATTTGTACCAAGGGGCGAATAGTACTTTCCTTTTGAGTGTGTTAGACACCCCCCCCCCCCAAGTGCGCATACACAGCAGTTTGTAAAGATCTGGGTGGCAGCAT
>JAQMYF010000017.1:3535186-3549526 GCA_030014195.1 Neosilurus mollespiculum
TTTCTTTTTGTCTCTCTCTCTCTCTCTCTCTCTCTCTCTCTCTCTCTCTCTCTCTCTCTCTCTCTCTCTCAGGAAGCAGGAACATTCCAGAATCTTACATTTATAATTAATATCACTGAATATATTATTAATTTACTTTAAAATATACTACAGGGGAAACGCACCTGCTGCTACTTAGCTCCTCTCTAGAGCTAAACCCTCCAGGGTGTTCTGGGTCGACCCCGGGGTCTTTTCCCAGTTGGATATGTCCGAAGCACCACACCAGGGAGGTGTTCGGGAGGCATTCTAATCAGATGTCCAAGCCACCTCAACTGGCTCCTCTCAACACGGAGAAGCAGCGGTTCTACTCCGAGCTGCTCCCGGATGTCCGAGCTTACCCTATCTCTGAGGGAGAGCACCGCCACCCTGCGAAGGAAGCTCATTTCAGCCGCTTGAATCCGCGATCATGTTCTTTCGGGCCACTACACAACGCTCATGACCTCTTATTCACCACTTCTCTTCTGCATCACTGCTCTTCATCATCACTCATACCTTTTATTATTCTATTTGCTTGGACCCCAGGATTCACTGCTTGGAACCATTTTTATAAATATGTAACTTGTATCCTTACATCATGCATTACAATATTTTCATCTATAAATAATACTTATTAAATTTAAAAAAGGTTACATGTTGCAGCTTTACCTAACATATTGATATAGATCCGGAAACTTCTTACAAATGTTTGCCAATTTCAAAGCGTATCTGGTGCTTATATCTTACAGGATGTACTCTCTTCATGAACACCAGCTATTATTTGATTGACATATACTGTACTGTATTTAGGCAGCGTGAAGAAAACCAGGCAAGCATAAAAGTTTCTCAATAATACACGGCTTTTGTTAAAGAGTGTCTTGCTTAATCATTTTCTTTCTTCATAAGAATAATAATAAAAAAAGACTTTATACAAGCTGTAATCCAAATTTATTTAAACATTTATCCAGGTAGGACCCCGCCGGGCATCGTGACACAGGCACAGAAAAGCAAAAATGCCCACATATTTCATTTTAGCCGTAATTGCTTCTGCTGAAAGCAAATTGGTTTTCATCTAAATGCAAATGTTTTCACCTCTCTGCTCGTGTTGTACAATAAGAGCATGCAGACAGGTTTAGACCGTTCCTGGTTGTGGAAGAAAACATCAGATATGGAAGGTGCATCAATATTTAATCTGACTAAACAGCACTGCTGGGAAAAAGAACACAACACCTCCTGAAAATACTAAATACTTTTATTCACACTTTAAAGTCAGACTGAGGAATGCAACAGCCTGTCCTCGATAATTTGAAATGTCAATAAGTGAGGAGTAATTAACATGAAGATGTTTTATTGTTTCACATTTCACATTAATATGAAAAGTTCACATGATAACAGTATAAGATAATATTTTAGATGAATCTTTATTTTATTACACTAAATAACAACAGACTGATTTGTTCAACTCATTTTAAATAGCTAGCTAGCTAGTTATTTTAGTATTAAGGGGGTGATCACAGTAGAGGTGCGATAGACAAGTGACTGACGCAAATAGCATCGCGTTGCATTTCGGTCGCCTGGTTCGAGAACTCATCGCAAAAAATTTCAAACATGTTTGAAATTTCTGTAATTGTCGCAGAACAAGGCTCTGAGGCGGAGTAGTCTCAAACTCTTCTCAAACAGTCCGGAGAAGGTGGTTAAGTTGTCATTTTGCTCGCTAATTATTCGTTTTCCATTCGCAAGGAAAAGCGACAAGTTGGAGAGTTCCATGCGGAAAGTTTGAGAAAAGTTTGAGTTTTGCTGGCTCCCGCCGTATTCCATGTATTTTGTCATCAGTTCGTATTTCATTTGCATTTTGTTCAGGCTAATAAAAAAAGCGAAAGGTTTGAGAATAAAAAAGAAAGCGAACAAACGCAACTGATTTACGACAGAAGATTCGCGATTTTTCACCTAACATCCGCAAACCAATCACAATTTACTCGCAAATCAGTCAGAAATTGTCGCGTGATTTTCTTGCATCTTTTGCGCGTTATACGTATTCAATCGCTTGCATGTGAAGCCGCAAAACATCTTGACACGAATTTCAAAAATTCACCAAAAAAATAATCGAAAAAAAATTATTTGAGTCAGTCGTATTTCTATCGCACCACCAGTGTAATCACCCCCTTAGTATATACTTCACAGAAATGGTGCATGGTTGAATTGGTTTGCTTTCTAAGGATAATTTACTATTATACGCTGAAAATGAGGTGAATGTCACTGAATATTCCCCGAGATGGAGTGTTGAGGGGACTGATGAATTCAGCAACATCCACCAAGCCTGAGGTGCATAATTGTTTTAGTATGTACTGTACAACATGGAAACATCAACAAAAAAACCCCCACAAAAATAAGATTTTAATAGTTTAGTTTATTCTTTTTTTTTACATATTTTAACCACTCAGATGAACTCTGTGAGCTCTTATCCGACTGTGATAAGCAAAAAACTGCTCCAAGGAACAGGCCTCAGGGAAGAAGCCATGATCCCTTCTGGACTCACCGGTTGCTACGTGGAAACACAAGGAAAACAAACTTAAACAAGATTTTTATGCTTTATTTTTCCATTTCAAATCGTGATAATGATGACACTACCTGCTGGAATACCTGTGACAAACTGTGCGTGTCTGCTGTTTGGGTCAAGCATTATTACCTAGGAATAATGATTTTTAATCCTCAGATAGTGGACCAATCAGAATGCACTGTTCTCATGTATACAACTATACCGTAATATCCATATTACCTTTGGCAAATTATTATAATTTGACAGATTTAAACTGGACGGCACGGTGGCACTGTTGTTAGCAAGTCCGCCTCACAGCAAGAAGGCCTGGGTTCGATTCCCGGGCTTTTGAATGTTCTCCCCATGATTGCATGGGTTTCCTCCATGTACTCCGGTTTCCTCCCACAGTCCAGAAACATGCAAAGCAGGCTAACTGGCTGTTCCAAATTTCCCCTAGGTGTGACTGTTAATGGTTGTATGTGTGTTGGGTCTGGCGAGCTGTTCAGGGTGTACCCTGCCTTTGCCCAGACTCGGCTAAGATAGGCACCAGTCTCCCCGTGACCCTAATTAGGATTAAGCGTCTTAGAAAATGAATGGATGAATGAATGGATGAATAGTCTTACATTTGTTCACGTCCGTGTGTGTTTTATGTCTTCCAGTACTATTCACACACGGTTATCAACCCTCGAAATGGCTAATCCCAGTCAACCACATTGTTTGAACCGATCAGTCATATTTGCCTTACCATAAACATATATTTATATAAATATACACTTCAATAGCAGTATACCCTCATACCCGTATGTACGCCGAAGCACGCATGGCTGCTTTTTATTTCATATTCTTGTTCTACCTTCTGATGTAACATCTGTGTAGCAGCCAGTGATTCTGGTAAAGAGAGACTAGAGACAGACTCATATTAAAGTGCCTCCCCGAGCAGCATCAATAGTATCTGATGTAAGTCTGGGCTTTATCCTGCCTGATCCATCAAAGTCATCGCTCACTCCACGCATCTCCTGCGTTTCTATTAGAAACAATAGATATGCTGTGAACTTTTACTCCTCCACTAAACAACACATGATTTTAGCGACGCCTCACAGAACACACTCAGTCCTTTGTATATCCCATGCTATGGTTTTGTTCTGCTTTTTTAGGCATTTAATAAAATTAAGGTAAATAAACTTTTTGTTTTTTTGCTTTCACACAGCAATGCTGACAACAAAGTCCTGGAACTACACGTGTCTTTGAGAGAATAAGCAAATCAAATTGTCCTAACACAGTTTTGTGTGTTTGTGTGTATGGGGTGGGTTGAATGTTAAAAAACGGAATGACTGGATAGAATTTAGGCACGGTAGTATATACATGGACATCTATGGATGACCTCTATGGATGAATCCATATGTTTCATCCAATGTGGGTCGTGGGAAGCTGAATATAATCCCAGTTGACTTCAGGCGAGAGTACGGGGTTCACCCTAAACATACTGCCAGGTCACAGGACTTACAGTGACTTGCAAAAGTATTCACCCCCCCGCCCGCTTGGCATTTTTCAACCTGGAATTAAAATGTATTGTTTGAAGGTTTGCGTCATTTTATTTCCAGAACATGCCTACAACTTTGAAGATGTGATTTTTTTTTTTTTATTGTGAAGCAAACAACAAATAGGAAAAAATAACAGAAACCTTCAGCAAAAACTATTCACCCCCTATAGTCAGTACTTTGTAGAGCCACCTTTTGCAGAAATTACAGCTGCAAGTCACTTTGGAGAAGTCTCTTGCCGCTGGGATTTTTGCCCATTCCTCAAGGCAAACCTGCTTTAGCTCCTTCATGTTGGATAGTTTCCGCTTGTGAACAGCAATCTTCAAGTCTGACCACAGATTCTCAAATGGATTGAGGTCTGGGCTTTGACTTGGCCATTCCGAAACATTTAAATGTTTCTCCTTAAACCACTCGAGTGTTGCTTTAGCAGTGTGCTTCGGGTCATTGTCCTGCTGGAAGGTAAACCTCTGTCCCAGTCTCAAATCACAGAAACAGGTTTTGCTCAAGAATATCCCTGTATTTAGCACCATCCATCTTTCCCTCGACTCGGATCAGTTTCCCAGTCCCTGCTGCTGAAAAACATCCCCACAGCATGATGCTGCCACCACCATGTTTCACTGTGGGGATGGTGTTCTTGGGGTGATGGGATGTGTTGGGTTTGAGCCAGACATGGTGTTTTCCTTGGTGGCCGAAAAGTTAAATTTTAGTCTCATCTGACCAGAGCACCTTCCTCCATATATTTGGGAGTCGCTCACATGTCTTTTGGCAAACTCAAAACATGCCTTCTTATTTTTAACACTAAATAATGGCTTTTTTTCTGGCCACTCTTCCATAAAGCCCAGCTCTATGGAGTGTACGTCTTATTGTGGTTCCATGCACAGATACACCAGTCTCTGCTGTGGAATTCTGCAGCTCCTTCAGGGTTACCTTTGGTCTCTGTGCTGCCTCTCTGATGAATGCCCTCCTTGCCCGGTCTGTGAGTTTTGGTGGGCGGCCCTCTCTTGGTCGGTTTGTTGTGGAACCATGTTCTTTCCATTTGAAGATGGATTTGATGGTGCTCCGGGGGATCATCAAAGATTTAGATTTTTTTAAAACCCAACCCTGACTTGTACTTCTCAACAACTTTGTCCCTGATTTGTTTGGAAACCTCCTTGGTCTTCATGGTGTGACGTCTCTTGCTTAGTGGTGTTGCAGCCTGTGGGGCCTTTCAGAATGGTTGTGTTTATACTGACAGATCATCTGACACTTAGATTGCACACAGGTGGACTTCATTTCACTAATTATGTGACTTCTGAAGGTAATTGGTCGAACCTATCTCAGCCGACACTGGGTGAAAGTGGGTACACCCTGAACAACTTGAAAGGCCATTTCAAGGCCAACACACACTCGCAACGATTCACACTCATATCCACACCTATGGTCAATTTAAAACATCCAGTGTGTCTAATGTGCATGTCTTTGGACTGTAGGAGAAAACTGGAGTAGCTGAAGGAAACCCAAGCAAGCACGCGGAGAACATACAAACTCCACACAAAATACTGATCCTGGAACTTGAACCCAGGACCGTTCTGCTGCGAGGCAGACATACTAACCACTATGCCACCGTGCCATCCAGAATCAAATCAGTAAATACTAATTACTCCCCATTTTTACTTTGCACAAGTCGCCATAAAATCTAAAATAAGAGCACTGGAAGAGCGCAGACCTTCACCAAGCCTAGCAATCCTCCAGATGAACAAAAATCATCCTATCCCACAATGTTAAACAACATTTAAAAAATTCCCGGATCCAGAATTTTTGATATCCAGAATCTTAAGAATTAACTGGAGTCTTTCTTGTTCAAAGCCCTGCCTCTGATAGATAATTAAAAAAAAAATCTGCACTTAACTTTTTAAAATATTCTGCCAACAAATGCACAAACCGAGGGTAAAACATACCCTACTTGGTGGCGGAAATGATAAAAACTTCACATTTTATTGAGGGGAATCATATTTCAGTTCAGGAAAGTTTTCAGCATATGTAGTGTAAAATGTCAAGATTTCACCATGTGAAGGGTTTTTCACACAGGCCAGCTCACATTTTCTGTGGCAGTGTTTGAACTGTCAAGTGTCAAGTTGGCGTCTGGTAATTGCTTTTGGATCGGCTGGATGCCCGAGGCAAGGACTGACACAACCTTTATCTTCTTCCACCTGCTATGAGGAATTTGCTATCATTTTAGCATATGTCTGAGAACACAAGCGCTTTTGCACATTTCTGCATAATGAACGTTATTACACATGGCTGTTTAGTATTCATTGTGAGGAGGCATTTGTGTGTCTTTTGGCTTGATGTTATCTGTAGCTGTAAATGCTGTTTAAATGTATACAGTAGATTTTTCTCCTGTTTTATTTGGTTGATTATATTAGTTTTTGTGCAGCTTTCAACACAGATGATAATTACATTTTTTAGTGTGTTTGATGTGCTTAATTTAGCCGCTTAATCCTAATTAGGGTCGCGGGGAGGCTGATGCCCATCTCAGCACAGAGGGCGGGGTACACCCAGAACAGCTCGCCAGGCCATCGCAGGAAAACACACATACAACCATTCACACTCACTCTCACACCTAGGGGCAATTTGGCCAACAGCCAGTAAGCCTACTGTGCAGGCGTTTGGTCTGAGGAAGGAAACCGGAGTACCCTGAGGAAACCCACGCAAGCTTGAGGAGAACTCCACACAAAAACATTAATCGAACCCAGGCCTTCTTGCTGTGTGGCAGACGTGCTAACCGCTACATCACCATGCCGCCCGTTTTATTTGTACATTTTAAATTTTTGTTAGTTCACATGAACTACTTTACTGTAATTAATTAATTAATTCATTCATTCATTCATTCATTTATTCATTCAATGAAGCCAATCTCAGCTAAAACTGTGTGAAGGCGAGGTTTAACAATTGTTAATAATATCTCCACTGTAACTACTTCTACTGCTCCCACTAAAACTACCACAGTATGAATTCTACATTCATTCATGTATTTGCCGAACCGCTTAGACCTACTAGGGTCACAGGGAGGCTAGATCCTATCTCAGCCAGTCTGGGCGAAGGCGGCGTACACCCTGACCAGCTCACCAGACCATTTCACAACCATTCACACTCACACCTAGGGTCAATTTGGAACAGCTAAGAAGCCTAATGTGCATGTCTTTGGACTGTGGGAGGAAACCGGTGTACCCGGAGGTAACCCATGCAAGCGTGGGGAGAATGTGCAAACTCCACACAGAAACGTTCTAGGGATTCGAACCCAGGACCTTTCTGCCATGAGGTAGACGTGCTAACCATGCCGCATGTGCACCGTGCCGCCGGGATTAATTCAATGTTTATAATTTAGGTTACAATTTATTGGGAATATGTCAAGGTCAGTGTCAATTTTTCGCTGACCAATGGTTTTAACATTTTACTACATTTTATTATATTTTTAGTCCAGTTGATTTGAGGAGCAAAAATGTCTGAGCCTGGCCAGAATTCGTCTAACTGTAAAATAAATATCATGTAATGTGCCCTTGTCTGTACAGGTTATCCAGGTCGAGCTCAGCTGGATTCTTATCACACAGTCTAGTTCTTCCAGTTTACTTCAGTGAGATTTGCTATTTCAGGAAGTGTCATCATACTGGGGGGAGCTGAGGAGACATGCCGGCACTCAATCTCACATTTTATGGAATTGGAAGAGACAGAAAAACAGCTGCAGCTGTTGAGACTGATCCTAAACCAAAACAATGATTTCTAGTAAAGAGTCAGTCTTTAGGGACGGCTTTCTTGGTAAATTGGTGTGTCTCATAATAAAAACAAAACAAAAACTACTATTACTGCTGCTGCGACGTTTACTACTAATCTTTTTGCTAACTGTTACCACGAAAGCTACTTTTACTACTACAACTAATTCTATTACTGCTGTTACCACCAATACTATCACTGTTACTACTACTACTACTAATGCTACAATTCTTACTACTGTTACTACTGATTCTATTAATTCTCACTCTCACTGACTCATTTGCTGTACCGCTTAATCCTATTAGGGTCGCATGGAGGCTGGAGCCTATCTCAACCGACACTGGGCAAAGGCGGGGTACACCATGAACAGCTTGCCAGACCATTGCAGGGCAACACACACAGCATATTCACACATTAGGGTCAATTTGTAACAGCCAATTTGCCTAATCTGCATGTCTTTGGACTGTCGGAGGAAACTGGAGTACCCAGAGGAAACGTTACTAATATTACTATGCTGCCAGATAGCTGTGATACTGTATATCTGAGCAGTGTTTTTGTTGAATTATATACACTGGATGACACCAACAATACACCCTGTTAAATATTAATCAAGGTGACATTGATCCCCGGTGGGAAGTTTGCATGTTCTTGTGTGCATATGTGTGTGTGTTGGCCCTGCGGTGGTCTGGCTAGCTGTTCAGGGTGTCGGCTGAGATAGGCTCCAGTCTAATAGGTGTAAGCAGTTCGGCTAATGAGTGAGTATAAGATCAAGAGTAATATTGACGTGGGGGAGGGGTGTGTTTGGGGAGGGGGGGCATTTGGTGTGAACTTGCCGTGGGTTAGCAGTGCCGTGGTGTCTGCTTTAGTATGCAGTGTGTGTGTGTGTGTGTGTGTGTGTGTGTGTGTGTGTCGTTGGCTGTGCAGCACCGCCTGCTTTAGTATTCACTGTGTGTTTGCTTGAGACAAGGAGCTCCATTCCTCTGCGACTTGTTTCCTTTCCTGTCAGTCCATCAGTCCTTCGCATGCCTTCCTTATTTCTTGTCCTCTTCACACACTCACTCACTCACCTGCGCACACACACACACACACACACACACACACACACACACGCACACACGTCTCTCACAAGGGTCATCGATCAGTCTTTATTGAAGCTGCCGCTCACAGAAACAGAGGAAGTGTGATTTCTGTGCGGATGTAAAAGGAAAAAAAAAACTCTCATCACCATGGTAACTGTTCACCGTTTTCCTAAACAAATAATCAGACAGGAAGTGTTTTTCCAGAGAGAAGTTAGCAGGTTATTACATCGTGATGTTGATGAATATGAAAGCTGGGATAGGAGGAAAGGCTCATCTGTATACACTCTCCACGTCATTAAACATCTCTTCCACGGCGTGTTTTTCACACGCCGTGTGTGCTACCCGTCTTCCTTATCAGTGTCAGATTTACGGTTGATCTCTGTGCTTCGAAACCTGCTGGTGTTGTTGTACCTGATAGACTCCTGTCATCAGCACACACTCCATCACCGCGTCTGTGTTGTTTATATTCAGTGCAGTGGGTTTTGTAGGAACTGTGATCCTGTTCTGTGAGTTTGTGCAGTAATGAACGTGTTGTGTGTTTGTTCTTATCCACAGAGAGCTCCTCCTCACGCTGGCGCTCGGTCAGGTCCTGTCTCTGCTCATCTGCGGGATCGGACTGACCAGCAAGTACCTGGCTACCGATTACCACGCCAACACACCCGTGTTCCAGTGCTTTCTCAACTACATCCTACTGTTCCTGGTGTACACCACCACACTCGCAGTAAGGCAGGGTAAGAATGAATGTTTTTATAAGCCATTTTATTGTTTTTTACGGGGGGTGGTGTGTGACAGGGAAGCGAGTGCATGCCATCCTTCCGGCCAATTAGCACCCATGGACTCCCGGTCACAGATGGCTGTAGCATCAACCTGGATTCGAACTTGCGATCTCCAGGCTGATAGTCACGCACCTTGTCGATGCACCACTTGGGAGCCCATACAAATATTTTAAGGTTGGATAGGATGCTGAATGAGCTGCAGAAGGATTTTTGAAGACAGACAGCACACATTTATCACAGAAAAGTTTGCTCCGCATATGAAAAAAAATCAAAAAGGTAAAATAAATTACATAAATTCATTTGCTGAACCACTCAACCCTACTAGGATCGCAGGGAGGCTGGAGTCTACCTTGGCTGACTTTTGGGTAAAGGCGGGGAAAACACTAAACAGCTCACCAGTCCATCACACACAACCAGTCACACTCACACTTACACCTAGGGGCAGTTTGGAACAGCCGAGTAGCCTAATGTGCATGTCTTTGGACTGTGGGAGGAAACTGGAGTACCCGGAGGAAACCCACACCAACTCGGGGAGAACATATAGCTCTGCACAGAAACACCCTCGCCAAGCGCGCCTCGAACCCAGGAACTTCTTGCTGTGAGGCAGACGTGCTATCCACTACTCCACCAAAAAAAAAAAAAAATCCTTAATTCTTTTGGTGTTATTGACCAGATTCCATGATTGTATTCATGTATTTTTTAACTGTCTGTACTACTTGCACAGCTTAGTTGTTTTCTTCCCTATGCAAAACTAAGCTTCTACATTAAGACATTTAACAATAGATGTTAAAATGTAACAGTGCCTGTTAATGTGCAAGGGTAAAAAAAAAAAAAGAAAAAAAAGAAGTGGTATTCCTAAGTGGTTGGTGTCCTGAGGCGCTCTCAGAGATCTTTAAACAAAAAAAGCAGCAAGTTTCCATCCACTAATCCCCCGGTAATTAAAAAAAAAAAAAAAGGCAAGCATGTATCCGGTGGATCATTAATTCTAGATTTCCTTTTGGACACCGCTGGTACTGAATATTTCTCTCCAGTTCAACAGTAGCGCTCGCTGGCCCTGTAAGGAAGACATAAAATTGGTGTGGTAGATACTGTAAAATGAAAGATGTCTGATTGAAGTGGGTTGCGGTAAGGGAGTAGTTCTTCGTTTAGAAATGAGTGGCTTTTATACTCATTACTGTTTCATGTGGCCGTTTCTCCAATCCTCTCGAATGGTTCTCTGATGGCTCCCTCAGTGCTCATAAACAGTAAGCACCAAGCGGGGAAAGAATCAAGGGTAAGCCATTGTGAAGAACATACTTACTGAAGAAGGAGTGGGTCATAATTTTATCTGGAATATTATCCTGACATTTCTAGGAAATAGTCTCATGAGAAAAACGGGGTGTCTAACGAGAATGTATGGCACATGACGGGGTTAGAATGGAAATAACTATCTATGTCTTTATATTTATTCCATCTGCACACTGCATAGGAGGAACACTCATGAAAACCACCCCACGCAGTGAACGAATTTGAAAAATGATGTTTTGATCACTGGTAAACTGGTACTTTGATAAAGTAGGAGTGTTGAGGATCCATGTCCAAAAATCTGTGTCATCCAGTGACCAGTAGTTTTTTGTTTGTTTGTTTGTTTCCCCATTTTCTGATAATTTCAGTCGTATACAGTTCCCACCCATCAAGTGTTGCCTTCACTTTCAAACGATTACCACCAACCAGGGAGGGGCGTAAGCATGCACACGCCCCCTCCAAGACATGTGATGCTGCCACCCACATCTTTACGAACTGCTGCGCATGCATATTCAAGGACGGCCTAACACACTCGGAGGGAAATCGCTATCCGCCCCCTTGTACCATGATTGGCTGGTGATCGCTGTGAGTGACAGGGAAGTGAGTGTATTCCATCCCTTCCTCCCATGAGAGCTCGACCAATTAGCTCCCACGGATGGCTGTGGCACCAACCCAGATTCGAATCAGTGATCCCCAGGCTGATAGTCGCTCAACTTGTCGATGCGCTACCCTGGAGCCGATGACCAGTAGTTTTTCTGTGGTGGGTACTTGAATAAAGGTGTTTTAGAAGTGATATTTGTCCCTGTCATTTACGTTATTGGCTGTCATTTACATTATTGACTGATTTAATAGTCTGCAATAAGAATAGAATTTGGTATGTACTTATAGGTAAACATAGTATACATGAAAACTTTTAAAAATGAAGTAGTGATTGGTCTAAATGCTCAAAAACATGTCTAAACATGCGTAACATGCCTGCGGACATAAAAAAATTTAAAATGTGAGGGTTGTGGGTCACTTCGATGGACTGTTAAGAGGAGAAATATTGGTGACAGTCTCAAAAAATTTCAACATGCCTGAGTAGCTCTGGTCATGCTCTTTATGTTCCCATTATTAACGGATTTACAGACTGTATTTATACCCTGGCGTAGATTTCATGAGCCTCACCTATATACTTTACAGTAAAATGAACTTCAGGACCTGTAACAACAATACATGACAATTAATAATTATGCACCAAAGGCGAGGTGGATGTGAATGAATAGTCTAGACTCTTCAATTTAGCAACATCCACCAAGCCTGAGGTGCATAACTATTTTAGTATATACTACAAGGGAACAGAAGCAATAAAACAAGATTTTTTATGGGTTATCTCTTACATTTTGTAAATACAGGAAAGCTTCGAACGCAAGTGTCTCTTTAAATCGTTTTAAGAGTTTAGGTATAATGCACGAAAACATTGAAAAGCAAACTACAATGAGATTTCTATAGTTTATATTTACATATTTCAACCATGACAGAGGCAAGTCAGATGATAATCTACTCATTCAGGAATGAAAGTGCCCTTTGTAAAGGTGTTTTTCTATATAATACAAGAATATATGAAATAATGATGACACCACCTCCTGTGAGTGTCCGTCGTTTTGATTATTCATCCAGAATAATGTTTTTTCATTTTGAGATAGTGGACCAATCAGTTCGCACCGTTCCCGTGTAGTATATGCTAATACCGAACAGATACAGTAGACAGGGTTTTCCACAATATGCACATACTGTCACCAATCCTTCCTCTTGACATGCAGCACATTTCTTTCACCCATTGTTTTTGGATCTGATGTTATCTTTATCATCGGCATGGTGGCACAATGGTTAGCACGTTCGCCTCACAGCAAGAAGGTCCCGGGTTCAATTCCTGGGCTCGGGACATTTCTGTGTGGTGTTTGCATGCTCCCTCGTGCTTGTGTAGGTTTCCTCCGGGTACGTCGGTTTCCTGCCACAGTCCAAAAACACGCACAGTAGGCTGATTGGCTGTTCCAAATCGCCCCTATGTGAATGGTTGTATGTGTGTTGGCCCTGCAATGACCTGGCGAGCTGTTCAGGGTGTACCCCGCCTTCACCGAGAGTCGACTGAGATGGTCTCCCTGTGAACCTAATTAGGATTAAGCAGCTCAGAAAAGAAATGAATGAATGTTGGCACATTAGCAAAAGCAGCTAACTATACTAGCTGTGTATAATCACCAGATGCGCAGAATAGCGATCTCTGCTATATTCTTCCATGCTTTATTCTTCTTCATTATATCTTTTATTTCATTAATCAGACTTTAACTTTCTTTTTTCCTATGTGCATCATAAAGTAAAATTAATTACTGGTAGGAAATAAAGTAAATTTAATGGAACAGAAGAAACCTTGGCCTACACTCACTATAGGATTGGTTCGAGGAATCATCCCAGTCAGTTGGTTGTATTTATCACAGTACTGTCTCATATATAATATAAATTGACTTCAGAATGTCTCTTGTGTTGCTGACATTGAAATTTTATATTTCTTGTGGTTGGCTTATTCTTTTCTATAATACAGCTTTACTGTGTGTGATTGTGGAAAAAAAATATCCTGTCTCTGTTGTGCTTTCAATAATTGACCTGCGTAAATCAAATATCCTCTCGAAAATGAAAAAATAAGACTGTGACTCAAAACCAGCCGCTGTTAAATAAAGCACGTATTTCTGATGCAATGTCGGTAAAAACCTCTTCCTCTTGTTTCGAACATAAAAACATTCAGATTGTCTTCTGATATTGGTGTGCCTGAAATGTCTTGGGAAGATGATTATTCTGAAGATAACGTCCTGTGTTTGAGCTCATGCGGACACATTAACAGTGAGCGTTATGTAACCAGAGTTTCCTAGAAATGTGCAGTGCATCTTTCAGTGCAGCGTATCGGACATATTCACCGAAGTTAGCAGATGTAGCAGTGACAGATCTGGAAACATTTCATTCATGTCGGAATTACAGTAATTTCTAAAGACACACTCCGAGATTCTTCTCAGAGCCACTGATTTCCTTAAACTAAGCAAAGAATTGTTTCCATAGCAACCCCAAAATCAATGAAATGATGAAAGTATATGTTGATATTGTACTGGTTGATTTACAAAGGGGAAGGCCTCTGGCCGCTGTGAAGGTGTGGTCGCAGTTACACGGTCTTGCTCGTCACTTGCTGCCGATCACTCAATTGTTCCACATGTTTTGCATGCTGGCACAGTCACTACGTTGTCTTTCTTTTTTTTTTTTTTTTTATGTATATGTGTATATATATATATATATTTTTGTTGTTGTTGTTGTTAATAACTTTTTTAAATTATAATTAT
>JAQMYF010000017.1:3549899-3560983 GCA_030014195.1 Neosilurus mollespiculum
ACATAGATTCCATAACACAAATCAACAGTAAATAAATAAATGAATCAGATTATCAAGAGGAGACTTATACCCATAAATCTCTCCTTGGAAAAGCAAATTTGTTCGGCACAACACAGCAACCAGACTGACATTCTGCTTGCTATGATCCTGAACAGGACAGGTTTAAGGAAAAAAAAATTAACAAAGGGGAATTGATTGATGCAAACCTAATATAAATATTCAGGCACTGCCTAAAAGCAGAGCTCCAAGAATGTTTGCATGTGTAAGTTTATAGAAATATGCATGCGTAAAGTATAGAAATAAGCTGTGAAGTGCAACTGCGTTGAGCGCCAATGGTGGCGGCTTGCATAATATTGGGCCGCCTGTGTGAGCACGGATGCAGAAACAAAGTCGAGCTTATGGCTTTACCACATTTGAACGTTTCCACGGAGCTCCATTAAAACCTAAAAACGTTAGTGGCTCTGCATTTATCTATGAAAATTTTTAATTCATGAAATGCTTAATGCACACACTGAACCTCATATTAAAGACTCAATGAGGGGCTGATAACCTGAGTGGTCTGACCAACAGAAAGATGGATTTGAAAAAAGGACATGAAAGTTTGATTTTTTTAAAATGCTCACAATACGATTCAAGGTCATAAGGAAGGTTATGGCACGCATAGACCTTATCCACATGTCAAAATATGACCTTATCTTATTTTTACATTTTTGTGGTTCTCAGCCCCATCTAACTGTCATTAAAACCCCAGTCAGACTCAGCCACGTTCCCTCTATGTCCTCAGAAAAAGTGTTTGGACGAAGTAAGAATTTGTATAATGTTGTAGGAACACAGTAGATCCCGATTAAGCTGTGGTATGGTCTCCAAGGACCTGGTTGAACTTTGGACATTTAAAGAAAATGTAGCATGGACATGGTCAAATGAGGACACAGTAAGAACTTAAAAATGATGCGGTAATGAGAGCATTGATGTAGAACGATGTAACTGAAACCTAGTTTTTCAGCTTTTTCAACTTTTTTTTCAGCTTTTTCAACTTTTCAGATGCAGTATAAGCATGGTTCGGACTTGTTGAACGTCGATGTGGACACAAGAGTACTTGCAGAATGAATGAAAAAGGGCATGAGCAGGTGCATGGAAAATGTGGTTGGCTATCTTCACATTGGAGGAAGCACATGTCAGCCTTCACCCTACGGGACTGCTAGCTTATAACAACCAGACGGACGCAATGAGAATGTGATACTCGCGAGGTGCAATCTGATTGGTCGTAGTAAGAGTATAGTTTGTTGTAGTGCATACATGATCATGTGCACGATAAGAAATTAGTAGTAACGTTAGACAATGTACGAACCTGACATGGATGTAGTAAGAACACAATATGAATTTGAAAAACTGTATATTTTTCCGTTTTGACCACTCCGTCCATCAGAATTTTCAGGACGCAGTACGCCCTTCATGGTCTTTGTGTGCATGTGATGTCTGACTATAGGAAGGATCAGTAATATAAAATTGAATGATTTTGCATGATTAACACTCTGCGAAGCTCTTTTGTTGAAAGCGATCACAATGTTTAAGAATTTTTACATAATATTTAAGGAAACAAACCATTAAACACATAAGTGTACTAGGTTTAACCATTAGAGGCTCGTCCTTAGGGCAGGTGAGACACCTTCTTCATCATCTTTATAGAAACCTCCATCTCAACTCCATACCTTATTAAACTGTGTGAATGTGCGTATATCACCTTTAAATATCACATACAGTATATAACCTTTAAAAAAGTGTTGTTGTTTAACAGACATAAACTTATGTTGATATTCTGTTGAAGTTCTCACCTTCCTTTCTGTAGCACACTCATGATGCAGCTTACACACCACCCTAACAGAGCTTCCGTTGAGATATTATTGCACCTAGTGGTAAAAAAAAAAGTGAAGTGGAATTACCACAAGTAGCGAAGAGGCCCACTGGTGCGATAATTCTCTCTGCTTCTTGCTGACTTTGGAGGAGGAGAGGGAGGATTGAACAAGATTGGGGTTAACAACAGGGTTGCCAGATTGTGTTAAATCCAAGACACTTCAAGCCTCCAAGTCTTTGTTTAGTAGCCAGTAATTGGAATTAAATTGAATCACTTCGCAGAGAGAAGCAGTGACGTGTCATGTACTGAACCAATTCTTTACTAAATTCTTCCCAGAACATGACGCAAATAGACAGTAAAACATGGCCACTAAAAGCTACAATTCCCACTGCAACGTATTACTTTTACATTCGCAGTCTCCCGATCAGGACGGCACGGTGGTAAGCACGTCCGCCTCACAGCTAGAAGGTCATAGGCTCGGACGTTTCTGTGTGGTGTTTGCATGGGTTTCCTGAGGTGTACTCCGATTTCCTCCCACAGCTCAAAGACATGCACATTAGGCTAACTGGCTGTTCCAAATTGCCCTTAAGTGTGAGTGTATTCAGAGTGCACCCTGCCTTCATCTAGTGACCTTCTTCCCAGCGACCCTAGTAGGATTTAGCAGTTTGGCAAATAGGTGAGTGAGAGTAAGTCTCCTGTCCATGGATTATTTAGCCGGACTCAGGATATAGTAAGCAGATTTCTTTTTTCATCCGGAGTACCATTCATGGTGGTACTGTGGTTAGCACATCCACCTCACAGCAAAGAAGGTCCCGGGTTCGATTCCGGGGCTCGGTGTTTCTGTGTTGAGTTTGCATGTTCTCCTCATGCTTTCATGGGTTTCCTCTGGGTACTTTAGGGTTTTTTTTTGCAAGCATGGGAAGAACATGCAAAGTCCACAGAGATACAGTCTTGCCAGGCACGGGGCATGAACCCAGGACCTTCTTGCTGTAAGACTCAAGTGTTATCCACTTTGCCATCGTGATGCCATCTGAGTAACTAGTAATAAATCCATACTAAGTATTTGGATATTATTTATGTGTGCTAATAGTATAAAACTATGAGTATTCAAATGTATCTTCTGCCTTATTTTCCTGCTTTTATCTTCTGGTTTTGATCCTGTTTTTGTTTCCTGGGTTTTTAATTTTGGCTCCGGATTTGCACTTGATTGCTGAGCGCCTGACACCTGCCTGTTTTCTGACAATGATTTTGCTATACATTTTGGATTATTATTATTATTATTATTGTTTTTAAACAATCTTTTCATCTGCACTTGCCTTCACTTGCAGTCTGATACAGAACGGATTGGTGAAGGGAAAGAGGAATTATGGAGTGGATAATATCTGTACATCAGTAACGACATGCTTTACAGGCATTGAGAAAATTAACAAAATGTCTCTACGGGTCTTCTAAGGATCGTTTTTGTTAGGACTAGTTTCTGGTCTTTAGTGCGTTTAGACATAATTGGGTTGGAGATTTTGCTGAAAACTGCCAACCCTGGTGAGTTCTGTTACCCAGAATACAGTCGAACCAAGTGAAACCTAAAAGCAGCTGCTTGAATCTACACTGGATGTCTATATTGTGAATTTTTAACTGCCCTTTTACAGAGGTATTTAGTTTTGTTTGAGGTGATCTTATTATTAATTTTGTCCTACATCTTGGCCTGAGTTTAAACCTCTCTCCCTATGAATATATATAGTACCAGTCAAAAGTTTGGACACAATTTCTTATGTGTCCAAACTTTTGACTGGTACTGTATATATATAAGAACAAGGCTCGGCGCTGTACCAGAACTCCCATACTGAAAACAATGAACACCAGAAATCCATATTACTTCAGTTATTTTTTATTTTATAAACAAATATGCTTAAAAAGTGTTATTTATGTATTTAAATCATTTAACATATAATGTATTTATGATATAGTTATATATATTTTTTCATATTAAATAGTCTTAAATCAGTGGAAGAACATCAGACAAGTTGGATGTTGCCCAAGTTCCTCACTCACTCACTCATGTGCGAACCACTTAATCCTAATTAGGGTCACACCAAGAAAAAAGGAGAAGGTGTGCCAAGTTTTAATCGCATTCCTCATTCATTCATTCATTCATTTTCTAAGCTGCTTAATCCTAATTAGGGTCACGTGAAGGCTGGTGCCTATCTCAGCTGACACAGGGAAAAGGCGGGGCACACCATGAACAGTTCGCCAGACCATTACAGAGCAACACATTCACAACCATTCACACTCACCCTCACACCTAGGGGCCAATTAGCCTACTGTGCATGTTTTTGGAGACCCAGTATCCAGAGGGAACCCACTCAAGCGCGAGGAGAACATGCACACTCCATACAGAAGCAGCCTCACTGAGCACTGGAGTTGAACCCAGGACCTCCTTGCTGCGAGGCAGACGTTCTAACCACTACACCACCGCGCCGTCCCTTTCTCAAGTTCCTGATTTCCAAAATTCCAAGTTGAATGACCGTCCAATTGCACTCGTATCACAGTTTTGACTGCAGAATTTTTTTCAGAGTTATGGGTACAGTTGATTGAGGCATAACTTTAGGAGAAGGAAAAAACTGAGCCTGGTGAGGGACCAATTTTTACGTGAACGGTTTTTACATTTATCATAATTCCGACATGACATGAACACAGTGTATATTTTATGAACAAATATTTTCAAGGACATATTGTTCCTTTTCAAGCAGGAAGCAACAGCTTCGAAGTCGAAGGTCTATGATGACACACATCCAGTGAAAGCCAAAAAACTGCTGGTGAAACCATTTCCGTTTCACTTCCGGATTCGAAAATTAAAATACTAAATTAAGTACTTTTACTAGTCTTGGCTGATCAACTACCTCTGGTGTGAGCTATAAGTAAAACTGTGTAAATTTCATTTTTGTCTTGTAGAAACACTCCTTTAATGTTGATCAGTCAACTGCCACATAAGATACTAAGAGACCTGATCAGGCATCATAAAAGTCCCGCTCCTAAAAACAGCCAATATATAATTTTTAGTTAGATTTTTTTATCTTTTATTTTGGCATCAGTTGTTTCATTAGGCGCTAGTTTTTTATTTTATTTTGTGGCCTGTGCACTTACTGTGTGAGCGAGCAGAACACTTTAGTTGTTTCAGGGCGGCGAGTCATCAAAGTGGTGTGTCCGAACGGACGCTGCCGAATTGCTTTGCTGCCTTTATTTTTCTCTGGTGATTGTGGAACGTTATTCAGTGCTCCAGTAAACATGGCTGCACACCATGGCACCATCTCTTTGCTTCGGCTCCAGTAGTGAGTGGACGTTCCTCTGTCCTCTCCTCTATTCCTCACTTCTTGTCTCACGAACTCGTATGACCCTTGGCGCCCTGCTCAAATTCGATTTAAACCTAAACTGTGGCGCCGCTGAATTGGGGTCAGCAGATAGAGGAGGAATTGTAGAAGCGGAAACTGTCTGTGCTCTCTCTCTCTCTCTCTCTCTCTCTCTTTCTCTCTCTCTTTCGAGCTGTGACGCTTATCGGTGGAAGAGATGAGTCATGGCTCCTCATATTAATGCAGCCGGTCCGTTATTAATTATACTGGGCTAATGCTGATAGGAATGCTTCAGATGAAGGCATTCGTGTCCGTCTGGCGTTATTAAGGCTGGCTTATATTATGCCAATTAAGAAGCACCGTGCTTGGCTGATCAGAGGGGATGTTGCTGCTTTTAATTAAAGCTCCGAAAACTTTTATTCGGTTGACAGGTCTGATAGGAAATCTCTGAGGTAATGCATGTCAACATGACAGCTTTTATTTAGCTTATGGCTACACTCAGTGACCAGTTCTGTTTGAGACAAATAAAACACTACACTAGATAAAATAGTACTGGCCTGTGTCATGTCATGTCATATATCGTATATCATATGTTATGCCATGGCATAATTTCATGTCCCTATGTTGTCATATATGCCATGTCTTATCATATAATGTCATGTATGGTATATCATACATCATGTCATCGATCATGACATATATCATATGTTGCTAAGTTGATGATGATTGGCTGTTATGTATCGCTGACTTGCATGATGAAAGATTTATCCTTAATAATGAAACTGAAACCCAAAAATAAAGGCTTATACACCACCACTCAGAGTTGCACAGAATAAAAAAACACAATCTATCTCAGGCAGACAGACTCTATGGTAAATAAATGCTTGTGACAGAAAATCAGAAGCTCAACATAACATGAACACGTTAAACGGATAATTAAACTAACCAAACAGGTGATACAAATGAACAAGGGAATCTTAAAGGCAGTGAAAAGTAAACCCAGGCTCGAACACCTATCAGGAGTTCATCCAATAACCACGCCTCTTCATAATATACTCACTATGCCTCTTTCTATGATTGTGTTGTTCATCAGCAGGTTACTATATAGGCTACTATATATACTTTTTTAAATATTATTTTGCACTACGGCTTTTATTATGAAAATACATTAAACGAATATTAGCCAATAATGATTTGCCTCAAATATTTTTGTGCGTTTGTTTTGGTATTTTTCCCCCTCTCTCAATTTTATTATTATTATTATTATTATTATAATTATTATTATTATTATATTTGTCTCTAAGCAAACACTCAGTTAAATATGCTGAATATTTCACATTTCTTATTCCTTGTGTCTTGGTATGGTGGGACTTTATACATAAATTTAAGGTTCAGAGGTGATTACACTGTCTGGCTTGGTTTGCTTCTCCCTTATATTCTTTCTTTCCTTTTTTCATCTCTCGCTCTCTCTCTGCTCCAGTCTTAAGATAGATCTGGTGTGTAGACTTACTCAACTTCCGACATCTGTTGGTGCAAAAGCTGATCTGAAGATGCTCCAAGCAATTAAATAAACATTGGGATCTGAGATCAATCCTTGTCTTCTGCCTCCTGACAGGGTTTTTTTTTTTGTTTTTTTTTTTTTTTTTGCTAAAAATGTTTTTGCCAGGAAAGAATTTTCGTATAATGTGACTATGGTGTGATATTTAGCAGTCGCTTCGTGACAGTTTGCACTCTGAGTTTATTTATGGTGTATATGTGTAGAACATGCCGTTTTACAAACAGGAGCGCTGATATCTTACATACTGTAACAAAATTACATGTTGTTTAAAGTATATGCAAATTGAGATGCTTCTTCCTTAGGTGCAAAAACTACAAGCTGGATGCAAATGCAATTAATTGTTGCACCTATAATTAATAAATTACCAAGCTTTAAAATCTTTTGTAAATCTAATTCTTGCCCTTCAGTTGTATTAATTTCAGAATAAATAAAACACAAAGAAAATCCCTTTTTCTACTTGGAAACTTTGGCCAGTCTCTTTAACCTTTAACCCTGTGCTCAGTTCATGATATGAAATTAAAATGGCTGCTCACAGCATTAAGAGTAAATAAAATACCACGTCTTTGTCTTTAAATGAGAGAAACTGTAATATTAACTATGGAGGGACAGCACAATCTGATTAGAATCAGAATCAGAATACTTCCCGGAGGAGATTGTGTGAATTGTGATTAGTTGTCTTTCTTGGGGTTAATAGACATTATTATCCATTTAAGATATTTTCTCATTTCTGATTGGTGGAAAGACATCAGATAATTCTTGGTATTTTTCTACAAGCCAAATTATTACATCATTGCCATCGGATAACCAAATTATTGCATTGTTGCCTTTGGATAAGTTGAATGATTTTTCATTAATGATAAAACAATAATAGAATTTGACTTTTGTATGATATGGAGAATTATTTGGTCTCAGAGAGTGTAGTCGAATAATTCTCTGTATCATACTTCGCCTCATTCAACAATTGCTCATTATCCCAACTGGATAATTCAAAAATACTTGAATCAAAATGGTTGATAAAGACTCACAATTTCTTACAGTCACTTGGAGCAGGTGGTATAATCATAGTCCACTAAAAATTCATTTTGTTACTTTGATTTTAGGTTTTTACATAATACTGTATATACTAAAACTTTGAAGAAGTTTAAAAACAAGCATCTTAATAATTAAATTGTACATCTTCATGGAGAATTTTCAAGTTATAGGTTATCTTTAGTAAGTTGCTTTGCCCAAAGTATGAAATACATATGTGTGCACCGTCTTGGGAACTATTTAGTGGCATCCACTGAATAATTGTAAATTATACATTTCATCTGACAATCCCACTCCACACCACTAGATGTCCTCATCACCGGAATTCGTAATCTACTGCTGATTTTTCCCCCAAGCAAACCTGATCTCCATTAGTCTTTCATTCAGACATGATATAAAAAAAAACCTTTCCTGTTGCTCTTTGCAAAAATCTTAGCCTCTTTCTTGATTTCTTTCATTTGTTTTTTGTTTTTTTTTGTTTAGTTTTTTTAAGTTTATTTATTTATTTTTTTAATTTTTTATACAGTTTGTGAGTGGCATTGTGGTTAGCACGTCCTCCTCACAACAAAAAGTTCCTTGAGTCCCTGGCTCGGTGAGGGCGTTTCAGTGCGGGGTTTGCATTTTCTCCCCGTGTTTGCATGGGTTTCCTTTGGGTACACTGGTTTCCTTCCACAGTCCAAAGACATGTAGATTAGGGTAATTGGTTGTTTCACATTGCCCATAGGTGGAAGTGGGAGTGTGAATGTGAATGGTTGCGTATGTGTGTGTGTGTGTGTTGGACCTGTGACAGTCTGTCGAGCTGTTCAGGGTGTACCCGACCTTCGTCCAGGATTGGTTAAGAGAGGCTCCAGCCTTCCTGCAACCCTAATAGGATTAAATGGTTTGACAAATGAGTGAGTGAGTACTCTTTTGGGTGTGTCTTTGAGAGACAAAGATCACCTGGGTGTTGTACCCAAACAACACATACATGCCTATTGATTAGCCTTATTTTGTACATGATCTCATTCATGCATTTCATGTACATGCTACAAAACATATCCACACTGTGCACATTAATTAGTCGTAGCCATTATTATCCTAATATGCATCTATATTTGGAATGTAATAGACTGGTGGCATTTACAAACCACTCTGTTATAATTGTAATATTAGCGTCTTTGCTTCTTATGGTGTTTTAAACACAATGCATCCTGGTAAGGAAATAAAAGTGTATTTCCAATGCGACATGATAGACACAGGGTGGTGTGTCCTGTATCCATCTGCCCCTGAGCCATGTGAGAGAAAGCAAACGCAGCCCAATGTCCCACTTTCCAACAGGACAATGGTTGACTGGCATATGGTTCTCTCCCCTATTGTTCAAGGAATCAAAAATAAATGTGGATTTCTGGTGCCAGCTCTCGCCTGACCAATCTGTCAGCACTGAGCTGTAGACTGCCAGGTGGAACTCGTCCAACAGAAAAGAGCATGTGTGTGGCTGGGACTGCTAAAATCACAGAAAAGCTGACAACAGTTGCTGCGAAAAAATGTGTGGAAAAATAGAGTGGGTTTCATGGAGAGGCACTTGGTGGTTTTCTGACCGCCTCGCCGTGTCCAAAAGAGCGCTGAACTCTGGTTAGCGGATCGATCTGTTAGCAGCATGGCGTGTATAGTAAATGGGGAGGGTTAACCTCACTGTATGCAGTTTCATTTTACAATGACAAAGATTCTTGGCTAATAAGAGACACATTGCAATCTCCTTTCTTTTCTGGCTTAAAGGAGAAACAAATGCCAGGAAAAAAAACAAGCAGCCTTGGAGACCATGAAATATACACAGGTAAAAATGATTATTTATTTATTTTTGATAATAAATGAATTTATGGATTTATTGAGTAAGTTGAATTAATGACATCTGTTACTGATGCATTTTTACGTGTGTGTGTGTGTGTGTGTGTGTGTGTGTGTGTGTGTGTGTGTGTGTGTTTAAACAACTGAGTTCATAATAAAGGAAAATTTAATAGGAGACTCATGTTTTGGTGTGTGGAACCAAAACTTTGGGTTTGATTTATTTATTTATTTATTCCATTTTCCTGAAATCATATCAAGTCAGAAGCAGCACAGGATAAAGACTGGACGACTTTACACACAAACACACACACACACATATATATATATATATGGGGTCTTGGATTTGAGTCCCGGGAGCGGGCGTTTGCATATTCTCCCTGTGTTTGCGTGGGTTTCCTCCAGGTACTCAGGTTTCCTCCCACAGTCCAAAGACATGCACGTTATGCTAATTGGATGTTCCAAATTTTTCAAATTGGCCCTAGGTGTGAGTGTGAATGGCTGTGTGGGTATTGCTCTGCGACAGCTTGGCGAGCCATATTAGAAAGTATTTATTACTCCTATTACCGACACATATATATATATATATAAATTGTTATAAGAAATGCTGCCAAACACCAAATACATTTTTTTACTATACTTTTTTTGTCTGAGGTAGCAGTCCACTGCATCTTAAGGACATGAATACAAATAACTCTTCCCTCATAAATATTGTGGTTTCCTTTGTATTTAGTCAAATCTTCATACGGCCCTGTATGAATTTGATTTCAATGTATGTCATGTTTTTGTAAATGGAGATTACCTACACATTTATTTAAAATTCAAATAGACTAATGAATAATAAAGGCAGCAACGTGCTAAGAAGATTACAGAGTGCTTTATTAACACACTACCGTGGCTGTTTAGTCTCATTTCAAGTCCTGACTTAGTAGATTCTAATTCCAGAAGCAATCGTCATCGTCCTCACAACAGATTCTGTCGGGATTGTGGCAGAAAGTCAGTTACCTCCTTCTGACTGAAATCTGATTTGTACAAATAAAGTTCTTTTCTCTAACTGTATATGAGAGAGCGAGAGACAGACAGACCGACAGACAGAGAGGGACCGAGACAGAGAACAAAAATAGCATTAGAGTGTGAGAGTGATGCTGAGGTGCTGATATGTAGTACGACTACAGCTGTTGCACTATGTTGTGTTCCCATGCTGAGAGATAATCAATGACCCTCACCAGCTAACCGCTATGATTAGCCAAGTCACTTTTATCCCTGTCTCCTTTTATCCCCAACACGGAGACGCCAACTTGGATGTTTTTTATTTTCTTATATAAATCCACCACAATCTTCTAATTGAATCTATGGCATCATTTTAAATACCGTGCTCCTGTCTTTATGCTGAAGATATGGGATATTCATTCATTCATTCATCTTCTTCCGCTTGTTCCGGGGTCGGGTCGCGGGGGCAGCAGCCTAAGCAGTGACTCCC
>JAQMYF010000017.1:3561083-3573862 GCA_030014195.1 Neosilurus mollespiculum
AGAGTGTTGCGGCCGGGACGAAAACCACATTGTTCCTCCTGAATCCGAGGTTCAACTATCGGCCGGATCCTCCTCTCTAGTACTCCTGAATAGACCAGAATATATGAAATAGAATATGGGATATAATAATAATAATAATATTATTAATAATAATAATAAAATCTCAATGCAGTGATTTAGAAAGCATATAAACTGAGGGTTATTCCTGCTGATCATTTTATATAATTAATAACAAAGGTGTATTCTTCTCAGACACATGCACCCACATTGATTCATTCATTCATTCATGCATTTACCAAACCGCTTAATCTTACCAGGGTCATGGGGATGCTGGGGCCTATCTCAGCCAACACTGGGCAAAGGCGGGGCTCATCCTGAACAGCTCGGCAGTCTATCACATGGCAAACACACACACAACCATTCACACTCACACTCACACCTAGGGGTGATTTAGAACTGCCAATTAGCTTAATGTGCATGTCTTTGGACTGTGGGAGGAAACCAGAGTTTCTGGAGGAAATACAGAGAGAACATGCAATCTTTAAACAGATACGCCCTCGCCGAACCCAGGCCCTTCTTGCTGTGAGACAGACGTGCTAACCACTACGCCACCGCGCCACTCCATCCACGCACAGTCTAAGAAAAATTACTGCACAAAACTAAAATCCCACAGATACAACGGTAATCATTAAATGGAATCTTACTCCATTTATGAGGATGGTTAAATTGGAAACTGCAGTGTATTAAAAGTAACAGCTTGAAATATCAGCAAGGAGCAAGACAGAGGCCACAATCTGATCAGTGCTAACACTGCTAATATGGCACACTTTGCATTTGACCTTGAGTTTGTGTGGCTCTTTGTTCCTCCACAGGGAACGCCAGCATGTAGCCTTGATAACCTCCTCACTACGAAATGACAGGAAACAAAATGTATATCAATTTCAGGACGAGTGAAATTAAGCTAGCTTGTATTAGGCATACTGCAAACTAGTGACAGGAACACACACACACACACACACACATACACACCTTTTTTTTTTTTTTTTAGTCTTCAACCAAGTTACAGTGGAAAATCCTTCCATTTCCAATCAGTTCAAGCGTTTCTGGAATAAACATCAGTTCTAAGGCTTAAATTAGTTTACCCTGCATCTACACACTTGAGCGGCGTAGTGGTTAGCACGTGCACCTCACAGCAAAAAGGTCCTGCGTTTGGGTCCCGTGCTTGAGCGTGTCTGTGTGAAGTTTGCATGTCCTCCCAATTCTTGCATGGGTTTTGTCCGGGTACTTTGGTTTCCTCCCACAGTCCAAAGACATGCACATTACGCAGATTGGCTGTTCCCAATTGCCTCTAGGTGTGAGTATGTATGGTTGTGTGTGTGTTGGCCCTGCAATGGTCTGGCGAGCTGTTCTCAGAGATGGGTTCAACCTCCCCGCCACCCAAACAGGATGAAGTGGCTCAGTGAATAAGGATGATGATCTACACACTTGTATATTTTGTGAAAAGAATCCGTTAAAGGCCTCTTACTCAGGTGGTAATAATATTACATTTGAAAAGCTGCCAATTTTTATTTTACCGCAGAAATCATCCAGAAATGTTAGTGCTCATGTCATTCCATCCTTGTGCACATAAGTAATGGCGCCGCCATTATCCTCGAGCACACGATAAAATAAGGCTGTGTGCACTTGAAAATGAGAATCTTTTGTGAATGATCTCTTCGCGTCTCTTCGTTGTCCTCACACCGCCTCGCTTTAATTGCCACGACAAGATTTCTCATTCATCCCAGGTAATTTTATTATTTATTCATCTCGCCGATGCTTTTATGCAGAGTGTCTCATGCTCTGTGGAATGTCGCCACTTTATTTTGATCAAGGCCAGTTCGGGTAATGTAGCAGGGCTTTTAGTTCGGTTTGGAGAAATGAGAAACGAGAGTGACGATCCATCATGTCATGTCATGCACCCTGCCCCCAAGCATCCTGAAAAGTCTAATCATGTTAAAAAAATATTCCTAATTTAGCTTGTACACAACCATTTATAGCAGTATCAATTACAGAGTTTACTTCAGTGGTGCAGTGGTTACCACTCCTGCCTCACAGAAAGAAAGTCCTGGTTTCGAGTCCCGTGTATGGCGAGGGCGTATCTGTGCAGCATTTGCATGTTCTCTCTGTGCTTGGGTGGGTTTCCTCCGTGTACTCCGGTTTGCTTCCACACTCCAAAGACATGCATATTAGGCACATTGTGTGTGTTGGTCCTGCCATGGTCATAGTGTTTTGTCACATTTTTAATACAAAAAACTACAGTGTAAACTTGGCTACAGAGAGACAGACTCTGGACTGTGTTTCCCATCAACCCCTGCATGTCACATGTCCCTGATCATGAGCACATCTATAAATGTTTTTGATAATGCACCCCGGAGTTACGTTTCATTCCTTTATTTAGCAACTGTTGCTTTTTTTCATGCTGTCCTTTCATGATGTACATCCTCTTGTTCATGTTCGTAGTTTTTGTGTATTTGTTTTACTTGTTTTCACTCATCTTTATTCTATATATTCATTTGAGTCTGACTCCGTATCAGTTACATGACAGCGGACGGTGGTGGAACTGCCATGTACATGTGGTGCCATTATTACGTTATTTATTTCAAGAAATATTATTTTACAATTGATTTGTTTTTAAGATATATCCAAAGGAGGCACGTTGCTCTACTGGTTAGCACGTCCGCCTCACGGCAAGAAGGTCCTGGGCTCGAGTCCCAGGCTCGGTGAGGGCGTTTCTGTGTGGAGTTTGCATGTTCTCCCACTGCTTGTGTGGGCTTTCTCTGGGTACTCCAGTTTCCTCCCACAGTCCAAAAACATGCACATTAGGCTAAGTGGCTGCTCCAAATTGGCCCTAGGTGTGTGTTAGCCCTGCGATGGCCAATGTCGGCTGGGATAGGATCCAGCCTCCCCGCGAAACCTCCCTGTGAGTTTGGCAAATGAGTGAGTGAGAGTGATATATACTGATATAAAATGTATGCTTTATCGTCAATCCACACTTCCATTCAATCAGTCTTGTGCAGTTTTTTTTTTAACCGAGCTTTTCGCCAATGCGGATTGTGAGCCAGGTGTTTTACTCAGCCTACAGCTGATGCATCTATGTTTCCTCCAGCTGGTTTAATTAGCTTTCCCTGATACAGGCCCCACCTCAGCTGGCAGAAATGCTGAACATTTTGTAGTTGCAGTGCGCTCACACGTGATAAATGCTCTTTAAACTTTAGGTAAAGTTTTATGTAAAGCTGCATGTCTCGATGGGAGGGAGACTCAGCACTGGACTGCCAGAGTGATTAAAAATCTCTTCCGTGTCATTAGTCGTATCCGTCCAGTTCCCTGCTGCTGTTTCTTCATAAACGGGGCTAAAAAGGACACCAACTCCTCCTCCACCACCACCATCTTGTATTTTTCCTCTTTTTTCCTTCCAGCTGTTCATTTCTTATTATAAAGCCCCTCTAAATTCTGTAATATGACATCTGTAATGTAAGCATATGTGGCTTTGGCAGCTCTTAGTATGAAGGGCTGCTCCATGAAGGCTAGTCATGAACAGGATGTGGGAATAATATGGAACATTTCAATATCTTAGAGTTATTTCTCCAACGCCCAGTGGCTTCTCAGAGTAGCACATGCAAGGCTGTAATGAGGTTGAGTGTAATTCATCTGCTACGTGTGACGACACACTGTTAATGTTTCCTGTAATGGAAGGTGAGATATTAGGATTGGAGGAACAGCTGATTGAAGGTGGCAGGGTTTGTGAAGTCCTCAGCAAGAGAGAGTAATCTGAGTATGAATGAGTAGAACGGACGTTACGGTGGATTGGATGTTGAGATGTCATTGTGTATTGGTTTCTTCAGGGGAAAATCCAGATGCAGGAGTTGTATTACTTTACTCATGGGTTTAGTTATATCTCATAAATCGGTTGTAATAGAGTCACCCTTCAGGAAATCAGGCCAAACAGTAAACATTAGAAACCATTGTTCAAAATTTCTACTCAAGCAGTTGGAGAAACAGGGTGGCACGTTGCCGTCGTAGTTAGCACGTCCGGCTCACAGCAAGAAGGTCCTGGACTCAAATTCCAGGCTCGGGTGTTTCTATATGGAGCTTACATGTTCTCTCAGTGCTGGTGTGGGTTTCTCCAGGTACTCCATTATTCTCTTGTGTAGCCATGGCTTAATGGTTAGAGAAGTGGGTTTGAGACCAAGAAAATGTGTGGTGTCGGGGGAGTGAGCAGCATTTTTCCTTTCTCCACCTTCAAGGCTGAAGTGCCCTTGGGCAAGGCACCTAACCCCCAATTGCTCTCTGGGCGCTGCAGCGTTTGGCAGCCCACTGCTCCGAGTGTGTGTGTGTGTTCACTGTTTACATGTGTGTCTGTGCTCACTTTGAATGGGCTAAATACAGAAGCTTATTTTCCCCTGCAGGATTAATACAGTATCTCAAACCCCCCCCACAAAAAAAAAAACAAAAAACAAACCCAAAAAATCCCATAGTCCAAACATATGCAAATTAAGCTAAATTGTTGTTCCAAATTGTCCCTTGTTGTAAGTGTGAATGGTTATTTGTTTTGGCCCTGTGATGGTCAGTCGAGCTGTTCTGGAGTACTTGGCCTTCGCCCAATGTAGTAGGACTAACCGGTTCGGCAAATGAGTGTGAGTTGGGGAAACATCCTTCCTCACTAGTTTGGGGGTGTCATTAAACAAAAACTCTACTGTAGCAAAAGTTAATTCCGATATGACTGTGTAGGACAAATAAATTTGTGAACTGTATTCATTTTAATTTGAACCCAAAGTTTACAGCTGATCTTACCCAAACTTGATTTTCTTTTAAGATGATGATACCTGTAACATTTTCACCAACATCACTGGATTGGTTCCACCAAAATTTGCAGATGACCCTGTAATTTAAAGACTTGTACATTTACAATATACTACAAAACAACATAAAAATTTTTGGACCAACTCGACTCATTTTGTTACGCCACATCTCACACGGGCCACACAGGGGTGTAATGGTTAGCATGTCCAGTTCACAGCAAGAAGGTCCTGGGTTTGATTTCCAGTCTCTGGCATTTCTGCGTGGCAGTTGGATGTTCTCTTTGGGCTGTGGGAGGAAACCAGAGTATCCAGAGGAAACTTAAGCAAGCAGGGATGAACATCCACACAGAAACTTTAATTTCTGAATGAGGGATTCATAAAAGTGTAGCTATTTACACTTTTCTTTGGGAAGCAGTCATTGTAATACTGTAACACTGTAATACATATTGTAATACATGCGCAGTACCGTCTTTAGTTTGAACCACGTTTGACTAAAAAATGTTAATTTAGCTCGGTCAAACATTTTCACCACAATATATACCTATAACAAAGCTTCTTGGATGCGTTTACTGAGGAAAAACCCAATAAAAGCTCTTGAATTTCACCAAGCTTTACTGGAATTACAGTTGGAAACATCTTTCATGGTCAAAACACCATCAGCATTCTTTATGAGAGGGGGAAAAAAAGGGGAATTATTCCGAGGAAAACTGCCCAAACCCACTGAATCAGTAATGCTTCGATGCTCTTTAGTGGCTGGTGGTTCTGAGAGTCTTGCTTAGAATGACATCATCATGAACACTGCTTGGTTCCAGGGATTGCTTCTACAAGGAAGTTACGAATTGGCATTAGATCAAGCTTTTAATAAGATAATTACTACAAACCTACCTCTAATAAAAAATATGGTTGCAACGGGCTAAATTTTCCATAATATTTTACAGTGCCTTTCCCAGATTTGATTGATGTGAACCCTTCCTGAACACAGTCCTCCGGTCTAAATTATAGATACACACGAATGTGAGAATAGAAAGTGGACTGAATTGCTGTGCGTGGAGAAGAGTCAAAGGTCCATGAAAACACTATTAGACACAAACTCGGTGCTGTTATTATCTCAAGCAAGATCATTTTGGTCATTTAAGGCTCTAATTTTATAAAAGACACTTCATTTGTTCATTTATTTTCTGAACCGCTTAATCCTAATTAGGGTCACGGGGAGGCTGGTGCCTATCTCAGCCGACTCTGGGTGAGGGCAGAGTACACCCTGCTCGCCAGGCCATCGCAGGGCAGAAACACGCTGACGGCAATCCAGTGGCCTACTCTTTACTAACGACAGCGATGGTTCTTTTACATGCCTCTCACCACAGGCAGTGAGAGACACAGCTGGCCTTTGATAACCCAGTTTGCTGCACTGGGGGGACAGCAGTGACAACTTGATGATATTGATCCCTGACCTTCGGATCAGTAAGCCAGCACCCTACCACCAGGCCAAAAAGACACTTTGTTATTTGAATTAGGATTGCATGTACTTTTTTAAGGGTGCCGATAATTTTAATAGTCATTTTGGCATTCACCCTGTCATCTGGAGAGCGCAAAACCCATGATTCCACAGCTGTCCAAGCTGGTTGTCCAAGAGAGGAAAAAAAAGTGGCCGTGCTCTCAGGGAAGGACACACTCTCATCCCAATTGGTCTGTCACTACGATACTATCCAATCACGTGTGTCTGTGAGCTCATGCATGCAGGAGGAGGTAGATAGCGCTTTCCTGCAAGTGTGCACATTGCATAAGCAGCAGATGGAAAATTTGTCGTCCGCTGGTTTCATGTGCCTCAGAGGAAAAATATGAAAGCCTTCACCTTCCCTGGAAGAGGAAAGGAAGGAAGGAAATGTATAGTCCTATGTGTGTCTGTCTTTATACGTATAAAGAAAAGTGTGCGTCCTATAAATGTGTGGTTATATGAGAGGGTTTAAAATTGTGTTTTGTGTGTGTGTGTGTGTGTGTGTGTGTGGAAGAAACATCCTCAATCAAGGCAGACGAGCTGGCTTCATTAACGCTCTGTCAAGGCTGGGACAGGTTCATAATCTGTCTCTCGGCTCTGCTCAATAGGCGCTCCGTTCTGGGTGCTGATCCTCATCACGAACACATTTCCAGCACCTGCATGTCCTCAGGATACTTTCGCATGAACACAATGCATTTAAATTGCTTTTCCTCTGAACTGCATAGAGCTGTGCTTTGACCCGGGCCACAGGCGCTCGCCAGACGATTATTACACACTTTTAAATCTCCTGCCTTATGTAACAGGGGTTTAATCGCGCGGAGAGATTTCCTGTGTCATCACCTTTCCGCTTGTTTGCAAAGTTCCACCGAAATTTGAATGTCAGCCTGGTGTGAGATGATGAAGAGAGCTGACTAAATGATGTCGCTGTCCTTTTATAGATACATAATCAGACTGTATCTGTGTGTATGTGAGAGGGATGTTTGTTTGCTTGTTGTCTGTCTAGCTATTGGAGGTAGCATGGTGGTTGAGTAGTTAGCACGTCCTCCCCATAGCAAGAAGGTCATGGGTTGGAGTCCCGGCTTGGTGAGGGTTTTTCTGTGTGGGGCTTACATGTTCTCATGGTGCTTGCGTGGGTTTCCTCTGGGTACTCAGTTTTTTTTCCTCCACAGTCCAAAGTCATGCACATTAGGCTAATTGGCTGTTCCAAATTGCCCCCGAGTGTGAATGTGAATGGTTGTGTCTGCGATGAACTGGCGAGTTGTTCAGGGTGTACCACACCTTCACCCAGTGTCGGCTGGGATAGGTTCCGGCCTCCCTGTGACCCTAGTAGGATTAAGGAGTTTGGAAAATTAATGAATGTCTAGTTATTAGGCAGTTTCTTATGATTTAACCAACATGACGATTCTGTGAATCAATTCACAATTTTTTTAAAGGATTAAGAAAATGTACCTGGGTATAAGCTCGCCGTCTCTCTCCCTCTGTCTCTGCAGCAGTTATCAGGTTGAGAATCATGTCCTTGGGAGAATTCAATAGACTAAACAGCTTTCTTCAGGACTTAAGCATCTGTCACAGATCGATTTACAAACAACTAGTATGTTGTGTATTGTGGGAATAAGAACGTACCATCAGGACATGATGGTAGTGGTAGTGGCCAGGGTGGTAGTGCCCTTCTTTGTGACATCATTACAGTGTGTGTAGGTGAATCACTGGTACGCTCAACTTTTTAATTTATTTACACTGAATATTAAGAGGAAAAGAAGAACGATGTGCACGCAAACGAAGAACCCCCAACGCACTCAATTTTAAATACCCTTACTGCGCTCACAGTTGACCTTTTCCTCCAGGATCCTGGGAAGAAACAGGAACACAGCACACAAACTTGTTGTTCATCAGTTCTCCCGGGTATTTTACAACATTTAAGGCTTATATATATATATAGATATTGTCATTGTGGTAAGCAACACAGGACTGGTCAGTTCAAAGAAAGCGCACTGTGCAGTTCACAGGATGGTAGGATAGTTACAGTGCATTCATCCATGCAGGTGCACGATTTCTCATTCCTACCATTGTTTATCAAAGAAGAGAAATAAAAGAAAACAAATAATGTATGCCCAGTTTTACCTAACAATCAGTAGGTTTTGATTTGTCAGTGTGTTCAGTCATGTGACACATGGCAGCGCACATTTTTGAGACAAAGTGACAGAAGGATATGAAGTCTGGACCCTGGTGGAGCACCGTTTACATGGGACATCCCACAAAAACATGATGCACAAGGATGCATAAACTGGTTGAAGAGGCTAAAGTCTGTTTAATTTTTGGTATAATATGCAATTTCTATCTAAAAGTAAAAATAAATAACTAAACCAACAGGATGAACTCAGAGGGTCAATGCAAATATGATCCACTGTAGTCTGAAGGCTAGTTTATAGCCCTGCATAGAACCTGTGTAGTAGGTATAGCGTACACTTCCTACATGTCCTTCTTTATGACCACAACAACTAGGATTGGTCCACAACACTCACACACGACTATTCACACACACACACACTCACACCTAGAGTCAACAGCCAGTTAGCCCATTGTGTATGTCTTTGGGCTGAGGGAGGAAACAAAGTACCCAGAGGAAAGCCACGTAAGCACGGAGTGAACATGCAAACTCCACATGGAATCACCCATGGAACTGATCCCAGGACCTTCTTGCTGTTAGGCGGACATGCTAACCACTGCTGTACGCCACTTAAGGAGAATGCTCTGCCTTGAGTCTAGGAATTAAAGCCTTTTAGGAAGGATCATTGCAGGCGCATACAAGTACGACTGAAAAAGCAAGTATTAAAATGGCACAGATACCATAAAACCATAATTTTTTAACAAAACAGTCCCCCAGTTATTCCATAGAATAATGACTCCTGAAATTATTGCTACTTTATCACCGTAAACTTGGTTTCGTATTAGATATTCGCTGCACATTGGGCCCTTTAGTTTCAATAAAATTTTAAGAGAGCCTGTGAAACCCGAAGGTGCCCATATCTCTACTCGTTTATTTTACTTTTATATTTCTCATATGTTGAATAATTTCTCAGTAATTAGCCTTACAGTTGGCGCATCATTTACCTTCTGTGTAATGAGTTTCATTTTCAAACAGAATTTCTTTTCAGAAGATCCGATCTTGCCAGGACTTATCATGAACAATTATACACAAAACCCTCATTCATATATTGTTTTCCTCTTTCAACTACTCCCACGCTGTTCTTCTTTGTAAATCACTTGCAGCCCGCCTTCTAAATGCACACGCAACTTATCCCATTACACACGCAAATTAGCCTGCTTATGTGGGCTCTGAATAAAACATGGCCTCGGGGTGTATGGGAAAAACCATATAAAATGAGTTTATGGAGATGAATCTCAAGCTGTGTCTTGAAATGTGTTCACAATAGGAAACTCAGTACCTGATTGATAAATCAGAATGGGTAAAAGGTAAAATGGGCGGCACGGCGGCGTAGTAGTTAGCCAGTCCGCCTCACAGCAAGAAGGTCTTGGGTTCGAGTCCCCGGCTCGGTTTCCTCCCACACTCCAAAGACATGTTACTGGCTACTCTAAAATGGCCCTAGGTGTGAGTGTGAATGGCATTTTATGCCATTTATGGCAGTATTTGCTTATTGGTTAAGGCTCTGGATTACTGATCCGAAGATCAAGGGTTCAAGCCCCAGTACCACCAAGGTGCCACTGTTGGGCCCTTAAGCAAGGCCCTTAACCCTTTGCACACTTGTATAGAAATGATAAATATAAGTTACTGTAGATAAAGGTGTCTGACAAATGCGATTAGTGTAAGTGTAAGAATGGTTGTGTGTGTGTGTGTGTGTGTGTGTTGGCCCTGCGATGGGTGTAACCCGCCTTCACCCGATTCGGCTGAGATAGAATCCAGCCTTCCCGTGACCCTAATAGGATTAAGTTTAGCAAATGAATGATAAAATGTGGAGCACTGGAAACTTTTTTGTGCTCAGCCATTTGTAAGGGACGGAGCCATTACTCGGATCTGTGCTTTAAAATGTTTTTTTTTTTTTTTTTCTTTATTGATTTCAGAGGTACTTCAGTACAAGGTAATCCCCTAAGAGAGCCAATACTGGTGATGCTGTCATGACTAGATCCCTAACCACTGAGATAACAACACCCTCGGATCATTAATACTTAATGAGCTCTCAAGGACCTACTGGAACTTTGGCTGTGTGGCAAGTTTTTCTGGTGACTAATACAGAACTCTAACCTTTCAGCTATCACTATCCATGTAATGTCTGAAAAGAGCTAATTACATTTCAGCTGTCCTCCTCTGATCCACTGTGTTAAAAGAAGAAGAAGAAGAAGATCGGAGATTTTGTCTTTAGGGCCCAATTACTGCTACCACACAATTCATAGCGAAGGGATTATTTTTCCCCCCAATTATAATAGTCGACTCCAGCATTTATTCCACGTCGAGGAAGTTCTTGCTGTGTCAGATGATTACTGCTATCCTTTAGCTGAGATAAAGTGTCAGAGAATATTCAAATAAAGATTGTTGGTATTTGAGCATTTTCTCCACCCCAGTGGTAGATTGAGTCTCTGGTGACCATGTTGAGATCTATGCTTTTGTTTACCTTCTAGTTTGTTGCAGTAATTGACCTGCTGTTGCTTCCTAATTAATCGTGACTTTATGTTCAGCCCTAGGTTTCAGATAGCATGCTACGCAACAGTGAAGTGCGGCCGAGAAGCAGCATTCGTAGCATACCCTACTTTCTTATTATTAGTTTAGTCTTTTATTGTAATATAAATAATTATAAATAAATAGAATGACAGTGGGGGGCACGGTGGCGTAGTGGTTAACATGTCTGACACAGCAAGAAATTCCTGGGCTTGAGGCCTGGGCTCTGGCATTTCTGTGTGGAGTTCATGTGTTCTTCACATGCTTGTGTGGGTTTCCTCTGGGTACTTCGGTTTCTTCCCACAGTTCAAAGACATGTAGATTAGACTAAATGGCTCTTCCAAATTGCCCCTAGGTGTAAATGTGATTATGAATCATCGTGTGTGTTGCCCTGTGATGGTCAGACGAGCTGTTCAGGGTATACCCCGCCTATGCTTAGTGTCGGCTGACATGGACTCCACCCTTCCTGCAGCCCTTGTAGGATTAAGCGGTTTGGCAAATGTGTGAGTGATGAAAAGAATGACGGTAGTATACAGTAACAGAGGTGTCTTCCAGGCTTTCTAGGTGGTAGGGTGGGATGGTATACTCTCTTCCCTGTCAATCTCAGCAAAACTAGCCAATCGTAGGCTTTGAGAGTTTCTGTATGTAGAAGACGGAGGATAGCGTTTTTTTTTTTGTTTTTGTTTTTTTAAGAGTGTTACACTGCCCTGTGATACAGCATGAGCAGCAGTTTAAAAGGATACACCTGATGCGTTCTGAAAAAAGCACATAGAAGCTTTTGCCCTGCTTGGTAGCTTAGTAGCTGTTGTATGAAAGGGGGTCGGTCCCTGATGGGTGGGAATTGGCCAAATTGGCGGAAAATGGAGGGAAACTTGAACAATTGAAAAACAAAAGCTTTTCTTGTTCTATTTCAGGAGAGGAGAATTTGCTGGCGATCCTGAAGAGACGATGGTGGAAGTACATGATCCTCGGTGTGATCGATATCGAAGCCAACTACCTGGTCATTAAAGCTTACCAGTACACCACACTTACCAGCGTGCAGGTCAGTGTTCGCTGTCAAGCAGCTTTTAAAGGCAATTTATAGTCGGGGGTTGGTCATTTGACTAAAATGTGAGACTGGGAGCGAAACTAAAAGGGCTGGCAGATACAAACTGATTAAGGGGAAACAAGAAACAGAATAATTTAATATGAAAAAATAGACCATAGGAGTCCAGACGCTCCTGCCGAAAGGACCATTTCATCTCCATCTTCATCATCTTCATCTTCTTCCGCATGATCCGGGGTCGGGTCGTGGGGGGCAGCAGCCTAAGCAGTGAGGTCCAGACGTCCCTTTCCCCAGCCTCTTCCTCTAGCTCTTCTAGGGGGGGACACTGAGCTGTTTCCAGACCAGCTGAGAGACCCTCCAGCATGTTCTGGGTCGACCCTGGGGTCTCTTCCCAGTTGGACAAGGGAGGCGTTCGGGAGGAATTTTAATCAGATGCTCGGTCACTACCCAAAGCTCGCGACCATATGTGAGGGTAGGAACGTATATAATATGCCATTATAGAACAAGCATAGCAAGTTTGAAAGCCCCAGCTTTAGCACACGGCAAGAAAATGTCCCGAAACGTAATATACAGTTTTGCCTCTGTGACCTTTAAAAGTAGGTAATACCGTGTTTCCCCGATAATAAGACACTGTCTTATTTTTTTTTTTCGGCTCAAAAAAACACCATAGGGCTTATTTTCGGGGTAGGTTTTATTTTAATTAACATTAACAGCAATTTCAATAAACAGGTA
>JAQMYF010000017.1:3583736-3596158 GCA_030014195.1 Neosilurus mollespiculum
TTTCCGGTCGAGAACCATGGCCTCGGATTTGGAGGTGCTGATTCTCATCCCAGCCGCTTCACACTCGGCTGCAAACCACTCCAGCGAAATCATTTAGTATAATAATCTGCAAAGTTTTCTTCAATTCCACTTAGTAATATAGTTGGAGTAGGACTTTTAGAGCCAACTGTCCACAACAACACCAGCAACAAGGTGACAAAGAGTTTGACACCAGACACTGTACCTCCAGTGTAAAGGTAGTGGATCACTTACTGGAGTTAAAAGAAAAGCAATGCATATTATCCTGGTTGATCCAGATTAAATTCTAAATCGGGGAATTCGTGAAAGGATTCTTTAACATTGTGAGATAAGATGACTTTGGCATTTTGGTTCATATGGGGAATTGTTTGGCTTGTTGGAGGTTTGCACTCTCCAGGTTCTGTTGTGTTTAATAAAATGTATATTTTATGCAAGTGTTTTTGTATGGAAGCTCCCATTTTATGTAAGTTTTTATTTATGATATTTCCACCTAGTTTTCACTTCAAAAAAGTCTTTTTTCTTTCTTTCTTTTTTGTAGTTTTTAAAGATAAGATCGGTACTGGCTGATATTCAAGGTTTTAAAACAAGTGGTATCTCTATGAACATTGAATGTACTCGTCTACAAAACCACACTGTAAGAAATTTGGACGGATGCATTATTGGTTTGCTTGCATTTAAAAATAAAAACTCGCATTTTTAGCCTTGTGTCTGAACTATAAGAGCTTCGAAACAGATGGTAATGCAGGCACAAAACCTGGGTGTAAAAATATCAGTGCAGATTTTTGACGTCAGCACAGATAAAAATAGCTGCTTTCACCTCAACGAAAAAAATACCAATAAGCCACACTTGTCCCTGTACAAAAATAGGACTGTGTGACATAAGTGTTTTGATTAGTTTAGTTCATATGGCTAATGCTCTCTGTGGTGTGTGTCCTCAGCTACTGGACTGTTTCGTCATCCCCGTCGTGCTCCTGCTGTCCTGGTTCTTCCTGCTGGTGAGGTATAAAGTGGTGCATTTCCTCGGCGTGGGCGTCTGCCTGCTCGGCATCGGCTGCATGGTGGGAGCCGACGTGCTGGTGGGACGACAGCAGGGTCTTGGTGAGGCTTTTCATTCAAATGACTCCAGCAACACACACACACACACACACACAATTTCCAAAAGAGGTGTGGCATTTCAAATGTAGTCACCAGGTATTACCCCCGAGCCGTGTGTACAACCCTCTCCGATTCACTGCTTGTTATTAAATATGAATGAGAGCTAGGCCTGGTCTGTAGTATATCTCACGCTGCCTCCCCAAAGCCCCACATCTCATCAAAAGAATTCACAAGCACAGCTTAGATTCTGCTATAGAATAATTTAGATGAGCCTAAATTACCCACAAGGGTCTTGTTGTTTAATATTATAGTGCTCACTTGCCTGGGATATTTCACTGTTCCCAATGTTTGCACCGCTTACACAGGTAATATCAGGCAGGCGGGGTGTGAGTTTATTCTACAGAAATCATTTTAGTGATGGTTATTTACCGCAATAAGAGCAATATTTGATCTGCAAGTGAAACCACACTGTAAAACATTTTCATGCAGCCAGTGCATATTTGGATAGGATTTTAACTGTGCTTTAATAACCTTTAAAAGCCCTAAATATTGATTTGGATGTTTGAGAAAGCCTGTATAACGTGATAAGTGTTGGGTATCGTGTAAAACAAAAAAAAAAAAGTGTTGAATAAAATTGATATAAACAGCATCATTAATATTTTATTTCCCACAATTATATCAAGCCCAAAGCTAAAGTTTTGCGGCGTGTTGTTGTAAAGATGTAAAGTTTTGTAGTAGACTTTAATGGTTATCACTCTTGTGATATCCATTTACTCCCATAAATAAATAATACAAATACAAAACCTCAAGGCACCAAGGAAAAGAGTTGCCTCAGCATCAACGCCCATCCGGTTGCCCATGTGGCAAGCCCTGGAGAAGATGGCACAGGACAGGGAGTACTGAAAGAGGATAGTCGATGGCCCATGCCCAGGCCAATGGCATGAGTGTGCAGCAAGCTCCTACAGATTAAGTCATATGTGACGCGCTCCACCATAATACGGATTAAGTCGCGAGGTCGCATTTTAAGTAAGAGCAAAAGTAAGTTGAAAATGGCGTACCTGGATACAAAATGCGATATCGCCAAAAATTCACCCTTAAAAACGTAATCTTCTACATGACCAAGTTCAAATATCAATAAACGCAATCTATCCATGATAAAATACTTGTTTAATAAAGGGTTTCATGTCCAAGTTGTTGTAAAACAATAGAAATATCCACTTATTTTACTGATTTTCAATCGGCTTTTGTGGTTGCTCAGGGTATTCCCTTATTATCCAAATTCACTACCGGAATCCTCTCCCTACTTACAGGATCCCAGAAGGATTCCCCCGATCATATAACACTAAACCAATGAGGAGCCTCAAAACAGACATGACTCGGTGTAAATAGAACTCATCTGTTGCTAGGAACACGCTGGTACGATGGCGCTGATTGGTCGTGAGCTGGATTCGTTTAGTGTTTGGATGTTGGGGAGTTTCAGATGCGGACATTCAGAAACTGGTTCTGTAACTGTAATTACTATTTTCTCAAAAGTAGCATTTCCTGATTTGCCTGATTTGTGATGTAAGTGATGTAACTCAGTCCATTTTCATGCTATAATCATGTTTTATACCTCATTCTGAAACAGATTACATTCTCTTTACAAATATATCAATATCTTAGTATGTCAAATTTCCTACTTAATCTGTATCATGCTGGAGCGGGTCACATATAGATTGTTGAGGTGTGCATACACACCCCAGAGGAGAAGATGAATTTTCCTTATTCTTAATTCTGACATGAAGTTCTTCACTCAACAGGGGACCATAAGCTGCTAGGAGACCTACTGGTTCTAGCAGGTGCAACGCTCTACGGCATCTCTAATGTGTGTGAGGAATTCATTGTGAAGAACCTGAGTCGTGTAGAGTTCCTGGGTATGATGGGTCTCTTCGGTTCGTTCTTCAGCGGTATCCAACTGTAAGTGTTTCTCCTCTGTGTACACTTCATCCTCGCTATTGCAATTTCTTTTTTTTTTTTTTTTTTTTTTTTTGTGCCAAGGCTTGAACTTGCTCTATAGGCATAATGGTATACAATTATATATAATCATATGTAATCAAAGCAGGATTTGAGAGACAAAATGCTCCTCTTGTGAGGTCTCTATGTACACGTGAGGGCCCTCTCGGCCAATCCCTGGTCAGGATGAGCTCATCCATGTGCCACATAATGGATTTTGCCTCTCAGCTGTGACTCTGCTTCCCCCTGTGGTTCTGTTTCTGTCTCAGCCAGCTGGCTCTTGCTGGTACTAGCTGGAAGCATTTCTCAACCCTGATCCAAGAGGGATTGTCTTCCTTCTTGGTTGTTCCACCCATGAGCCAGAATGGGTTATTTGAATGCATCACATTCTTTAACAAGCTCCCAGAAGCCTCTAGTTGGAGCTTAGACCACCAGCCGCTTGCATCCCCAGGGCAGCTTGCTCAATCGCTCACAAATACATCAACATCCAGATTTATGCTATATTTAAACACACCCAGCAGGTCTGTTTACCCACGCCAACTGCTAACACGTTGGCTGTAATTACACCAAAATGATGAATTTTCAAAGGATTGCTTTTAGAAATAAAGGTACTAACTGTACGTCTCCTCACTACCACCAAAGATACATCTTTTTTCATTTTATATAGTACAGAATATTCTGGAAAACTGTTAAAATAAGGTATGCAATTGCACCTTACAGACCAGTGATTTACCTTTTAAAGCTTAACTTGCTCCTTTCTCAATAAAACATGCTGTTCAGTTTAAAGGTCAAGTAAAGTTGGGTACCCTTATCTCTGAGCGTGTAAACATTATCATCACACCGTGTACCAGCTGACATTTTTGATCCCCCATTATTGGGTCAGCCTGGCCTAATTAGGTTGTGCTCAATGAATATGGATTCAAAACATACATTTTATTTTTATAACTTTTCCATTGACACAGCACACTCTGAAGAGAAGAAACTTTCTTTGTTGCTGAGGTGGTGCACTCTGGGATCCTTTATACCCTTAGCATGCATCTTTTACCTGAAAAGGTGCATGTAATATACCTTAAATATTTATTCATTCATTTTCTACGCCGCTCAATAATGATTCGGGTCGTGGGGAGACTGGCGCCCATCACAGCTGACTCTGGGCGAAGGCAGGGTACACCTTGAACAGCTCACCAGGCCATCGCAGGGCCAACACACATACAACCATTCACGTTCATGCTCACACCTAGGGGCGATTTGGAACAGCCAGTTAGCCTACTGTGCATGTTTTTGGACTGTGCGAGGAAACCAGAGTACCCAGAGGAAACCCATGAAAGCATGGGGAGAACGTGCAAACTCCACACAGAAACGCCCCGAGCCTGGGAATCGAACCCGGGACCTTGTTGCTGTGAGGCGGACGTGCTAACCACTGCACCACCAGGCCACCTACCTTAAAAATTTTGTACATTTTTAACCTGTGCAGCACCCGTCCTCATTCCCAGATCCATCACATCTTTTAGGTGAAGTATAATATTGCTGGGGAAGTAAAAGAAATTTAATGTTCTGCCATCTTTTACATACCGCCCAGCCAAACCCCCGAAAAACAAAAAAACTAAAACAAAAATCTAATATTTTGTTGGGGCACTTTTACCCTAGATTACAGAGTGTAACTGCCATGGCATGATTGCTTCAGTTGGTCAGGTCAAGGCTCAGCAACATTATACGGCAAGTCCACTAATGATCTGAATGCACTGAATGACCACAGATATAAAATTGGGACTCAGCTAGTAAAAGAGTGGTTCAGGGGAATCATTTTCACACATGCATTGGCACCCCAGAGTCCTGACCTTAACCCCAGCAAAAGTCTTTGAGAACCTTAGCCTGTTGGTCAACGATGTTTTCCATCGTTGTCATCATTCTGCTGGGTGCTAAGCTTCATGGGAAGTTCTATTTTGCCTTGATCTGGTGCAGGGGGAAAACTTGGCGTGTATATTTTCAGTGAATAATAAATTAATATCTAAATAAATATATAAAAATAAATAATTAAGGTGTTTCTGGAAATGCAGTGAACCGCATAATATCCTTTTGTTTTACCTACAATTATCATAACATCTGCCAATTGACTTGCATAAAAATTTCAACCTGTCCGACAGGGAACTACAAATAAAAGACAAATGGCCCAGACATGAAATCAACTTGTTCCATGCACCCAGGCTACTGATTGGCCCACATGTACTGAGTGAACACAAAAGCCCTTTTGAAGATACCATACCAGCAACAAAATAGGAGTAACAAAAAGAGTTTTCTGAGTGTTTGGGTGTGAAAAAAGTGCCCTGTCAGATCTTGGTGCCTTCCAGTGCACCTCTCACTTTGATCCAGTTTCATTCATTTTGACATGGGAATTCAACAGGAAGGAGTTTTTTATAACAGCACGCCAAGATTAAAAGACCATAGAGATTGATGAGGCAGTCGACCAGGACAAGACTTCAGTACTTAGGTATTGTATAGGACCTTGTACACTACCTGGGCAATTATCACAACAACTATAGTTCTCTTTCTTCCAAACCTCTTAATCCTATTAGGGTCATGGGGAGGCTGGAGCCTACCTCAGCCGACCCTAGGTAAAGGCAGGGTACACCCTGAACAGTTCATCAGTCCATCGCAGGGCCAACACACACACACACACACACACACACACAACCAACTTAGCCTAACAGGCATGTCTTTGGACTGTGGAAGGAAACCGTAGTATTCGGAGGAAACCCACTCAATCACAGATACAACATTCAAACTCCACACAGAAACACCCTTGTTGAGCCCTGATTCAAACGCAGGACCTTCTGTTAACCATTACACCACCGTGCCGCCCAAGACTTCTCATGTATTGTTAAATGAAGTCTCCGTGCTCTCTGGGATAGAGATTGTTTTACACACACACCCCTCCCCCTTCCACACCAATGAGAGCGAAGGCTATCACGCGGCTCCCCCAAGGTGGTGACACCAGCAGACAACGTCTTTTCAAACTGTCAGGAGTTGCTGTAAAACGCTTGGAGGAAAGCGCTATCTCCACAGATGAAGCTCAGAGATGCCCATGATTAGCTGGTGTCTCAGTGATTGATGGGAGAAAGAATATAACCTGACACTATGGCCAATTTTGCTCACTTTAGCTCCTGGGCACGGATGAATGTGGCATTATTGGCATTTGAAACGCTTTTCTCTACTCCTCCGTCTCAAACAGCTCTGGTATAAAACAGATGAATGCAGAGGAAGAGGAGATATCTGAGCACTTGTCTATTACCAATGCTCTTTCCATCACTGCTGGCACTCCTGCAGGTCTGCACAGGCTTAGTGGCGTAGAGTCACTTCACAACAAGATGAAGTGTATCGATTGAATCCCTGAGAGTTTCAGGAGGTCAGAGGGCTTGACCACTTTCCTCTTCAATACTGTAGACTCGTCTTCTCGTCTGTCTTACGTTAGATCTCACACCTGTCAAGGCAAAGCTTATCACCAGGGATTTGTTTTTCGTCCTGTCGAGTCCAGCAACATGGCGGAGGTGAACAGAATGGATTAGGATTCTCTATCATTACTCTTAGGGGGAAAAAAGAGATCCTCATATGATAACCTTTGGATGGTTAACAGTTAGAGGGGGGTTATTGATTGTTTTCTGAAAGGGATAAACAACGAAATAGCTTGAAAGGTGCTAAATTGAGCATTATTCTCTTATATTTAAAGACTATTTTGGGAGTTGTGGCAGCTGCAAAGTCTTAGCCCAACAACAGATTTTTTTTTTTTCCCATAATAAATTATTTATTAATTTGTGCAAATCAATCTTCATATTTTCAAGTACTCAGTGTTGTTCTGCAGTAAGAAAAAGATTAGATGAATAGTACAGTGACAGGGCTCTCGATTCAACAAAGAATCCACACAAAATGCAGAGGAATAGTTTTCAAGACATTGGACGACTGATCGGATGGGTGTAAGTTCAAACCCCTGCACCACTCAGCTGCTGCTGTTGGACCCTTGAGAAAGGTTCTTAACCCTCAACTTCTCAGATGTCATTCATTCATTCATTTTCTTAGCTGGTTGATCCTGATTCACCAACTCTGGGCGAAGGCGGGGTACACCCTGAACAGCTCGCCAGGCTACTGCAGGGCCAACACATATACAACCATTCACATTCACTCTTGCAGGGAAACCCACGCAAACACAGGGAGAACATGCAAACTCCACACAGAAACACCCCGAGCCTGGGAATCGAACCCGGGACGTTTTTGCTGTGAGGCGAACAGGCTATCTGCGCCATCGTGCCCTTCTCAGGTGTATAAATTCATTTTCGTGTCATTTTTCGGACCATTTTATCCTTTTTTACAGTCGCGGGGATGCTTGAGCCCATCCCAGCCAACTTTGAGCAAGAGGCGGATCACACCCTGAATAGGTCGTCAATCAATCGTAGGACTAGCTCAGACAGAAACAACCACATTCAGAACCAAGGGGAAGTTCGGAACAGACAGTTAGCCTAATGTGCAAGTCTTTGGACTGTAGGAGGAAACCAGAGTACTTGGAGGAAACCCACACAAGCACGGGGAGAACATGCAGACTCCACACATAAACGCCCGAGCCCTTATTGTTGTATTGTTTTAGAAACGCCCTCACTGGAATTTAAACTGACAGTCTTTCATGATGAGAGAATGGTGGATGTTTTTTTCATGCACCCCTCAGGGTCATGATTTTTAAGTTTCTACAAGAAAATCACCATCTAAGCTGTATGACTTTTAATATTCAATATTTTTTTTACATTGATCCCTGAAATTGCTTTTCTTTTTGTGTCTTAGAGCCATTATGGAACACAAGGAGCTGTTGAAGGTGCAGTGGGACTGGCAGATAGGTAAGAGTCATACACACCATTCATTTTTAAAGCAGCAGCCGTAGGAGAACGAGAGCACCATAGGAGGCAGGGCTAATTAAAAACCTGTGTTTTTCGTTTTGTAGATGGGTGGGGTGATGCAGAAAGACCTGATTGCCGTTTGTGCTCTATTCTGCCCACCCTTATGCACACATACAGCACACATTTCCTTTCCCTGCTGCGTGAGATATTTTTTATCTCAGCAGTGAGCTCAGGAGAGCTGTCACATGGTGCTACTGTTTCTGGGTAAGTGAGCTAGGCGGAATGAAGACACAGTAGGGGCTTTTCCTCAGAGATATTGAGAAAACAGTGCACAGTTAACATTGCTTCCTCTCCAACCTTTTTGCGTACTATAAAGCAGCTTTATTCAAAATGTCAAAATTGTCTAGTGGCCTAAAGCTGCATCATCCCTTACACCAGTCTGGAATGATAAATGATATTTGGCGGACGATCAGTATAGAGGTGGAGAAACTGTCGTCCAGCCCATATTCTTTGTCCTTTAGCCAGGTAAAGTCAGTAACTAAATACGCAGCATTGTGCAGTTCTCCTGGGGTGTGTCGTCAGTGTCAAAAGCGTGCCAGCGACAGCATTTAAGCCGCATTACTGGGGCATTGACTTATCAAAGGGGATGAGCATGTTTAGAAATGCTCAAGGGGCAGCTGTGTAAGCTATCGCTACCATCACAAGTGTACAACCATGTGCTAGAATAATGTGTCACCGCCCAAGACTGTGCTGCCCCAGAAAACTAATGAGATCTCGATCCTGGGTAATAAATGTGGTGGTCTGGGAAAAGCTGTCACATGTCACTGGAAATTTTGGAAATCAGCCAGGAATGCTGAGCATAGAATTTTGTTTGTAGAGTTTTTTTCGATGTTTTTTTTTTTTTTAAATTAGGATTGTGTGAGTGTTGTTGGTAGGATTTCACAAAAATGTTACATACAGATTTTAATGAATTTCTAACAGAGGCAGGGCTTTTGTCAAGGAAGATTCTGTTTGAATTTGGAGATGATCTGGCTTAAATTCGGGATCTAGGAATTTAAGTATTCTTTAACATTGTGAAATTGACATTTTGGTTAATATAAAGCGCAGGCGTCAAACTCAAGGCCCACGGGCCAAATTTGGCCCTCCAGCTCATTTTATGTGGCCCGCGAGAGCTTTTAAAGTATATGATTATCGTACATTATTTACATCAGCCATTACCATGAATCATAATTCATCGTCCATCCACTAGGTGGAGCCAACCTATTTCAATTAAACAGCTAGCTATTTATGACTCATGAAAGATTGCAAGCTAGCTTCTCACTTTCAAGCATTGTCAGAAAAGAAAAGCGAATAAAGGAAAAGAGGACAAATGCATAAACAAATAATACGGCCATGCAGATTCCATGGCTGCCTTTTTTGAATAGATGTTGAGGGATTATTCGGCCCTCGATGACCTCGAAATTTAAAGACGTGCCCCTCAATGAAAAAGAGTTTGACACCCCTGGTATAAAGAATTACTGGGTTTGGTGGAGGTTTGCGCTCTCTGAGTGCTCTTTGTGCTTGTTGTATTTATTCCTGCCTTGTACTGAATTTTTGTCTATGAAGATCAGATCAAAGTTTACCAGCAGCTCCAATAGCATTTTTAGCTGAAATACAAATCAGAGGTTTGTATTTAATATGTTTGCTGCGTGTTTACAGTTTAATGGTGCCGTGACCCGGATTAACTATTACTTTACATTTATTTAAATCAGACGCTGTCGTGTTAAAGGCCAGGAGATTTATGTTATATGCTCAGAAAAAGCCAGTATTCATCATGAAATCCTTGATCTCTCACTTCTTAATGTATTATATCACATCCCACACACCTCCTTTTGAGAGGGAAAATTATTCACTGTCATGATTGTGAGAGTTAGCATAGCTGCCATCGGTGCCATGATATATGTCTAAATTTGTAGTCATCAGCAACAGTTTGAAAAATACGCCCGAATATTCATGATAATCAAATGCGTGTGATGTCTTGCAGTCTCATATCGAACCGTTCAAGTCTTTCTGCATTTTAGACCATTTTTTGTGTAAGAGTTGAAGCTTAAGATTTTAAACTGAGCGTTTTAAATAATTCATTATGTTTGGGTGAACGAGGACTGTGTGCAGTTATGTGTGGTATATGAAGGAGAGAAGAAGAACCTTTTTGAATGTATTTTTGACCTCCTGGTGGTTAGCACGTTCACCTCACAGCAAGAAGATCCTGGGTCCAGTTCCCCGGCTCGGGTGTTTCTTTGTGGAGTGTGCTTGCAAGTATTGCCTTCCCATTAAACAGGACCACCACCAACCAGGGTGGGGCGTAAGCAAGCACGTGCCACCTGATTCTTTACGAACTGCTGCGCTTGTGCACACGTATGAGCACACCTACCACACATGGAGGGACAGGGATGTCTGCCCCTTTGTACAAATGAGCTCACCGATGCCCATGATTGGCTGGTGACAGGGAGGCGAGTGTATGCAAGCTCGACCGATTGATACAGATTGATAGTCACAAACCTTGTGAACCCATTCATTATAAGGGACCAGCGATCTTTTTTTCAGGAATGATGACTGCACCTTTAAAAAAATTTCTGCACTTACATCTAACTTCACCTTGCGCATCGCTACATAAAAGTTCCAGGACTATTGTTGTTTCATGGCAAGGACAGAGCACTATAAATAGCTTTACAACAGCTGCCTAAAACTACTGTTATAATCTTTTCCTATTCAGAACTCGAGATCTCTCATATCACACTTGTATGGGTGACTCGGTTGCTTTTTGGTGGAGTAACATTTATTTCCTGCCAAAGAGCCTACCTAGAGTCACAATACAATACGATATTCCCTTTAGTTCTGAGTGGAATGCTAAAGCTGAAAAGACGTTTGTATAAAAAGCAGCCGTTCAATAGGATCCTGATTGCTTTTAGTGAAATTGTCGAATTGGGAAATGGCCGCGCTGGAGCGGCAAACGCTTTATGGTTATTTATTTATTTATTTATTTATTTATTTTCCAGGTGAATGCTGCTTACGTTTTTCTCTCAAAGCAAAATCACTGTTATCCATCTCCAGTTCCGTCGCATCAGTCGTCATCTGTGGGGGAAAAAAACAAAAAAAGTCGCGTCCTTTATAGACGCACTTTGAAATGGCTGACTTGAGAAGGCCAGAAGATAATTTTATTATATCTGAGACACTCAATCCTATTATGTTCGAAAGATGAGCAGAAAGTTTTCTACAAAATGGTCCAGCTGTCCTTCATGCTTCAAGATATCAGCGAATTTAAAATCTCACCTCTACACAGATAAAAGTCATATCTTTTATTATCTAACTCCTCTTTGGAGATATGCGAGTAAAGGTTATTGCTAAGACGTGAGTGCAGGAGGGAATGGTGCGGATGCATTTGCAGATAAAAGGGTTTAATGATGTAAGCCAGACAGACAAAGTCAAAATGCGATACAATATTGTAGTTGTTAACAGGCGGAGGTAAACTGATCGGGCAAACAGGACGTCAGAGACAAAACAGTAACCAAACACAAAAAGGCAAGCTTTCTTTTTCGGCAAAAACAATAAACGATGTAATCTGAAGCTGGTATTGCATCATAAATGATATGGATTGCGTCATGTTGTCCCTTGAAGACATGAATGATCCAACATCAACTCTGTTACTTGAATTTCCATCACTTTGCTGAACAGATTGTTCGATATCGGCTTCATGTTCGATATAATTATGTAGACGTCAAATGTAAAAAAACTTAAAAATCTTGGAAACAGTAGCCAATCAGCCGTATTTACTGTGATATTTGAATTCTGCGTAGGTAAGTCTGTTGGGCTTTTACACCCGAGCCTAGTGGTTCATCAGGCCGGTGCTTATCCCCAGTTTCTGTAGCGTGAAGCGACTAGGAGTTCAACTCCTCCTAAATGGGACGCTAGTCCATCGCATGTATTGAAATGGGACGCTAGTCCATCGCATGTAATTCTCCCAGTATTTTAACTGGTACCCATTTATACTGCTGGGTGGACAGAGGAGCACTTGTGGTTAAGACCTTACCCAGGGGTCTTAGCATGGTGGGGGTCCAACGGGGATTCAAACCCATGATCTCTCGATCGTGAGCCCGGCACCCTAACTGCTACACCACTGGTCCCACGAATTCTGCGTACCAGAATCCAAAATTAATAGCAGGTTTTGTTTCTGAAGCGGACAACTTCTGACAATTTGTATAGCAGGAACAGAAAAAATATATGTTACCAAAAGAGGTAAACTCACGGTGTTTTAAACATATTTTAAGAGAACAGTTAGATAAGATGTGAGTAAGTCAGACTTGTTCCCAGTGCATGTGGGACTTCGGCAGGGCTGCCCTTTGTCACCGGTCCTGTTCACAATTTTTATGGACAGGATTTCTAGGCGCAGCCAGGGGCCGGAGG